>VZQC01009135.1:526678-970168 GCA_009823505.1 Rhizomys pruinosus | reverse complement strand
TTTTGGAGCTTCTCAATCTCTTCCTGTAACTCTTTGCTTCGCTGGTTGGTTTCCTTATCTTTTTCAGCATGGGATCTTTTCAGTGTTTCCACTTCCTTCCGGAGTTTGTCATTCTCTCTCTCTAGGTCCTTCTTGAGTTCTTCATTCTCTTTTCTTAGTTCTTTGATTTGCTCTTTATAATCTTGTAGTTCTTTAAGTATGTTCACAATTGTGCTTCTGATATCTGTGTCCTGGGCCATCCCCAGGGGGATCCCACTGTAGGAATCTTCCATAAGGTTGGTAGAGCTTGGTGCGGGATTATCTCGCACCATTCCCATGTTGTCTTTTCTCTTTTTTTTTTTCAGGGGAGAGAGCGAACACAGTCCCCCAGTACCACAAATCATGCAGTTGAGTTTCCCACATTTGGGGAAATCGCAGTGGTCAGCACATCCCAAGTGCAATGGATGAGCCTCACCCTGGGAGGACCACCTTCTTGATTGTAGTATCTCCCCTGCCAGGTAAGTATGATTTTTTCTTAATTTCTCCCTTGACCCATTCATTGTTCAGGAGTGTGTTGTTTAATCTCCATGAGTTCCTGTATTTACTAGAACTTCTTTTGGTGTTGATGTTAAGCTTTATTGTATTATGGTCTGATAGAATAGATGGAATTATTTCAATTATTTTGTACTTATTAAGATTTGTTCTATGT
This sequence comes from Rhizomys pruinosus, assembly GCA_009823505.1. Classification (NCBI taxonomy): domain Eukaryota; kingdom Metazoa; phylum Chordata; class Mammalia; order Rodentia; family Spalacidae; genus Rhizomys; species Rhizomys pruinosus. The sequence goes on along the minus strand of VZQC01009135.1, from coordinate 969,480 downwards.
CCCAGTATGTGGTTGATTTTGGAGAAGGTTCCATAGGGTGCTGAATATAAAATATATTCTTTGGTGTTTGGGTGGAATAGTCAGTAGATGTCTGTTAGGTTCATTCGGTGTATTGTATTGTGGAGTTCAGATGTCTCTCTGCCTATTCTTTGCCCAGTTGACCTGTCTAATGGACACAGTGGGTTATTGAAGTCCCCTACTATTAGTGTACTTTGAAGTCCTGTAAAATTGTGTTTTAATTAATTAATTTTATACAATTTTTTTTTTTTTTGGTCTTTTTGAGACAGGGTCTCCCTGTAGCCCCAGCTGTCCTGGAACTCACTCTGTAGACCAGGCTGGCCTTGAACTCACAAAGATCCACCTGCCTCTGCTTATACAATATTTTATAATGCTTTTATTGATGTTTTGTGTTTTTCAGACATCATTTCTCAGCTCAGTTTAGACATATTCCCCTTTCCCTTTCCCCCCCAACCCACATAAAATTGTGTTTATGAAATTCGGTGTGCCTGAGTTTGGTGCATATAAATTAATGATTATGATATCTTCTTTGTTGATTGTTTCTTTGATAAGAATGAAATGACCTTCATCTCTTCTGATTAATTTTAGTTTTAAATCTATTTTATCTGAAATTAGAATAGCGACTCATGCTTGTTTCTTAGTGCCATTTGCTTGTAATATTTTTTTCCATCCTTTCACCTTGAGACAATGTCTGTCTTTATTTTTTTAATTTTATTTATTTTTGTATGTGTATGAATGTACTGTCTGCATGTAGGTTTGTGCACCTGTGTCGTGCAATGCCGCGGAGGTCAGAAGAAGGTCTCAGATTTCCCTGGAACCGGAGTTATCCTGGAATTGGAGTTACAGACAGTTCTTAGCCGCCATGTGGGTGCTGGGGATTGAACCTGGGTCCTCTGCAAGAGCAGTCGGTGTTCTTAACTGCTAGGCTATCTCTCCAGCCCCGACAATGTCTGTCTTTAAAGGTGAGATGAGTTTCTTTTAGATAGCAAAAATATGGGTTTTGTTTCTTAATCCATTCTACTAGACTATGTCTCTTAATTGGAGAATTCAGCCCATTGATATTTAAAGTTATTATTGAGAGATTTATATTACTTCCAATAATTTTTGTTTCTGGTGCATTCTTGGTCTTGGTTTTTATATCTATAATAGTAGTTTCATTAAGTATTTTATGTTCCTGGTTGGTTATAGCCGTTCCTACCCTCTGCTCTTTGTATTGCTATAAATATTCTCTGAAGGGATGGCTTTCTCGATAAGAATTCTTTCAGCTTATTTATGTCATGGAATATTTTCCTTTCTCCTTCAATCATAATAGACATTTTTGCTGGATAAAGTATTCTGGGTTGACATCTATATTATTTAGAACTGAGAGTACTTTAGACCAAGGTCCTCTGGCTTTCATTGTTTGCAATGAAAAATCAGCTGTAATTCTGATAGGTTTTTCCCTTGTAAGTGACTTGTTTTTCTTTTGCCACCCTCACTATCCTCTCTTTGATTTGAACATCTAGTGTTTTTACTATGATATGGCATGGGGAATTTCTTTTCTGGTTCTGTCTACTTGGTGTTCTATATGCTTGTATTTGTATAGATATCTCTCTAATTTGGGAAAAATTTTCTCTACAATTCTGTTGAAGATCCAGACAATACCATTATTTTGTGAAATTTCTTCCTCTTCTATACCTATGATATATAAATTTTGTCCTTTTTATAGTGTCCCAGAGTTCCTGGTTATTCCATTCTTGTGGTTTTTTTTTTTTTAATTCATAATCTTTACTTGATCAATCCACTTCTTCCATCTTGTTTTCTAGTCTTGATATCCTATTTTTTACTTCATTAATTCTGTTACTGAGGCTTTCTCCCATCCTTTCCAGATGGCTTATTGAGTGTTCCACTTTCCTTTTCATTTCAGCCTGAGTTTTCTTCAGTATTTCTAACTCTTTTGTGAATTCAGTCTGAAGTTTATCATTATCTTCTTTTAGTTCTTTGATTTCTTTGGTGTATGTTCTTTAAATTCCTTGAATTCTTTGATCATGTCTATGACAGTGCTTTTAAATTCTGTATCCTGGGCTACATCTAGGGGTTCCTAGTTGTAGCACTCTTCTACAGGACTGGTCATATTTAGTGGAGACATATTATTTGGGTTTTTATGTTTTTCTTTTTTTCTTTTTTGTTCTTTTTGAGACAGGGTCTCCCTGTAGCCCCAACTGTCCTGGAACTCGCTCTGTAGACCAGGCTGGCCTTGAACTCACAAAGATCTGCCTGCCTCTGCCTCCCAAGTGCTGGGATTAAAGGCATATACAACCATACCAGGCTGCATTTGCATTTCTTTTGTTGGTTGTGATTCTAGTGCGACTCTCAGCTGTTTCTTTGTTGAGTTGAAGACTGGCTTTGCTTCAGATGTTTATGTTGTCTTCTTATTTGGCATACAGGTGAGGCTAGCCTAGGCCCCACACTCTCACTTCCAGCCTAGCACTGGACAGACCAGCATCCCTTACCCAGCCAGCAAATAGCTTCCCCAGTGGCCAGAGCCATGCAACATCCAATCTGGTCGAACCCCTCCCCAGATGCAAACAAGGGCTCTGTGGGAAGATTATAGCACCTCTGCTGCTGGGTAGCTGGAGTCTCCCTCATCACAGTGAAACAAGCCCCAGTCACCCACCAGGAGAGGTGCACTCACAGAACCACTGCATATCACCCATGGTCCACCCACCGGGCTTCCAGGGCCAGCTCCCAAGGTCTGTACCTGGGTTCAGTGGGAGAGAGGGCCAGCTCCCAGTGGAATTGTCTCTACTGTCTCCCAACACCCTTGGGCCATGTCTGCAGTGTCCAACTGCAGTCACCAAGGGTCCAAATGCCCTAGGACCACCTCCAGTGCTTCCCAATGCTTGTGGGGGGAGGACCCTAAGTCCCCCCCGACTTTGCCTCACCTGCTCACAATGCCCTCACCCCCCAGGAGCTGCCATTTTCACAACTAATTTTTAAAATAGGGTGGTGAAGCCTCTCATTGTCTCATTTTTCCTCAAATTGCTTCCTGGAATCTTGTTTAGAAAGGCAATCCCTTATCTACCAGGAGGGTAGTTTTCCAGGCATTGTAATCCATATATCAGGAAGGTGGTATTGTAGTTACATTTCTGTTGCAGTGATAAAATACCCTCATGAGAATCAATGTAGGGGAGAAAGTGGTTCCTCTCAGCTCACAGTTCCAGGTTACAATATATCATTGTGGGGAAGTCAAGGAAGGAACTTCACATAGCTAGTCACATCACATCCACAGTCAAGAGCAGAGAGAAATGAATGCATGCATGCTCACTTGCTGGCTTGTATTTAGATCGACTTCTTCATCTATACAGTTCAGGATTCCCTGCCTAGGGAATGGCACTGCCCATAGTGGGGTGGGTGTTCTCACACCAGTTAACTTAAGACAACACCTACAGAAATGCCAAGGCCAACCTGGTGTAGACAATCCCTTATTGAGACTCTCTCCCCAGATAATTCTAGGTTATGTCAAGTTGATGCAAAAGCTGATCATCACAACAGGATATATAACTAGTGTTTCATGTGTCAACTTGCAGCACAACGAGTTGGCACTCTCACTCATGGTGGGAGTATACAGTATATGTGTGTGTGTGTGTGTATGTGTGTGTATGTGTATGTGTATATGTGTATGTTTTCCATTTCTCCATTTATGCACATATTATTTTACTCATGGCTTTTATTGAACTAAATTTCATGCAACATGAAATTAACCTGGGGGTTGGCGAGATGGCTCAGTGGTTAAGAGCACTGACTACTCTTGCAGAGGGCTGGGGTTCAATTCCCAGCAACCACATGGCAGCTAAGAACCATGTTTAAGCTGGAAGTGGTGGTGCATGCCTTTAATCCAGCACTCAGGAGGCAGAGGCAGGCAGATCTCTGTGAGTGCAAGGCCAGCCTGGTCTACATAGTAAGCTCCAGGCCAGCTGGGACTAAAGAGAGACCCTGTCTTTAAAAAAAGACCAAAAAAAAAAAAAAAAGGAAATTAACCTCTTGAAGAACATAATTTAGTGATATTTAGTGCACTTGCTAATGTTCGACCCTCACTTCTACCTAGTTCCTAAATGTGCCATCACCCTGCTCTGCCGCCCCCACAGCATGGCTTGCACGCATTAGCCTCCTGGCTCTGTATCCCGGCTTCTCAGTTTGCTCCCCTTGTTCTGCAGTTCTATCCAGGTTTCTTCTCTCTCTTGTTTCAGATACTTGGTGTTCTGTTGCATGGACAGCCATGTTTCATCTATTACAGATCAATGGGCATTCATGTAGTTTCTGGGTGTTTTTTTTCAGGGGGGTATTGAGACTGGGTCTACTATGAACAATATCTGTTTGAGTCTGAGTTTTAATTCTTTGACATTTGGACTTAGTACTGACATTGTTGGGTCCTCTCTGATGACTCTTCATCTAACTGAGGAGCTAACAAATGGTATTTCAGGGGAGTGCTAACATTTCCCAGACACCCTGCTCATGTGGTCACAAATAAGGCCGCCCTTCCTCCTAGTTCTGGTTGATACTTATATTTCATTGCTGTCATTCTTTTTTAATTTTTTAATTTTATTTATTTCTGTATGTGTATGAATGTACTGTCTGCATGCAGGTCTGTGCACCCGTGCCGTGCAATGCCGCGGAGGTCAGAAAAGGGTGTCGGATTCCCCTGGAACTGGAGTTCTCCTGGAATTGGAGTTTCAGATGGTTCTCAGCCGCCATGTGGGTGCTGGGGATCGAACCCGGGTCCTCTGCAAGAGCAGTCGGTGCTCTTAACCACTAGGCCATCTCTCCAGCCCATGCTGTCATTCTTGAAACTGAAACATCTATGGCTACTTGGATCTTCCATTTCTTCCTGAGTCAGTTGCTGGCATCAGCTCTTCACAATGCTGCCCAGAGCCCTTGGTTTCCGTGAGGTGGTGGTGCCCAATATCCATTTCCAGATCTTCCAGGACTCCAGGTGGCCAATGTCTTTCTACCTCCTGGTTCATGGGTGTCCTTCTCTTGGCTGTTGTATTAGTCTCTCCACTTTTATGAGGGGTCCATTATCAGGCTCTTAGAGCCTGTTATTACAACTGCATCAGCTTGGCTAGCATCCTGCCATAGGTGACAAGAAAATGACCTTGAGCAATAGGGTCCATTTAAGCCAGTGTTCTAGTAGGTGAGCAGCCTGGCAGGCCAACACTGTGTGCCTCCAGTTCTTTCTACCCCAAGAGCTCTCCATACACCCATCTGGGTTCAGCTTAGATTCCTTCCTTAGTTCTGGGATCAAGTGTCTCTTTCTTGGGGACAACCTTGCACCCTCAAGCCTTCATCGATCTCTTCTCTCTGGTACTTTGTCTTTGGGTGCTGTTGGGGCTGTTTTAGATTATTTACTCAGAATCTGGGCCTGCTTATGTTAAGGCTGATCTGAACTAGGTTCCTAGGGGATACCACATGGGGCCTAGTGACCATTGCACAGGGCAGAAGGCAGAGTCATTTCATGAAGAGACTAGTCCTGATGATCCTGCCTGGCCTGGTGGTAGCCCTGGTAGCCCTTATTGATTGAGCAATGGAAATGAAAGAGCAGCCACAACAAAATTATTTATTTATTTATTTATTTATTTATTTATTTATTTATTTTTGCTAAAGCTGGGAACAAACTGCCTTTGGCCACTTGCAACTCAAAGTCCTAGCTTACAAAAGCTTCTCAGACTGTTTAGTATTTGTTTCCTCCACCTATTACCAAGACAATCCACATATGGGCTAGTGGGGGCGTTGAGATAGAGGGTAGGGTTGTTCCAAACATTCATTATACTGGGGGTGGGAGCTCAGGATTAGAGTCTAAGCCACTGAGAACTGAGTCTCAGCATCCTGATCTCTGGGCCACTTAAATTTCACAGGCACAGGGCAGAAAGAAGTCAGAGCCTGAGGAAGATTTACATTTGGGAGAGAGGTCAAGTGGAATAAATGCTTTACAGGTCTCTTCCTCCCCAAGCCCATGAAGTGACCACCATACTCTCTGGACAGCCATGCTCACTGGGAAGTTCTTCCTCTAATTGTGGAGACCCATTCTTGTCTACAGCAGGAGATGGCTGGAAAAGGACATTACAAGCGAGCAAGCAAATAAACAAAAAACTGTCTGCACAGACTGGGAGTCCTTGTGCCCTCTTCTCTCTGCCTTGAGAAGACAACACTGGGGTCAATGGTGAGAAGGACCCCACAGCTGAGCCATCTGGGGGGCAGGACAGCAATGCCAAAGACCCTCAGAGAGCCATACAAGGCAGCCTTGTGTATGGAGCAGGCTTCCCCCCAGCTGGGGTTTCCACACAGCAGGATGGTGGAGATGAAGGTCATCTGGCTGCAATGTGGGGCTGTGCAGGGGTCACCAGAGTCTATTTCTAGCTCCACCCACAGACTGGGGGAGGACAGCAGGAACCAGGCTGCAATGTGGGGCTGGAGTGGGGTCACCCAGCTCTATTTCTAGCCCCAGGCTCCAGCCCCACAGGCAGCCGAGCCATTGAATGAGGATGCTTGCAGCATGAGACGTCTGCCCCCTGCAGCTGTGACCTCACTAAGGACAAAGGTCACAATTCTTGGGATAGGAAGGAGGCAAGGGCCCAGCTGTGAGAGAGGATGGGGCTGAAGCTTCTGCACTGGTAGGGAGGCTCCCCCTAGGGACCCAGAAGGCAGAATGACCATCCTTTCCCACCTTCCATGGTTCCTCATTGCTTATCTGGGCTTCAACACTGTCTTAACTTCCCTCAATTCTACCGTTCCTTCCCCCATCTCCTCTCTCCCCTCTCTGTCCCATCTGCCTGAGACCAGCAGCCCCTGCAGCAGGGCAGGGACACTACTCTCTGAACCATGGTGGACTGAAGATAACTGGGCAGCGGCCACACTCCATCCATAAAGTTAGTCAGTGAGTGCACAGGCTGATGAGTGCCACAGCCTCAGGTGCTTTGGGCAACAAATGCCATCAGCCTGGAAAAGGCTAGTCCAGGGTTTGAAGCTAGGATGCAGTGGACACTATCTGGACCTGAAGAGGCAGCACAGCCAGGTCAAGCAGCAGAATCCCCGTCCATTTGCACCTTGGGAGTGGATCTGCCTTTCTGGGCCTCAGTTTCCTCATCTGTAATATAGGAGAGAAAATCATTGAGGGGAGCCTGGTAGGGGGTTACTAGGACAAGTGAGGGACCACATGCGCAATGAGGAGGCCATCTCTCCAGGCAGCAGTGGGGCTACCCCCACCTGGTGCTTAAAAGGCTCCCTGGCTTTCTGTCTTGGGCAGCCTGCAGGGTTCTCAGGGAAGGCCAAGCCAGAAAGCAGGGTTCAAGGAGTCCCGGCAGGTGCTCAAGGGGAGGGGAGTTACTCTGATGCTGTGCCCCGGAATGTTGTCCCCCTGGGATGTCCTCCCCCTGGGATGCTGTCCCCCTGGGATGCTGTCCCCCTGGGATGTTGTCCCCATGGGATGCTGTCCCCTTGGGATGTTGTCCCCCTGGGATGCTGTCCCCCGGGATGTTGTCCCCCTGGGATGTCCTCCCCCTGGGATGTTGTCCTCCTGGGATGTCCCCCTGGGATGTCCTCCCCGGGATGCTGTCCCCCTGGGATGTTGTCCCCCTGGGATGTCCTCCCCCTGGGATGCTGTCCCCCTGGGATGTTGTCCCCATGGGATGCTGTCCCCCTGGGATGTTGTCCCCCTGGGATGCTGTCCCCCTGGGATGTTGTCCCCCTGGGATGCTGTCCCCCTGGGATGTTGTCCCCCTGGGATGTCCTCCCCCTGGGATGTCCCCCTGGGATGTCCTCCCCGGGATGCTGTCCCCCTGGGATGTTGTCCCCCTGGGATGTTCTGTATCCCCCTCCCCTGGATGTCCCGGGCTACCAGCCTACTTTTGTCATCCAGTCCTCATTTTCTGAATGACTGCTTCTCCTGCTGTGCTGTGAGCCTGAGACACAGCCACAGCCCTCACCCTAATTAATGAGAGACAGCAATTAGCCATTTACAGCAGAGTAAGGGTTGGTAATGAGATTTCTAATTCTGGAGGGAAAAAGAGTTAAACCATGTTCAGAGCAAACAAAAGCTTAGAATCCAAGATGTTTTTTGAGTCTGGGTTCTATTCTGCTAATTAATCAGATGGAAGTTGTTAAACTTTGTGGAGACACCACAGATAATGCCAGTGTCGCAAAACATCTGGGAGCTGGAATGAGTTTGTCTCCTCCAGGAGACCCTGTGTTTGCTGCTTCAGACAAGACAGGATGGAGCCAGTGTGGAAGTGTACCTCCCTGCCTCTGACTCCAGCACCGGTGAGAGGGGTGCAGGGGCTGTTCCTAACAGGACTCTGGGAGCCTGGTGGGGTCCCATTCCTTTTCAGCCACTTCAAGCCTTGGCTTCCCTGATGAGGCTGTGGGGTTTTGTGAGAGAAGACAGCATACACACAGAACTTGGCCTGCCACCACCTGCACTTTGAAAGTCTCCCCGAGAATGTTTCTGCTGGCCACTGGACTCATGTCTGTCCTCCAGCTGGTAAGACTGTCTCCCATCCCCTCAAGGGACTGTTAAAGTTAGTTTCAGTGTCCGCTTGACACATCTAGGAAGAGGAACTCTCAGTTGAACAATGGCTGTATCAGATGTCTATGGGGCATTTTCTTGATTGCTTATTGATATGCGAGAGCCTAGCCACTGTGGATATTGCCATTCCTGGACAGGTGGACCTGGCCTGTGTAAGAAATATAGATGAATAAGCCAGAGGAAGAAAGCCATTGAGCAGTGTTCCTCCACAGCCTCTGCTTTAGTTCCTGCTTCCAGGTTCCTGCCTTGACTTCCCTCAATGATGGACCGTAAACTGTAAGCCAAATAAACCCCTTTCCTCTCCAGGTTGGTTTTGGTCAGTGTTTTATTACAGCAACAGAAAGTGCACTAGGACAAGGACAAACCTTAAAGTGCAGAGGAATCTCTAAACCACAGCCCAGGAAAGCTCAGGGACCCACAATGGGGCTTAAAGAAGAAAGAGGGGAGATTCCTGTTTGAGTTTGTTTTTTTAATAATACTTTTATTGGTGCTTTGTGTATTTCAGACATCATTTTTCAGTTCAATTTAGACACATTCCCCTTTCCCTTCCCCCTATCCCATGCATTCTGCCATACATGTCAGCATTTTTCTCTCAGTCTTTTTAAAGTTTTTCTCCGGGCGTGGTGGCGCACGCCTTTAATCCTAGCACTCGGGAGGCAGAGGCAGGCAGATCTTTGTGAGTTCAAGGCCAGCCTGGTCTACAGAGTGAGTTCCAGGACAGTTGGAGCTACAGAGAGACCCTGTCTCAAAACAAACAAAAGAAAAAAAAGTTTTTCTCTGCAAAGGCTTATTGTTTGGGGCAGAATTTAACTATATCAGTCTGTTCTTTGACCCAGTCCTTATGTTGTTGTGGTTCCCTCCTTATTATATTGCTCCAAAATATGCCTATATAAACATCATATATGTACCAGAATTATGTCCTCCAGGAATAAACTGTATGGTAACTCCAATATATGTTTAGGAGTTCACATTTTTCCCTTTAATTTTATATTACTCTAAAATATGAATATATACCTTCCGCCTATATACATTAACTGCCATGTCTGAAAGTAATTCTAGGGCTTATTAAGGGGATTCACATTATAACATCACAGTTGCTTTCAGATAGAAAGAAATATAACAATAACGTTCTCAGCTTGCCTTTTTTTTTTTCCAGCTTGCCTTTCAATTGGGGGATTTGGTGTTAGCATCCACAAATGAGGGAAAACATTCCCCGTTTGTTTTTCTGGGACTGTGGTACCTCACTTAGCATAATGGCTTCGAGTTCCATCCATTTACCTGCAAAGTTCATGATGTCATCTTTCTTTATTGCTGAATAGTAATCCATTGTGTAGATGTACCACATTTTTGTCATCTACTCATCTGTTGAGAGGCATTTGTGTTGGTTCCAGCTCTTTGGGTTGTTCCAGTGAAGAGAGCTGGAATAAACATGGATGTTCATGTATCTTTGCAGTAGGATGAGTCTTGTGGGTATATACCCAGGAGTGGTATGGCTGGTTCAGGTGGTAGGCTCATTTTGAGTCTTTTAAGGGTTCTCCACAATGCTTTCCATAATGGTTGTATAAGTTTACATTCCTACCAGCAGTGGATGAGTATTCCCCTTTCCCCGCAATCTCTCCAGCATTTGGTGGTTTTTGTTTTCTTGATCTTAGCCAGTCTTATTGGAGTGAGATGACATCTGAAAGTGGATTTAATTTGCATTTCCTTAATTATTAATAACGTTGAACACTTTTTAAGATGTTTCTCAGCCATCTTTACTTCCTCACTGGTGAAGTCTCTGTTAAGCTCTTTATTCCATCTTTTGAGTGAGTCATTTGTTTTCTTCTTTGTTTTTTGAGTAGTTTATATATTCTGGAGTCCTAAGCAGAAGAATGCTCATGGGAGACTCTCAGTCACATGGACTCCTTATCTGATTTTAGGACATGGATAGTTTCAATTACATGTGAGTTCCCTTGACCTGAGCAATTTGGGTTCCTGGAATCCTAGACCTAGGGTAGACACCAATGAACCTGAGCTTATGCCCTCTCCATATCTGTGCCCACTTCCCCTGCACCCTAGTCTGTGCCTCTCCCTCACCTCTGGCCACCTCCTCTGTACCTGGGCCCTCCTTACACCTGTGCCCATCTCCCTTGCACCTGAGTTTGGTCAGAAGAGAGCTGCCTCTTCCTCCACAGGCCACTTCCTTCTCCCAGTGCTGCCCAGGTCTTGGGGGACACATTCCCTTGGTCAGGAAGCATCTTGGCACCTCTAGAGCACAGGTGTCATATCTATTCTCTGGAACTTCTAAAGAATTTTGAAGATTCTCTCTCTCTCTCTCTCTCTCTCTCTCTCTCTCTCTCACACACACACACACACACACATGCACACACAGAGTAAGCGCTCTATATTCAAGTGTTTAACACTGAAGGGAAACACATCTTCCTTCAGAAAATGCGTTGTGCCATTCTCTCTTTGGAGGAATTTCTCATCATCATCTCATCATGGCTGGTCTTCATAGCCATGTCTTGAAAGAACTGGACCCAGGGATGTGGGATAGGTGTCCTGGCCTCCCAGTTAATGCCATTGCCCTACAAGTCTGTTCCCTGATTGTCCCACATGTGGCTGGGAGCTCTGGATGTTTCTGTTGTGGACAGTCTGACCCGCACACTGGGCCGCTGTTCAGGGACTTGTAGGCTGGCCATCTCAGGGTCTATTCTGACCCTGCTACAAAAAAACCTACATTGCAGTCCACCCTCCACTCTGTCCTCTTCTCTAGCCCCTGGGCAGGTGCTCAGCCTCATATTAATTATGGGGCCAGCAGGCTCTCAGCTCACCCCGAGTCCCACATTTACCCAACAGCAGGGAGCAGGGAGGGCTTGCAGGTACCCACATCCTTCGGCCTGGCAGCTCAGAGATCCAGTGAGGGGCCAGGCCAGGGCATCCTGATCCTGGACTCCAGAGTGCTCACCGAGTCCTGACCCACACAGAGCAGGGTCTCCAGTCCTCAGGACTCTTCCACAACTTGCTGTGCAGCCATCTGGGCTTGATTGACTCCCACAGTGACCCTCCTGCTGAGTCCCACTCTGGGTGACTCCTGCCTGTCCAGTCTCTGTGGTAGGTATGGTCACCCTGGGATCTTCATGTGAAAGTGTGGCCTAGACACAAGGGGCTTTCATTGATGGGGGGGGCAAAGGTCCCGTCCTGTGTCTCACTCTGCTACTGCCCAAGATGGGGTCTGTTGCAGCCGTGCCTGCAGAGATGGTCTGGAGCTGGCGGCTGCTCTGCTGTGGAGTATATCGGGAGGCCCAGGGCCCGAGGCCTCTGAGCCTGCACAGTGCTGCCCACATGGTGAGAAGGGAAAATCATAGGTGCTTGAGGAGCAGCGGAAGCTTGCTTCCCAAAGCAAATTCAATACTTGAATTGGACTGCACTGATCACCCCAGGTCCTCCGCAGATGCTGTGGACACTGTCCACTCAGGCCAAGGACCACTGAACTCCTCATCACCTGCCCCTTGGACTTAGCACTTGGCATCTCTCAGGCCCTTGGCTCTTGGCAGGCCCCGGCTGAGCTCACTGCCTGCCCAGGACAGTATGGCAGTATGGCATACTCACAGTATGGCAGCCTCACAGGTCCAGCTGGAGGGCATCACTCTGATGTCAGTGGACAGACAGAGCCAGCACCAGCAGCAAGAAGGACACCCACTGGCCAGCAAGGCTCCTCTGCACTGCCCCGGCCTCCATTTCCCTCCCATATCATCATCCTTGTTCATCTTCCAGAGAGTTCTGGAAGGTCACAGTTATTCCAGTTCTCATGGTAGTGTTGGGGTGGGATGTGGAGTCTTCCACAGTGAGCTTGTCATGCATGGAGGGAGCCGTTGTGGAAAGTGTTTGCTATTGGCACACAGTGACCAGCATCTTCTCTACCCTGAGTGCTCTACTCTGTCCTGATGCTGCAGCCTTCTTATTGCTCGCTGGTCTCTGTTTCACAGGTGTCTGAGCCTTGGACGAGATATGAGGCGCACAGGTACCCAGTGGGAATCCACCATAAGCAGGGTTGTCTGGAAGAGGAAGCCCATTCTCACCTCCGTCTTTTAATTTCCACTGGCTGTTCTACAGCTCTGTGGCTTTCAACAAACACAGGAGCCATGCGGCTCCTCATCCAGCTCAGCCCCATGACCCCAAATCCATTAGCTTGTCCTGTACCCCACTTCCTACAGCCCTGGTGCCTACTCTGCTCTCTGTCCCCCAGTTGTCTGTGACATCAGGGACAAGGGATCCAGCAGAGTGGAGTCTGAGCTCTCTGCTCTTCACTGCCCTAACTCACTGCACTCACTCCCTGTCCTGCCCCCACCTCCGGCCCTTCTCAGAGCTCAGCAGAGTCCGCTGAGTGGATTAGCCACGATTCCACACCCAGACACAGGTGGAGCTACACTGAGGTTGATTCCAGGGCGTGAACATAAGGGAGCTTTGTGCAGACATCCATCTTTATCTCTATGAGATGAGGCTTGGGTACTGTTTACCCCATCACATATGTCTCCTCACAGACTTCTGCTGCTCCACATTTCCAGTGCCCCTGGAACTGACATTTCCTTTTCTCTTTCTTTTCTGTGGTGGTTTGAGAATGCCTGCTGTAGGCTCTATGTATTTGAACACTTCGTCTCCAGTTCATGGTAATGTTTGAGGAGGCTGTGGAAGCTTCAGGATGTGGCCGTGCTAGAGGAAGCAAGTCACTGGGGGAAGGCCTTGAGAGCACAGAGCCATGTCCACTCCTAGTCTGGCTGTCTCTGATTCTGTGCCTTCTTGTAGACCTGAGTGCTCAGCTTTCTGCTCCACTTCTCTCCTGGTACCACACCTCCCCGCCATTAGGGACTCTGCCTCTGGAACCGTAAGCCAATTAAACTCTTCCTTCCACGAGTTGTCTTGGTTATGGTTTTTCATCACAGCAACAGAAAAGTAACTAATACACTTTCCTTCCTTAAAAAGAATCTGCCATTGGGGCTGGCGAGATGGCTCAGTGGGTAAAGACACTTGCTGCTAAGCCCAAGGATTTGATTTGATCCCCTAGACCCACAGTAGAGGGAGAACCAATTCTTTTTTTCTTGTTTCATGCGTATAATATCCTCTTAGTATTATTTTTTAATTTTTTAAGTTTTTTGGTCTTTTTTGAGACAGGGTTCTCCCTGTAGCTCCAGCTGTCCTGGAACTTACTCTGTAGACCAGGCTGGCCTTGAACTCACAGAGATCTATCTGCCTCTGCCTCCCAAGTGCTAGGATTAAAGGCATGTGCCACCATGCCCGGCTTAATTTCTTAATTTTTATTTTGTTGTGTGCTGGATAGCTTGACACACCTGGGTTAAGGGAGCCTCAACTGGGGAATTGGCTCCATTAGATTAGCCTGTGGCCACATCTGTGGAGTATTATCTTGATTGTTGAGCAATGTGGGAGGGCCCAGCCCACAATGAGTGGTGCCACCCTGGGCAGGTTGTTGTGTACAGTATAAGAAGGCAGGCTGGGCATGAGCCAGGAGAGCAAGCCAGTGAACAACATTCCTCCATGGCCTGTGCTTCAGCTCCTGCCTCCAGGTTCCTGCCCTGAGTTCCTGCCTTGGGCTCCCTAAGTGATGAACTGTGACCCGGGAGATGTAAGCTGAATAAACCCTTTCCTCCACAAGTTGGTGTCAGTCAGAGTGTTTTGTCACAGCAATTGAAGACAAACTAGAACCTGTTGCATTTTCGCAATTTTCATATACTATACTTCGATGGCATTTGGGTCCTTTTCCTATTTGCCCCTCTCCTTATTGTCCCCCGCCCAATTTAAAGTATTATCTATCTATCTATCTATCTATCTATCTATGTATCTATTTATCATCTATCTATGTCTAATTTGTGTCTCCAAATTTCCTTCAATATGCACCCATCCACTGAAGCCTGGTTAACCTACCAAGAGTTCCATCCTTGAAAGAGACTGTCCCTCCCAGTAGCTGTCAGTTACTGCATTTGGTTAGGTCGGGTTGAGGTTTCTTACCCACCTCCCTATGTCTAGGCTGGGATTTTGTCTGGTTTGAGCTTGCATGGAACGTGTGCAAACTGTCACCATTGCTGTGAGTTCATATATTAGTAACTGCCCAGCTGTCGGGAGAGCTGTTTCCTGTGGGCATCCGCCATCTCTGGCTCTTCCCGTCTTTCTGCTCCCTGTTCCACGGTGATCTCGCCTTATATAGATGTCCTGTTCTTGGATAAGTGGTCTACAGCCTCTTATTCTCCGCACACTGTCCATTTGTGGGTTTCTATATTACTCACCATATGTTTCATAAGGAAACTTCTCTGATGAGAGATGAGAGATGCATTCATCTATGGTTATAACAATAAGTCATTAGGATTCAGTTTAATATGATAACTATTTAGAAAACTAGTATTAGGTGGTCTCTGATGTCCTGTGACCTGTCTGGCCTCAGGTCCCTAGGCTTGATATCAGTATCAGATAGGGCTTCATGCTGTGAAGTGGACCTTAAATCCAATTAGAAAGTGGTTGGTTACTCCCATGATATTTGCACTAGCATGTAGCTAGTATGCAGCTAGTAGGTATCAGCAGGCATATCTTACCAGGCCAGCTGTTGTGGCACACAGGAGTCACAGCTGGGTAAGGTTGATGATTAATTTTCTCTTCTAGTAGCAAGCATGGCACCTTCCAGCACTATGAACACTAAGTAGCAGAGCTGAGGCTCTGAAGCCAGCACCAGCTTGATTTGTCCTTTTGGTTCTACAGTGTATTCAGAAACAGGGTCTGGTAAGAACCAGACCTTCCAAGAACCAGCTCTTAGAAGTTGTCCTCTGCTCTCCACGCCAGGACCATGGCATGTCTGTGTTTGTCCTCAAATAAACAATAAAGATAACATTTAATCAGCCATGCTCATGAGTATGTGTTATTTTCTTATGGCTATGACAAAATACCCTGAAAATAGCTAAGGGAGAAGGGTTTCCTTTGGCTCACGGTTACAGAGGATAGAGTCCATCATGCCAGGGAAGACATGGCCACAGGCAGGGAAGGCATGGCGGCCAGAGCAGGAGGCTGGCTGGTCGCATTGCGTCCACTCTCAGGAAGCAGAGAAGGGCGAATGCGCGCTGCTGCTCGACTCCCTTTCTCCACTTGTACCATCCAGACTCCCAGCCAGCAAGTGGTGCTGCCCACACTCGGTGGGCCATCCCACATCAACGGACAACTCTAGATGACCCCACAGTACTGCCCAGAGGCCCTTCTCCCAGACTCTAGCTCCCATCAACTTGGGATCTGACACTAACCATCACAATGTGCAGCACCCCGTGGTCTTTCACTCCTTTCCCCCTAAAAACTCATGTAGTTGAGCTTTTCTTCTCAGGGTTTATTTGCTACTTGTACATTTTTGGGGTAAAGTGTCTGTGTGAAAGTTTTGCCAGTTAAGGAACACTGGAGTCCTTGTTTGGTTATTATTGTGCCTGAGACTTATTTTCATATTCTGCACACAAGTGCATTGTCAGATATGAATTGCAGATGCTTCCTGCCCAGCTGCAGCTGGTCTATCTTTCTCTTAATCGTGTCTTCTGTGGAGCAAAAGATTTTAACTTTGATGAAACAAATCAATTTTTCTGTATGGATCGTGCTTTCAGCCTCTGCTGTCCCAAAGTCCTGAAGTTTCCTCCCCTCTCTTCTAAACAATTGTAATCTTGCATTTCCATATTCTGACCTTGATACACTTTGAGGTAGTTTTCACAGTAAGTCTGAGGTACACGTCGAGGTCCTTTTTGTTCAACTGCTAAGATGCTGTGTGGTGAAAAGTCTCTTCACAAACAGCCAGTTAAGCAAATGCATGGTAAATAGTGAGTGTTACTTCAGAAATGATCCCAGCCAGCTCACGCTTGTTAAAGGAAAATGAAAGCCAAGTAGAGGCCTCAGCATAGGAGAGGGATTCTCTTGGTCTAGGCGTGGTGCTGGTATCTGTTTCTGTCCCCAGGAGGCATCACTATCACTGACACACACTGTTGTTTCCTGCCGCTGTGGATAATCCAGCAGCCTCCAGCCCAGGTTGGTCTTCAGGTAGCAGCATTTTCCAGGATCCTGAGGTTCCAGAGTGCTCCTGGATGGGAAACTGGCCCAAGGTCAGGCCTAGAGTCTTGGAGTTGGCGGCTTAACTTTTAGCTTCCAGGAAGGGAGACCCAGTGCCGTTCTTCAGTGCGCAGCCCTCTGACGCCCAGCTTGCATAGGTGGCCTGTGGTCTGCTTAGCTCCCTGGGGAGCCATAATTAGGCTTCTTAGCAAGGAGGGGATGAAAAGGGCGTTCACTCAGTAAGGAACTGCTGTGCTCACCACAGAACCCGGGAGGTTTTTGAAGATGCAAATTGAGATCAATAGAAGCCACCGCTCTGTGTGCAACAGAGGCACAGGCAGGTGTGTGCTGGAGGAAAGCAGGGCCGCTCCCCTGGGCCAGGGGCTCGGCCACACACCCATCTGCACTGGGAGGAAGCTCAGCACCGTCCTCTGCAGGTGAGGGGCTGTGAGGCAGCATCTGCAGAGGGACAAGAGACGAGGAGGGGCCAGAGAAGCCCAAGGGTCAGTGTCCAGTGACCTGAGTCATCCGAGTCCTTGTGCAAGTGTGATTGAGGTGTGAGTGTGAGCAGCCGAGAGATCTGAGAAGTGAAGAGTTCCCCTCGCATGTATGGCAGAATGCGTGAACTCTGGTGGGGTGGGGGACATGGAAAGGGAAATGAGTCTACATGGGACTGAGAAATGGTGTATGGCATATGGGAAAGTTTAATAACTAAAAATATATTTAAAAAGAGTTCCCCTTATGCCACACATGAACTTGATGCCCCTAGGTCACAAGTTAACAGTTATCTAACCACACATATCCATGACTGATTCTGTCCCAGAGGAGCTAGTCTGGGATGGAGTTGTGATGCTGGGTCACTGTGTTTGGAAACAGACACCTTGTTCCGATGATGGCTAAAATGACAGCAGGTAGCAGAGGCAGGCACACAGCTGGCGCTCTTCCCTTGTCCTGAGCTCCAGTGCATATTCTGTTCACTATGTGAATCACCAGCACAGCAAACCCCTGTGATTACCACAGCATACGTTTAGGGTTGAGACCACCACCAGCCTGTGTTATAGGTGTGGAGCCAAAGCATGTGTGATGGTGGTGGGTCCTTGAGACTATGGCTACCTAGGACCCCCCCCACACACACACACATCTGACCCCATGGGTTTCATCTTCTAGAGCTTGCCTAAAGGAGAAGTTGTAGTTTGGAGGATTTTAGGCATGGTGCTAGTTGAATTGGACAGATGTCCTACCCTGATCTACCTCAGGAAAGCTGACCTGCTGTGTCCTGAGAGGACAGTCCACCTACCTCCTATCCTACTCTAGGTCAGCTGATCTGCTGTATCCCTAGAATCTCCCTGACCCTCAGAGTAGGCTTCTGGAGGCTGCGCCTGAGCTGGAGAGTTGAACAGAGGATCTCAGCCTCAGGACACAGTGGGAAACATGTGTTTCTGGCTATTACAAGGCAACTTCGGAGTGAGATTCCAGGACTGCACAGTATCTCTAGATAGCAACAAGCAGGGCTGCTCCTAGAGCAGCATCCTGCTCTGGAGGAAGCAGAAGGCAGGCCATTGGCAGGAGTGTGTCAGTGGAGGGAGCGTCAGGACTGAACAAAGCTGAACTCTCCCCCCAGCTCCCAGCCTGCTCCTCGTAAGCTGTTTCTCCACGGAGACAAATGAAAGCCTCCCACAGGCTAAGGATCCCCACTCCTGCTTCGCCTGCAATTTCCCCCTGAAAAGGAGCTGCAGAGAGGTGATGGGTGGTCAAATTCCCAGCTCCTTCTATGCCCTGTGGGACATGCCAATCAGACTAACACTCAGCAGGATTATGAATTGTCAAAATGCAACACTGACCAATCAGAATGGGGGGGGGTAACCAGCATGCCTAGGTCAGTCAAGATGGAGTATAAAACATACAGACTGGAATGCGGGCTAATCAGGGTGGAGCACTGGCCTATCACATGAGCTTGGACTAATGAGCTTAGGCTAAGAAGCCTAATTATGGCTCCCCAGGGAGCTAAGCAGACCACAGGCCACCTATGCAAGCTGGGCGTCAGAGGGCTGCGCACTGAAGAACGGCACTGGGTCTCCCTGCCTGGAAGCTAAAAGTTAAGCCGCCAACTCCAAGGCTCTAAGCCTGACCTTGGTCCAGCTTCCCATCCTGGAGCATGATTCCATCACAGAGGACATCGTCACAAGTGCACATGGAGGTGCACATGAGCCTCTGGTCCAGGGCCGCATTGCCCAGACACCTTCTCATTTCCCTGCCCCAGGCAGTGAGTCTGGAGACAGGAACTTGGAGCATTCAAGCTCAAGTCCTACCTCTGCCTGCACAGGGGACACCCTTGTAAGAGAGGATTATATTGGACAGAAGGGCAGGAGTTCTGGCTTGTGCTAGCCTGTCTGCCTGCCTGTCTGCCTGCTTGCCTGGCTTTCTGTCTGTGTGGAACCCAAGGACCTCAGGCAGTCTCATTTCTCAGACTGGATCCATCTGTTCTGATCAGGGTAAAGTCCTGGACTAGCTGATCCTTAAAGCACAGACAAGCAGATGAGTTAGATGTGTCCCCAGGAGCTGACTGTAACTTGGAGAATTAATTTTTAATAGTCAGTTGACACTTATTGTAAAGGATGAATGTCCTTACTGGTCCTCATCCATCCCATCCTTGGTACTGACTGCAAGACATCACTTTAATCACCATATAGTGTGTGTTTCCTGCAGACTTTATGGCTCTGCAATTCAGTTTATCATCAGGGACACATTTACAGCACTGTCTGCTGCTCCATGGAGATCCTCCACTCCTTGTCAGGCTTTGATGGGAAGAGGAGAGCCCGCCACAAGAGTCTTCCACATCCCAGGTGGGTCCTCACCTGACTCTGCTCAAAGCCTGGCGCCTGCAGGTACATTGCAGCCGGTGCTTACAGCCCAGGCCAGACAGGAAGATCTCATTCTGTGTGTCCTGGAGACTTCCATGCTCGGTTACATCTCAATGTCTTGCTCAAGGAGCAGATGATTCTAGCGACTGGACGCTGATCCTCCTGCGCTCCAGCCCCTCTATCTCTATTCCTGCACAGCTGCTTCCCCAGAGCTCCTCCCCTGCAGGTGGTGATGCAGCACAGCATGGAAGTCAGCTTTGGGGAGGGGCTGTATCCAGCAACCTTCACCCCAGTGCCTGCTCCAGCACTCTGGGCATGTGCCCTTCCTAGCATTCAGACCAGGGGGAGATCACAGGACCAGGTCTCAGCCAATCAGCACATTGCTTCTCTCCCAGTACATGATGGAGTAGGATTTCACCAGGGCCAATCAGGTGCCAGGAGACCTTCAGTGAACCACTGTGTCCTGTCCTACTGTATACGACCTGATGTGGGTGTAGACACAGGGCGACCCGGAGAGACCCACAGAGGAGGCTGCCTGAGGGTAGCATGGCCAAGGATGACATGTCCACAGGTGACTTTCCAACCATTTAGTATGCTCCTTAGATGGGCCAGCCCATGCCCTTTGGGGTTGAACCAGGGTGGGCTGGGTTTATCATTAACAAGTGAGGATAAAATGATGTCCACTTCAAAGGACATCAGGGGATGGTGAAAAATCCTGGGGGACTACATGACAATACTCTGAGCTCAGGACAGGATCAATGAGAAATTAGGGATACCTTTAGAATAACGTGTTTTCACCTGCTGTTAACTCCATGTCCCCAGGATGGGGCAGGTTGAGCTCAGCTCTCCAGCACATGACAAGACTCATCAGAGGGTGAGTGTCATTGGACAGATGTCATGGTCTCATCTCTGTCATCATCACTTAAGTATCAGCATCTCATCTCTGTCATCATTCCATCACTCTCATCCCTGCATCCCCGTCATCTCACGTGGTCACTCTCATCCCTGCATCCCTGTTACTCTCATTCCTGCATCCCTGTCATCTCACTTGGTCACTCTCACTCTTGCATCCCTGTCATCTCGCTTGGTTGCTCTCATCCCTGCATCCCCATCATCTCACTTGGTCGCTCTCATCCTTGCATCCCTGTCATCTCACTTGGTCACTCTCATCCCTCATCCCTGTCATCTCGCTTGGTCACTCTCATCCCTGCATCCCTGTCATCTCACTTGGTTGCTCTCATCCCTGCATCCCTGTCATCTCACTTGGTCACTCTCATCCCTGCATCCCTGTCATCTCACTTGGTCACTCTCATCCCTGCATCCCTGTCATCTCACTTGGTTGCTCTCATCCCTGCATCCCTGTCATCTCACTTTGTCACTCTCATCCTTGCATCCCTGTCATCTCACTTGGTCACTCTCACTCCTGCATCCCTGTCATCTCACTTGGTCACTCTCACTCCTGCATCCCTGTCATCTCACTAGGTTGCTCTCATCCCTGCATCCCTGTCATCTCACTTGGTCGCTCTCATCCCTGCATCCCTGTCATCTGACTTGGTCACTCTCACTTTTGCATCCCTGTCATCTCACTTGGTGACTCTCATTCCTGCATCCCTGTCATCTCACTTGGTGACTCTCATCCCTGCATCCCTGTCATCTCACTTGGTGACTCTCATCCCTGCATCCCTGTCGTCTCACTTGGTCACTCTCATCCCTGCAGCCCTGTCATCTCACTTGGTCACTCTCACTCCTGCATCCCTGTCATCTCACTTGGTCACTTTCACTCCTGCATCCCTGTCATCTCACTTGGTCACTCTCATCCCTGCATCCCTGTCATCTCACTTGGTCACTCTCATCCCTGCATCCCTGTCATCTCACTTGGTCACTCTCATCCCTGCATCCCTGTCATCTCACTTGGTCACTCTCATCCCTGCATCCCTGTCATCTCACTTGGTCACTCTCATCCCTGCATCCCTGTCATCTCACTTGGTCACTCTCATCCCTGCATCCCTGTCATCTCACTTGGTCACTCTCATCCCTGCATCCCTGTCATCTCACTTGGTCACTCTCATCCCTGCATCCCTGTCATCTCACTTGGTCACTCTCATCCCTGCATCCCTGTCATCTCACTTGGTCACTCTCATCCCTGCATCCCTGTCATCTCACTTGGTCACTCTCATTCCTGCATCCCTGTCATCTCACTTGCTCACTCTCATCCCTGCATCCCTGTCATCTTCACTCCATCACCTCTCTGCATCCATCATCATGGCCCTTGTCCCTGCACAGCACAGACCCCAGCTGGGTGTGGTTCCTGTGGAGTGTCCTCTCTTCAGTCTCCTTGTTAGCATCTGTCTTCTTCCCTTACTTTTGGATCAGTTCAGCCCCTGCAGCACTTCCGCCCTACCTGTTCTTACTTGGTAGGAATCGGTCAGGTGGTTAAGCCCCTCGCGATCATTGCTGACCACACATCTAAAGGTGGCTTGCCTCCTTTTTCCCTCCTATCTCACCAACACAGGTTTGGTGACACTGCACCAAAGTAGTTGGTGAGGGGCAGAGCAGTCATGTTCAATCCTGCTTGGGTAAGGGTAGGATACAGATCAGCAGGGCTCAGGTTTACTCTCAGGTGAAGTTTCCTCTCATTCTTTAGACCCTGCTTGGGTCCCATCTGCTGTGTTTCATAGTCAGGATCCTATGTCCTACACTAGTCAAGAGAGGATTTTTGGATGAGGGCAGACCTTGGGATGAGACACAGACTGAAGATCAGGGGCGAGGGGCAGGTTCTGTGTTCCCAGAAAACATGTGGGGGCTTGCAGCCTCACTTTGCTGAACCTAAGAGGGCTCTGGCAGCTAAGATGCTTTTCACAGAAATGAGCAATGGAAATTAGTGCAGGTTCACTGCCCAGCTTGGGAAGGAGGCCAGGGATAACACATCATCTAGATCCAGCATGGGCTGTTAATTTGCATATAATTTGCATCAAGTCCTTAATGGCCTCTCCTCTCTTCCCTCCTTGCTCTTTCTCTGGGGCTAGTTCAGGGAGGGACTGTTCCTTCCCTCAGCAGAGGCTGGGTAGGACAAAGGCCACATCACAGACATAAATGGAGTTTTAGTGGCATCTAAGAGAGAACAGGGCTGATCTGGGGGTATCTGCTGCCTTAGATCTGTCCCATTGGGGTCAAGGGGGAGGGAGTTCATGGGTGGGGGCAGGTGGGACCTGGCCCTGAGCTTTGTCTGCTGAATTCACTCTTAGACCTCTCCTAGCCTGGGACTGGTTAGGCCCAAGGGCCTTTGTGTGAGTTATATGAGAGGTGCAGGAGGCTCCTCCCAACAGGGCCCCGGAGTATCCTTGGGAATCTTGGAGACATCCCATAGCCTAGGCTGCACTAGAAGGTTTTTTTGAGTCCAGGGGCCGAACTCAGGCCTTAAGCCTGAGGGTCCACAGGTTTCCTCTGTGCAGCTGTCTGAGATCACTTGCTCGAACTCTTCAGGGACTGGCAGCTTCACAGTGGGCTTGTGGGACACAAGGTTTCAACCTAACCCCCTAAGCCAGCAAATCGCCAAGATTTGTGGGGTTCCTGTGTGAGCGATAACAGCTAAGGAGCAGCCCTAGTGCAGGCAATAACCAGGGAGCCCTCAGGATCACAATCTAGGGCACTGGGGTCCTGATGGGAATCCCAGCTCCAGAGCAGCAGATGGGACCCCAAGCGTCAAAGACAGGATTTCTGGAGCTTTTAGGTAGCTGCAGGCAGTTAGAGATTGGACTTAATTCACTGGAGGCAGGAAGACATCTTTTTCCTGGTTGTGGGGGGTAGATGTCAGCTGAATTCCTATCTGGATCCTGACAGGTAGACAGGGCTGCTGCAGGAGCTCAGCGCTCGGGTTCTGACGGGAGCAGCACAGAAGGAAAAGTGCAGATCCAGGGCTGGGCCACCTGCGCTCTGCACTCCAGGGGTGGCTGGGAAGGACAAAGTGGCTGCTCTGGGCCTCAGATTGCCCATTGGCAGGACGGCAGAGAAATTCCCGAAGGCTCTTCCCTGGAAGGAGATGGCAGGCATGAAAATGAATAACAGAGACAAGAGTGGAATAACAGAGACAGGCGTGGAATGACAGAGACAGGCATGGAATAAGAGACATGGGTGGAATAACAGAGACAGGCATGGAATAACAGAGAGAGAGACAGGGGTGGAATAACAGAGACAGGGGTGGAATAACAGAGACAGAGGTGGGATAACAGAGACAGGGGTGGGATAACAGAGACAGGGGTGGGATAACAGAGACAGGCATGGAATAACAGAGACAGCATGCAATAACAGAGACAGGGGTGGAATAACAGAGAGACAGGGGTGGAATAACAGAGACAGGGGTGGAATAACAGAGAGAGACAGGTGTGGAATAACAGAGAAAGGCATGGAATAACAGAGACAGGGGTGGAAGGTGGAATAACAGAGAGAGACAGGGGTGGAATAACAGAGACAGGGGTGGAATAACAGAGACAGGGGTGGAATAACAGAGACAGGGATGGAATAACAGAGACAGGGGCAGGATAACAGAGACAGGGGTAGGATAACAGAGACAGAAGTAGGATAACAGAGACAGGGGTGGGATAACAGAGACAAGCATGGGATAACAGGGACAGGGGTGGGATAACAGAGACAGGGGTGAGATAACAGAGACAGGCGTGGAATAACAGAGACAGGGGTGGAATAACAGGAACAGGGTTGGAATAACAGAGGTTGACATAGAATTGCACAGACAGACCTGGAAAAGAACAGACAGACACAGAATAATGCAGATAGATGTGGAGTAAAGCAGACACCAGTGGAATAGCATAGACAGATGTGAAATAGTGCAGACGGACCACGTGAAGCCCCAGAAGCCCCATATGAGGCTGTTGTCTCTTTTTTTTTTTTTTATGTGTATGAATGTACTGTCTGCATGTAGGTTGCAGTGCCGCAAGGGGAACTGGAGTTAAAGACGGTTCTCAGCTGCCTGTGGGTGCTGGGGTTTGAACCTGAGACCTCTTCAAGAGCAGTCGGCAGTCTTAATCGCTAGGCCATCTCTCCAGCCCCTGTTGTCTCTATTTTAATGAGCACAATATAATCTTGTGTGTGTGTTAATGACTGGGGTTAAGGTGAGGTTATAGTTTGCAAATCCTCTTCTCTGTAGTGAAAGGCTGTCGGTTGGGATATACCTCACTACTCTGCACCCACAGCAGGACCAGGAAGGATGGAGATGAGCTCCACCCAGACATGTCACCCCAGTGCAGCACCGGGTCCTGTCTCAGGCGCACCTTGGTGCTGAGCATTCTGCCTTGTCTGGGGGACAGAAGAAAGGGAGAGTGGTGGAGCAAGAGGCAGGAACCTGGGATATGAGGCCCTGCAGTCTGTCTCTGGCCATGCACGCCTGCAAGGCCGTCTAGCTTTTCTAGGAAGTCCTGTTCATATCACTGCTGTGCTCGTGAGACTTGGAAATGCCCCTTAGCACTTCTGCTGAGGGCCCTGCTGCCTTTACAGGGTCCTGGCCGCTATGAAAGTTTGTTAGGAGTGTTTTCCATGTTGTCAAAACAAAAGGAGTATTTACACCGTGTGCATCGACTTGGCTTTTTAATTTGAAGAGGCAGCAGTTGGATCATCAAACAAATGTAAATAAGCAGACTGATGAGTCTGAGTGCCCACGTGCACACCTTCTGCAGGAAAAGCTGAGGGGAAACGGGACAACGTGAGATGCCTTGGTGGAAATGTGTGCTGTGCCAAGGAGCAGGGCCAGGGCAGCAATGAGGGGAGAGGAGCCACAGACACTGCTGCGGCTGCAGAACCAGTGAACATGAGTCTAGAACCTTCTGAGAGGCATGATATATTTGTTTCCAGGGTCATAAAACCAGTACTTCTCTTTGTTCCTCCTCTAACTCGCTGGTGACCTTCCTCACAAGCAAACACTCATAACAGCTCCAGAGGTCCAGCGTCTTGCAAGGCATGCCTGTAGGGTGGAAACCAAGATGGGGGCAGTGGCCCACGTGTAGATGGGTCCATGACATCTGCCAGGTAGTCCTGGGGGGGGGCAAGAATGAGCCAAGCAATGGACATGGGACAGCAGAGGTCTCCCCTCAAGGTGGTCTTGGAACTCTTGAGCCACTGCCTTCTGAATCCTCCATCTTTCCTCCTTTGTTCACTCACTAGAGGCACAACTGCACCCAAGTCTAGCTTGCTGAACCAATGACTTTATTGGTTTAATTACAGGAGCTTGGGGGAGAGGGGTGGCTATCAATCCAGCATGGGTGACCATCCAGGAAAGCTCCGTCACCAGAGCTCCCATACTGCACACCTTGGGGAAAGCCCAGCCACCCAGAAAGTCTCCTGTCCCCAGGAATTGTTGCCGCTTATATAACATTGGGGAGGGACCTTGGGAATGTCTCATTTTCTGAGCTTCCTGGACCTTGTATGTTGCACGAGTCTCTCTTCCCTCAAGGAGGGTATTTTAGTTACGTTTCTGTTGCTGTGATAAAACACTGACCAAAACCAACTTGGGAATGACGGAGTTTATTTTTGTCTTACTCTTGCAAGCCACAGTTCATCACTAAGGAAAGCCAGGGAAGGAACTCAGTTCAGGAACCTGGGGGCAGGAACCGTGGAGGAAAGCTGCTTACTGGCTTGTTCTGGATTGCTTGGCTACCTTTCTTAATAGCCCAGGCCCTCCTGCCCAGGGACAGCACTGTCCACAGTGGGCTGGGCCCTCCAAGGTGACAAAAAGTAACCAGGATAGGGGAGTGTTTCAATTTATAGTAAATGGCTACACATCTCTCCCCTCCCCAGTTCTTTCCAGCTGGCTTCTTTCTCAGCACCCTCAGGACTGAGCCTCTCCAAAGGCTGGGTGATCAGGGGTCCTGTCCAAGGTCCTGAAACCCATTGTGCGCTTTTGGATGGGAATTGGGATTCTGTCTCTAGCGAGCAGTTCTCAGAGCAATGAGAACACACCCAATTGCAGTGTCTGGCTTAGATGCTTCTGAGCAGAAATCATGAGATACAACTTCACCCTGAGGCTGCAAACGGGGCATGCAGTCATGCATTGGCTCAGCACATGTCCACTAAATTAGTGTAAGCATGACTCTGCACAGGGCCCTGGGCTCCTCAGGGAGGATGGGTTTGGCCTTGCCTGAAGAGTGAGGCCAAGGAGTTGGGCGTATTCCCATACCTCAGAGGACCAAGGATTCAACATGAAGTATGAGAATGTCAATTTGACATTGGCCCTGGAACCCTCCCGCCTCTGTACCAGCTCTGGATGGACTTTCCCTTCACCAGGAATTGAGTGTGACTTTAAAAAACATTTTGTGACAACAAGTGCACATAAAACCCAGGCTATTGTTGATGAGTAATGTTCACAGAATAAGAAGAAACAGATATTCTCATAGCAGGACATCAGAAGCACCCACTGAAGTCAGGAGCACAGTACGTGAGGTCACAAGACGCCAGGTGTCATGGGCAGGAACATCTGCTGAGGGTTCTGGATAGTGCATAGGATGAGAAGTAATGCATCAACATTGAACTGAAAGAAACACTCATCAATGTTCACAGAATATGTGATTGTCTACAGAAAAAAGCTGAATTAACCAATGTCACGAAGAATGAGGAAATTCAAACCACAAATAAAAGTTCTTTATTATCAGTAACCAATTTGAAAATTAACTATGACTCAACTTAAAAGAGGAGTGAGGCATGAGTGTGAGTCAGCAAGTCTTGAGACTGTGAGACCATGATGTGGTCTCACATCTTGAGACTGTGAGGATGGATGCAGGGCTCACCTGAGAGAAGTGGAGATGCTGGACAAAAGGGAGGAGGGAGGGCTGGGGATATATCTCAGGTGCCAGGGGTCTTGACTAGCATGTGTGAAGCCCTGGGTTCGGTTCACAGTGCCACATAACCAGGTTTGGTGACACACACCTGAATCCCAGCACTTAGGACGTAGAAGAAAGAGGATTCGAAGTTCAAGGTCATCTACAACTACTTAATATGTTCAAGGCCACCCTTGGCTACATGAGATTCTGTCTCAAAAACAAACAAAAGAAGGAGAAGGAAGAGGAAGAGGAGGAGGAAGAGGAAGAGGAGGAGGAAGAGGAAGAGGAGGAGAGGAAGGACAGGCCACACCCTTGAAAAAAAGCCTAGAATCAAACAACCATCTACCCCCCTCACACCTGTGTGCTTGATGCAACTCAGGTCTTATTTAGAGAAATTTACAAATCGGTTATAAAATTCACCATGAAGGCAAAGTGCATTAGCAAAGGAAGGGAAGAAGATGAAAGGGAAGAATGAAAGGAAGAGGAGGTCACGGTGATCAGGCTTTAACTGTTGGGGGGATGGAAAGTCTGCCACCAGTGGAGCTGCGACGATGATGATGGTCGTGATGAAGATTAAGGCAATGACAATGGTGGTGGTGGTAGTAGTGGTGATGTTGCTGCTGCTGTTGGTGCTGAGTGGTAATGATGATGATGGTGATGGTAATAGTGCTTCATCCCAGAAGTAGGGTCCTAGTGACGTCATGGCAGGGATCATAGCAGGATAAGGGCCATGGCAAATGCTGTTTCAAACATGCCTATTATTATGACTGTTATTGTCACAGCAGAGAAAATAGATCAATACAGCAGGTGGACATCCCCAGGCACAGCAGTGCAGAGCAGACCTCACACACCAGGAAGGAGCTGCATGATAAGACGTGGCATTGAGACCAAGGCCATTCTCGCTGAAGAAAATGTGAAATTAAGCTTCAGATTCAAACCAAAGCTCAAAAATACTTTCAAATGGATTTAAACACCAAACGTGAAACAAAGCTATAAACCTTTAGATGAAACTATTTGAAAACATAACCTAGGGACACACAAGACTAACAAAGCCCCAAACTGAGGAAGACTGAAATAAAGAATACTCACGAAATCTCAAATTTCTGTAGGAGGAAAGATATTGCTAGGAGATTAAACAGGAGTTAGAGGAAACATCCACACAATAAATAACAGAGGATTTCCATCCAGAATATGTAAACACTTTGTTTAGTCATGTGAGAAAGATAAGCAACAGGAGCTCAGCAAAGGGTATGAGCAAG
Source organism: Rhizomys pruinosus (assembly GCA_009823505.1). Lineage (NCBI taxonomy): Eukaryota > Metazoa > Chordata > Mammalia > Rodentia > Spalacidae > Rhizomys > Rhizomys pruinosus. The sequence continues at coordinate 940,901 of VZQC01009135.1, read as the reverse complement.
CCATTCAGAGAAGAGTGTGCAAACAGCAAAAGCTGAGAAAGTGCTCCCCAGAGCAGAGCCATGGGAAAACAGATTAAAGCAAGATTTGGGATATGGCTGGCTCATTGAAAAATTTGAGAGAAAACAGCTAGCAAGGGTTAGCAAACAGGCGAAGACAACTCTCTTTTACCACATGGGCAAGAGGTGACTGAGTGTCACAAGAATTGTCATCCTTAGCTGTGAAATAGGAATGACAGGGGCTGGAGAGATGGCCTAGTGGTTAGGAGCTCCAACTGCTCTTGCAGAGGACCAGGGTTCGATCCCCAGCACACACACATGGCGGCTGAGAACCATCTTTAACTCCAGTTCCAGGGGAATCCGACGCCCTCTTCTGACCTCCAAGGCATTGCACGACACGGGTGCACAAACCTACAAGCAGACAGTACATTCATACACATAAAAATAAATAAATAAATAAATAATAAAAAAATAGGAATGACAATGATGATGGTGATAATAATGGCGATGGTGGTGATGGTGATGGTGATGAGGATGATGATAGTGATAATGAAGATGATGATGGTGGTGGTGGCGATGATGGTGATGGTGCCCCATTCCAGAAACAGGAAATTTGGTGACATCATGTCAGGCTTCAAAGCTGGGCAGGGCCCACCATGAATACTGTTTGATATGTATCTATTATTATTATTGCCTACATTTTGGGGTGCATGGAGCTAGTCATATCCTTCCATAAGAAGCCCTGTCTCCTATGCTGGGTTCTCTCTGCTCGAGAAGCCTCAACCAGAAATGATCAGTTTGATCACATGGGCCACAAAGAAGCCTGCTTAACTTGCTGAGTTGGAAAATCACCTGGGAAATGGAGTCTGACATGCCTGTGTGGTGTTATCATCATTGGGTTAATCAAGGTGGGAAAACCCACTCACTATGGGCAGCACCAGTCCCTGGGCAGATCCCGGAGTGTTTGTTTTGTTTTTTATGTTATTTTATGAATTTTATTTATTTCTTTTATCAGAGCATTTTATCACAGCAACTGGAGAAGTAGCTAAGACATCTGGGAATAGAGTCTTCACTCGAGGAGCCCCTGTGTCCTGGTCCCACTCAGAGTTCTTTAAAAATTTTTTTTTGTATGTGTATGAATGTACTGTCTGCATGCAGGTCTGTGCACCTGTGTTGTGCAATGCCACGGAGGTCAGAAGAGGGTCTTGGATTCCCCTGGAACTGGAGTTCTCCTGGAATTGGAGTTACAGACGGTTCTTAGCCGACATGTGGGTGCTGGGGATCGAACCCAGGTCCTCTGCAAGGGCAGTCGGTGCTCTTAACCACTAGGCTATCTCTCTAACCAACATGGCTGTCCCTGGTCTGATAGCCCTGATCTAAACCTCAGTGTTTTCCCAAGTGTCCCTCAGTACTCCTCACTACCATCCAGATGCATCTAAGCTCTGTTGAACATGTAGGTGTCTGCTTATTTCTGAGACACCCCTGTGCCTGTAAAGTAAAAACCCAAAGTGTGCTTTTTCTCCTGTTAACATGTGTCTGTCAGCTTAATTCACAAGTCTCCAGCTACCGAACTTTAAGAGGGTAGAATAAATGCTTTTCTCCCCCACAGTGCTTAGAAATGATTTTTCTCACCTGTGTCTCCATCTGCACATGCACATCAGTGGAGATTTCTCAACTTAGTTCTGGGTGAGGATTTATAAAAGCAAACACAGAGGAGGGGTGGTTGTAGTAAACCACTGTGCCAGCAATTTCCATTTTAATGCTTTTCCCAGACTGCTTTGAGTTGGGGTGTTTTAGGCCATGGTGATCTGTGCAGAGGAGCCTCTGTGGAGCTCTGAGGGTGAGGTAGCTGGTGGGAGGCAGGGCGCTCACAGTCTCCAGAAGATCTGCCAGGCATATAAGCAGAGTGTAAGGAGTGGTCTGGTGGGGGGCAGACCATGGCAGACTCTGGCAGGGACCTAACTGCCTTTCCCCTCCTGGAGTCGGCTCTACCTGCTGGGTCTCATGCAGCAGCAGCAGCCTCTGCTCATGGTGGCTCTGGAGACATTAGGTCCTCCCCATGGCTCCTTCAGACCTGAGACCCCAGGCCCCTATTTTCCCAGCTTGGGCTGCTGGTTCCTCCTCAGATGAGCTAGCACTCTGGGGCGTGTGACAGTTGTGAATGCAGTGCACACCAGTGATGGCCTTTGAGTGCTACCCACTCATTGGCTGCCCCTGACCAAGCAGCACTGAACAGCTCCAAGCCTGGATTTCTGTGGAACTGGAAAGGTGGGAGGGGACAAGGCCCAAGTGTTGGAGAGGCTGTGGCGATGGCTGTCCTCTCCCCTCCTGTGAAGCTCTACTCATCCCACCAACACCCCAGGCTCTGAGAACTCCTGTTTTAGCTGGGTCAGGAGCCTCTGGTCACCTTCGGGCATCCTCTGGGTGAGTCCCGTATAACTTTGGCAGTTGATCACATGAGATAAACGATCTTATATTTGCATCTAAATTGTCACTGTCAAATATAAAGACCAATACTGAAATTCACAATGATGATTCAAATCTCAATTTGTGTTATGAGATCCCCACATGGTAGGCAATGAAGGTTGGGGCAGTTGAGAGACGCCAAGGCAGACAGCCTCCTCCCACCCTCTTCCAGCCTTGTACAGGGCAGGTCTGGGATATCACGACATGCTGGGCTAGAGCCTGGAGCTGGGACATCACGGAGTCTCCATCACCTTCCTGCTGCAACCTTTGGGCCCCAGGGCTTCAGGTCCAGGCCAAGGAGACCAGGAAGGAGGCTAAGAAGTCTCTGTGTCCCCGATAGTTGTCCCTGCCAAGGACACCTGTTCCCCAAGGCCCTGAGCCAAGGGCAGTGCAGAGCAGAGGCCTGAGGACTCAGATGAACAGAGATGCCAGAACCTTCTGCCCGTCCTATGTGCTAGGCGGGGGTCTCCCGTCTGCAGGGAGAGGCCCAAGGACAGGGGAGGATCTCCAAAGTTCACCTCAGGAATGCCGTCCTCCTCAGTCCCTGCCAATCACACATATCCTAGAAACAAAATCATGAATTAAAACATTCTGACAGGGAGAGAAGTGATGTGCCTGGTGCCTGGTGAATTACAAAAGCAACACGGAACTTCATGCCTTATTTCATTCCAGCACAAAATGAATGTGCCTCTCAGGCTCATGAGTTCAGAGGAAGTTTTTCAAAAGATTGCAAGCTGCAGAAACTTTTCCATAGCTGAGAAACAAAACACACCTCCTTAAACCAGAGCAAGGCCAGCCCTGTCTCCTGGAACCCCACCCTCTTGTCAACCATTGAGCAGTGAAGCCCTTGCTCAAAATGACCCCCAGAATGCTCTGACCCTCATTCCCAAAGTCACCTCAATAGCGCCATCCGTCCCTCACTGCTGTGTGTGGTGTTATGAACGAGGTGCCTGTAACATAATCACATCTGTCTCCACAGTTCCATCTGAGAGCAAAGGCCAGGAGTCTCTACCTGGCCATACAGGTTCAAGATGATGGTAGGCATCAGTCAGGGTGGGCTGAATGGGCTGTAATAACAAGCAAGCTTGTGGGCTCAGGGGCATCATCTGAGTAAGACCTCACTGATACACAGTGACTCAGGGCTCCAGGCTAGACCCTCTGATTCCAACTAAGGATGGGACCCCGACAACAGCACCAAGGGAGAGAGGAGCCGGGGAAGGACCTGATCCACACCCTAAAGTCTAACACTCATCCTATCTGCTTTGTCCAATATCAAACAGTTTACAGGATGGTGACAGGATGGTCTCTAAGGATCCTCTCCAGGAACATGTCAGATGAAGAGACAGTTATAGACAACCAGTGCCCTTCAGTGAGGAGCAGGGGTCCTGAGGAGCACATAGGACATTTAGAAAGGGACACAAAGGAAAGCAGTAGGGATCTTAAACTCCCCTGCCCTGGGGGGGAGCCACCAACAAGGCGCCTTCCTCAGCTCCTCTCCCAGATAATAAAACCGGAGCAGAGCAGGGACAGCCACGGGGGAATATGGAGAGAGGCTTCTAGGCCCAACACCCATGAAAGATTCATACAGAGCCCCAGGGTCTCTGCACCAGCTGTTCAGGGAACTGAGTGAGGCATGGATTCTTTTCCTTGGCTGTGTCCTGGTCCCAGCTTGGCAGAGACATCTCCACCAGGACTGAGCAGGACCCCACGGCTCACCTGTGCCCCATGGCCTCTCTGCCAGGCCCAAATCCTGTGGCTTTTCTGTTCTCTGTTGGCAAGCCTGCTCCATGGAAGTCAACATTTGGAGTCAGCACAAACCACATCCCCCCACTAGCCATGCCCAGGGCAGGCAGGACACCCTGCCTCCTGCAGGGGCTCAGGTCAGAGCCAGGAGGGACAGCACAGGCTGCAGAGTGATCTATACCCAAGCACCAATGCTCACTGTACAGCTGCTGCCTGTTCAAGATCCCCACTGCAGGGGATGGAGAAACACACACATGTGGATCCTTGGGAAGGCATAGTGCACATGGGAATCCAAGAGACCAGGGCATGGTCACCACAGTGCCTCTGACCTCCTCTGTGGGCTTGGCCCAGGCACCTAGCCTACCCATGCTTCAGTTTCCTCAGCTGAACCAGAAAAGACTGTCCTGTTCTGACAGTGTTCCTGATTGACCACAGATCGTGAAAGAGCTCAGGTGACACCTGGTCCTCAGTGGTGGTAGTTCAGAAGGCTCTGCTGGGAGCCCATAAATATGTTCCTCAAATTGCCTTATGACCCAGAGCCCCACTGTGACACGGCACCCAACCAGCCCCAACCCAGAGTAAATGAATGAGAGAGTGAATGAGTAATTAACTGAATGAATGAGTGAGGAAATGAATGAGAGAATGAATGAGTGAATGAATGATTGAATAAGTGAATGATTGGATGAATGAGTGAGTGATTGAATGAGTGAATGAGTGAGTAAATGAGCAAATAAATGAGTGAGCGAATGAGTTAGTGAGTGAGTGACAGTCCTGCGTCTTCTCTGTGCTGTCTGGTATCACTAGTACAGTCCATGGCAGTGTCTTGGGCATCAGTATGTGGGTGAAGCCCTGGGACAGACTTCTGTCTGTTCACACATGAGTATCTGCCTGGCACAGGGCAGGGTACAGTGACACTACCAGGCACGTCATCTTGTGGAACACGAGTGAGTGAGGTGTCATACGAACATGAGTTTTTCCTGCAGCTTTGCTGACTTGTTTTCCATCCTGACACCAGTTGGACTCAAGCATTGAAAAGTTCTGACTTCTGTAAACTCACACCCTGAGTGGAGAGCTGGTCTTTGAGCAGCAAGTGGTCAGTAGCTGACACCATCTCCTAAAGAGGAAGACGTGTTCCCCTTCTCATCTCCTGGGAGAACTCTGTGAAACTCAGCAAGAACAGCCATTGGTCCTGCCTTTGTGAGGCCACCCTGTCTCTGTGCTAATGGACACACTGTAGAAAGATTTGTGACTTGTGGTGTGATGGCATAGAGCCAAAGGGATATGAGAGGGCAGAGCGACTGAAGTCAGGTTGTGACTGGATTAAGACAGGATGTTACAACTCTAACCTGTTTTATGTGGTTTCCATAGTAACCAGGAAAGGGACATTACAGAAGATTCAGGGAAAGAAAAGTGATGGGATGCCCCTGGGTGACAGATGCCAAGGACAGCAAGAGAGGGAAAGGAGGGGTGGGGACCTCAGTGGATAAGAGAGCTGGCTGCTCAAGCGTGATGACCTGAGTTCTAGGACTGGAACCTGCATAAGTGGAGATGCTGTGGAGCACATCTGGAATTTCAGCATTACTAAAGCTAGATGGGAGGCAGATACTGGAGAATCACCCAGAAGCTCAGAGGCCAGCTAGCAGGAAGTGTGCATTGCATCAGACAAGATAGAACCTGCCTCAACAGGATCGAAGAGAACAGCTCCAAAAGTTAAAAGTTATCCTGTGACCTTCACATGTCCACTGCACATGTGCACTGTGCCGAGAGGGAGAGAGAGAGAGAGAGAGAGAGAGAGAGAGAGAGAGAGAGAGAGAGAGAGAGAGAGAGAGAGAGAGAAGCAAGACAGATGGAAAGCAATCACAGAGCCTGCACAGCTAGTGTGCGTTAGAAAACAACCTCGAGTTTCCATCCTTGCTTTTCACCTTATGGGGGGCAGGGACTCTTGCTTGGTGCTGGGTACACCAGTCTTGCTTCAAATATTCTCCTGTGTGGGCCGGGCGTGGTGGTGCACACCTTTAATCCTAGCACTTGGGAGGCAGAGGCAGGCGGATCTTTGTGAGTTCAAGGCCAGCCTGGTCTACAGAGTGAGTTCCAGGACAGCTGGGACTACAGGGAGACCCTGTCTCAAAAAGACAAAAAAAAAAAAAATTATGTGTACAAGTGATTCGCCTGCATGTATATAAGTGCACCACATGCATGCATGCAGTGCTGGGNCCTTTAATCCTAGCACTTGGGAGGCAGAGGCAGGCGGATCTTTGTGAGTTCAAGGCCAGCCTGGTCTACAGAGTGAGTTCCAGGACAGCTGGGACTACAGGGAGACCCTGCCTCAAAAAGACCAAAAAACAAAAACAAAAACAAAAACAAATATTCTCCTGTGTCCTCTGCCCACTGAGCCCTGGAGGCCTGGGGTTACGGATGTGCTCCTGCACCTGGCTTTATGTGGGTTCTAGGGATTCGAACTCATGTCCCCCCGATTGTGCAGCAAACACTTTATCCACTGAGACATGTCCTCAGCCTCTCTTTTGTTAACTTAAAAAACTGTGTGTATATGTTTGTGAAGACACTCATTTCAGATATGAGGACATACACAGGTTTAAAGGGAAAAAGCTGGAAAAGGTTATTCCCTATAAATAATGACCAAAAGGAGGGCATAGGGGGCCACGGGCATTTCCAACAAAGCAGATATCCAGGAAAAGCCTAGCACGGAGGCAGGAAGGACAGTGCATAGGAAGGTCCAGCAGGAAGGTGCAGTGTGTGAATGTGTTGACATCTGCCAGAAAAGCCCCAATGGGGAAAGCAACCTTGGCAGCGATGAGTGGAACACATGGCCATAGCCCAACAGGAGACTGCAGCACCCACAGGCGACAGTGGTGGGTCAGCCAGGGAAGCCACACAGAAGCAGAAGACCTGGACCCCACGGTTGACCTGATGGATGTAGAGCCATTAGAACACGCCGTGCCTGGCACCAGAGCACACATTCCCTCCAACACAACAAGATTCCCCAGGACACAACCCAGTCTCACACATTGGAGAAGACTTTGTGGCACATTCACCCTTCCACCATAGCAGAGGGGACAAGGACCAACATCCTCTTTGCTGACGACACAATTTTACACGGAGAAAACCTCAAATGCCACTCTAAAATGCCAGGACGGAAAACAAGTCAGCAAACTACAGGACAACTCAACACATGAAAACCAGCTGTGTTCCAAGACTTTAACATGACCAATCCCCAAAGGAAGTTAAAAAATCCATCCTACTGTTAATAATAGGGGAAGGATAACATGGCTGAGAAGGAGCTTCACTAGCAAGACTAGACACTCATGCACTGAAGACTGCAAAATATTCCTGAAAGAAAATACCAATAAGTATAAAGCTGCCTCATGTTGGAAGACTGATATTGCTGAAAAGCCTGTGCTCCCCAGAGTGCTTGGCATAAGCAGTGCTGACCCTGGTGACAGCACAGGGATGTTCTAGGGGAAAAAAGTCCTAAAAGTTATACAGAATCTCAAGGAACCCTCAAGAGCCAAGACAGTCTTGAGAAAGAATAGCATACTCGAGGTCTCATACTCCTGGCTCAGGGGTCAAGAAGGAGGATGTGTACATAAAGATGGACCAGAGACAAAAACAAAAACAAAAACAAAAAACCTCTTGCAGAGGTGGTTGAGTGACCTTGGGAAGGTGTCAAGGTCAGACACTGCAACAAAGAATGCTGGAAACGTGGACATGTGGATATCAACATGCAGACAGGGACCTGTGCCCTCTTCTCATCCCAAGATGGATGAATTCAGATGTGTCAGACACATGGGCTGGGGCCCAGCTGAGGAACTCCCCAGAAAGATGGGGGATGGCTCCTGACTGTGATGATTTTGTTCATGTGACACCCAAAGCAGAAGCAGCAAAGATGACAGCTGACAAATCAGATGACAGCAATGGCCACGCTTCTGCATACACAAGAGGACACACGTCAACAGAGGGACGGAGACAATGACTGCCCACCATGTGTGTTATCAGGGTCAATTCCAAAACTTGTAACCTGCTTCTGCCATTCAACAGAAAAAAAAACATCCTGGTGAAAATGGACGAAGGACTGGAGTTCAGGCCTCCCTAATGGAGCTGTATAAATGGCCAGCAGATATGTTGAAAGACACTCAAGATGACTAATAACTGGGAAAATGAAACATAGAACCATAGTGAGCCATCGCCTCACCCCACTGGAGTGGCCACTACAAAAAATAAAATCAGAAATTTAAGAAAGTCGGCAAGACTCAGAGAAATGGGAATGTTGTTCACTGATGGTAGAAATGTACATGGGTAGCGGTTGCCCTGAGAGACAATATGGAGGCTCCCCAGAAACCTATAAGCAGACCAACCTGTGACCCAGGCATCTACTGTTGGGTGTTTATCCAGAATTGATGGCAGGGTCTCAAAGATTTCTTTACTCATTTATGTGAGCCAAGAGCTGGGTGAGAACCAAAAGTCTTCTGAGGCCTGAATACATAAAGACCATGCGGTATGTCTGTTCACTGGAATATTATTCAGTCTTAAAGAAGAAGGAACTGCACAACTATGTTTATGATGTTTCTAAAGTAGCTAGATTTGGAGAAACTGGGGAGAGTGTTGTTACAGCAAGGGTGGGAGTTTGCTTCATGAAGACGGAGATTGCTGGTGGATAAATGTATCTCTCACAACTCAGTGTACACAGTTACCACCACTGTGCTTCACAGTGACAAATGATTAAGATCGATGTGTCTCAGGCATTGCGGGCACAGAGAGGAGTCAGGCAGGAGTCATGGAGGCTTTGGCCAAGGGCCTTTGAAGTCTCCAGGGTTACGGGTCCCTCATCTACCCTTCAGCTCTGGGGACACATGTGCCCCTCGCTCCCACTCGAGCTCTAGGAAGAGTTCCTCATCCCTGTCTACCACCATCTGCAGATGCATTCAGCCCCTCCAGATGTTTCAGAGGGGGTCTTTTTGAGACAGGGTCTCCCTTGTAGCCCCAGCTGGCCTGGAACTCGCTCTGTAGACCAGGCTGGCCTTGAACTCACAGAGATCCGCCTGCCTCTGCCTCCCAAGTGCTAGGATTAAAGGCGCGCGCCACCACACCCAGCTAACCACACAGACTTTTTACAGGAGCCTTGGGTCCCTGCAGCCCTACAGCCCCTGCCCTTACAGGGACCCACTCTGAGTGCCATGAAAAACCAGAGTCTGAGGTGATTAAAGAATGAGGGCTCTGGGGGTGGAGCGAAGCAAGATGACGGCCTTCCCTCTGGCCCTCTGAGTATCTCAGAACTCCGCTGCTGTGAACTCGGTTTTAGGATGTGATTGCTCAGATGGATACATGGCCTGGGATGGGAAGAGGGATCCCCACTCTACTGCTGTGATTAGACCCAATCCAACCAAGATCACAACCAAAATAGCTCCCAGTCCAGAGTCTGTGGAGCAGGCAGAGGCCAGGGCTCCAGGAGGAGTGCTGATTCTCAAGCCACTTGAGGGAGTGCTCTGGTTGCCACGTGAAGGGGTGGACAGGAGAGTGATTGTTCCAGGATTGCAGACCAGCCCTCCCCCCCAAAGCTCCCTGTGGCTTTGACTCCTAAGGACAAAGTCCATGGTAGAGCCTGAACCCTGGGCTTGGTGCCCGAGGTCTGCAAAGGCCCCTGTGCTGCAGCCCTCTGGTGTCCCTGTACTCCCCCGTCCTTTCCCCTCTAGAGGCTCCTGCTCTTTCTAGAACACGCCAGCTCCTCCACCAGAGAGCCTCTCCACGTGCTGTTCCCTCTGCCAGGAAAATTCTCTCTATAGTCCTGCCCTGCTTCTTGTAGGCATCCTCCCACCAGCCACATCCATGTCCTGCTGCTAGATCAAGAGGTCACAGCAGAGCCTTGGGAAGTAGACGGTGGTCAGCTGGCTCCCTCCCACTCGGCTTCTCCCATGCCTAGTCATGATTAAGGCTATGTTTGTTCACAGGTCTGTGTCTGACTCACAGGTGACATTCTGCCTTTGGGGCTCATATTGGGAGAGAAAACGATTTTTAATGATTCGTGTCCATGGGGAATCATATTTGTCATAATTGCTGTTGTCATAATTGCCAGCTCAGGGCTAGAGCTGTGGGTGGGCGCTGGGGCTGAGCTGTGGGTATGAGGCTATGTGTGCTGGAGTTCTGTGCGAGGCCAGGACTGTGTGTGGCAGGGCCATGGGTGCTGGGCAGAGCTATGGGTGCCAGAATCACGTGCTAGCCAGGGACTGTGGGTGCTGGGTGTCATTCCTACTGGAAGAATTATGAGCCAATTGTCTAAGCATCAGGACCTCCCCACTGGTTATTAAACTTGGTCATTATCCTAAATTAATCACATAAACTTACAATGCAATGAGTTACATGAAAGCCAAAGGCAGGGAGTGTTGAAGGTGTCTGTTTCCTTTCTCTCTCTATCTTTCTCTGATCTCTGTGTATTGTCCTGTCAGCTGGAGTCAGAGCCCCGGAACCACGGGGATATTAACAGCATGAACCAGGACTGGCTTTTCTAGACTTGAGAAAATATGTAGCCAGCATATTGCAGATGGTACAAAAATGGGTGGGGCCAGCTTTTGTCCAATGTTTCCAATTAGGAAAATTCTCTCGCCTCCCTGGCAGGTTCTGGTGAGCAGTTTTCAGGAGCTTCTCACTGATGTCTTGCTATGAGATCTCCCCAGGTCAGAATGAACTCATCCTTGAGGGAGCACATTGCAGCCCACCTGCTTGCCAGTTCCTGGCTCTGCTGGCTTGTGATGGCTCATTTTAATTGTCAACTTGACACAACCTAGAATCCCCTGGGAAGACAGTCTCAAGGAGGGATTGTCTAGGTCATGTCGGCCTGTGGGCATGTCTGTAGGGGGTTGTCTTGATTGCTTTGCTATAGGAAGACCCAGCCTGACTGGTCTGGTTTGTGTCCTGGACTGTGTACGAGCAAAGAGAAAGCTAGGTGTAATCAAGTGTGTGTTAATTTTTCTCTGTTCTTGGTACATGACTAGTTGCCTCGAGTTCCTTCCTTGACTTTCCTGAAATGATGGACTGTAACTGGGAACTGCAAGGCAAATAAGCCCTTTCTCCCCAAAGTTGCTTTTTGTCAAGATATTTTATCACAACAGCAGAAATGAAACCAAGACACAGGTGAATGAGAACCAATGTGTTCTCTGTGCCCAGTGTCAGCCATGGTGTGTCTTATGTGTCTCTTAGCAGTGTGAGTCCCTCAGAGACCTCAGCAGGCAGAATCTCATCAGAGTTCTGCAATTATCATAGAGGCTGGAGTACCTGGTGGCTCACTGTGAAGAGGGAAGAACTCCTCAGAGGTAGGAAAGACTGACCCACAGGCCAGGCCCCAGGAGAAAGGAAAGGAGATCCCCTGGCTGTTTTTACATTGTAGGCAGAGCACAGAAACTCAGAACCCAGAGGTAATGCATCAGTAACCAATCGCAGATAGGATGGATCAACAAAACCCAATGAGAATGTGCTGAGAGCTGGTTGGCAATATTTCATGGTTCTGAAATTGAGTGCCATGTAGCCTCGTGTCAGTCAGATGACCTTAGTCACTGAGGAGCACTGAGGAGCATTGAGGAGCACTGAGGAGCAGGATCAGTGAAGAACAGGAGCACTGAGGAGCAGCCTTCTCAGAGCCTGCTGAGTCTCACCTACCAGCACAGCTTAGGCAGGGACAAGGCTGACACACATTTAATGAACCCCCTTCCTTTCTCTCTGTCTCCTGTGGAGTGGTAGCCTGTCTTCTGTGAGTCCCCTGGTCCTGCAGTGTGGGTCTCTTACCCTGAGTATCTCACATACAATTACTGCTTATTGTTGTTCTTATAGAAAGTCAGGCCTCTACCTGGAATCAGGTTGATAGAACTGGGAGGAAGAAGAGGAGGTGGCTGGCATGTTCCTCCCTTTCCACCTCCCATCACCTTGGAGAGGAGAAACAACAGAGCATCATCGTGACAGGTTGACACTCACTTGGAGTTTGGGAAGATGGAAGCATTCTTGAGGGAGGCGACCCTGTGCATTCTGGAGGTTAGCCAATGTCACCAGCCAGCACTGGTGCTGACACAGGGGCCATGGGGCTCTCCCCTCTCCTCTCAGATCTCTGCACCTTGCAAGCCCTAGTAGCACCGGCTGCAGCTGGCTTGCTCCTCTGTCCTTGAGAAGTTACTGTTCCCGTACACTGAGAGCCCCATGCTGCCCTTCTTTCCTAACAGTCTTACACTGCTACAGTGCAGCTGGACTAAGCCTTGAAAGGCAGAACTGGGTGATAATGGGGCCTGGACGTGCCCTTTAGTTAGCAGCTGGATACGCAAGCTCGGGTACTGTTACTAAATTAAGAAGAGAGGCTATTGCTACCTCTCCACACAGATGCACTCTCCCTTGAAGGCTCTGGTGCCTGGGGCCATGGTGCTGGATGCCATAGCAACCCACCCACAGTTCTGCACTCTGGCACAGGTAGAGCCCTGAACTTGGGTTAATTTAATGACACACTGACCCTGGGGAATCTAGCATTAAGTCACCTTGAGCACAGGGCTGACAGTCCAGAACTGGAACTAAGAAATGCGTCCCCAAGTGTTGGGGTGGAAAAGAAGCTCCCTGTCCCCCCCCCCCACACACACACTAGTATCCGTGGTCGTGGTGGAGGAGTCCAGGATACGCAAAGCATGACAAGCAGAAGGTGCAGGCTTGGTCAGGCTGGCATATTGGGTGGCTCAGATCGAGGACATGTGGGAAGCCAAAGCCCCATATTCAGCTCTTTCCACACACAGCAGCAGTGAGTGTGTGCAGTGGTTGAAGGGAGGGGACGAGGAGAGGATACCTGGCTGCAGGAGCGGGCCCCAGCAGTTCTCTCAAGGCACTGAGTCCTAGGACATGGACAGCACTGCAGGTTCGGGATCTCAGGGTGGTTTCACAGTGGAAACGGTACTAGATGTGGATGGCGAAGGGCTCTGGAGGGATGGAGAGAGCAGGAAAGTGGGCCGAACACAGAACAAGGGAGGCCAGTGAAGGGCAGAGCAGACGTCAGGAAAGAGGAAGAAAGAATTATGGGAAATGCAGACTCTTTGTGGGTGATGGGAAGGAGGGGAAAGAGGAAAGGGGGAGACAGGTGCATGCCCTGCGCACTGTCCCATCTAGCCAGCCAAGCAATGGGCCAGTGTCTCCGCTCAGTCTCCTGTCCCTCTCAGCCTGTGTCTCTGGGACTCAAGGTGAGTGTACATGTGAGGAGGGCAAGGCTCCCAGACGGCTTCAGAATGAACGGCAACAATGCCATCAGTGATGTGGACAGCTGTGCCACTAAGTCCCTGCCACATACTGAGTGCCAGAATGTGTCCAGGCCAGCAAGCCCCCATCAGATACAGAGTACCAGGACCCATGCACATTAACTGCCAGCACAGGGCCAACACACTCTCTTCTATGAGGCCATAGTGAAACTGTGACAACTCGTCCGAGGAGAAACTGAGTCTGAGCTGCACATCAGGACCTGTGCCCCTGGCACTCACCAGCCTTCACCCTGACACTGAGGCTCTAGTATACAGAGACCAAGGCTGCCTGCCTCAGCCCAGCCACAGGGCTTTCTGTCCCCAAAATATCACTGGGCCCCAGGCAGCAGTAGGTGCTAGAGCAAAGCCATGGCTGTGTCCTGAACACCTGCCCAGCAGCCACTTGGAGCACAGTGAATCACAGAAGGAAAGAGCGCCAGGTCAGTCCCAGTGAAGATTGTTGCACAGTGGCTGCTGGAGAGATGTGGGCCCACCGAAGCCTCCTGCAGACTTGGCCTGAAGGATGGATGCTGTGTGTGAGCCTTGTCAAGAGGTGGCTGCCTAATCCACTACTGTATGGATGGAGTTCCCATGGCCAGAGGCTTAATCTATCACACAGATGGAACAGCCCAAGGCTCTCAATTTTGGTTTCCTGCCTGCACTGAGGACAGCACTCAGACACCCCAGGCTCAGGCCCCATGAATCTGGAGCTGATGGACTTGCAGGCCCTGCAGGGGTAAATCACACAGTGGCTGCTGGCCCTGGAGAGAAGAAGGCCTCTGGGAAGGACGTTTACCATGTGCTCCCCACCTGGCACTCCCAACTATGTTCTTGGTTTCCATTTGAGGCTGACTTCTTCCCCTGCTGAGGTCCCTGTGGGCCAGGTGGGCCTCAGTGTCCTGCCTCTGTGTGCCATGAGACCACAGAGCAGGCAGAACCCCTGGCTGAACCATGCTGGGGTGGTGCATGGAACCTGTCCATTTCTCAGACCATTCTCTGTTGCTACACGTGTAAGCATATGGTGTCAGACTCAGCTGCAGCTCAGGCTACGTAACGGCAGCAGGCTTCCCCTTGCACAGATAGGAGCTAGCGAGCAGGGCACGAGTCTCCAGCTAACAGATTCCCAGGTGCCAAGGTTTCTTACCTGGAGATGGTGGTGTCGGTGGCCACACACCCTGCTCCCACCCCTTTCCTGCCTCCTACTGGGAAATCAGAGTCTGGTTCTCTGCTCTGAAAACCCCATCCTCGGAGAGCTATAGGAAGAACCCCCATTCCTGCCTCCTGGGCCTGCTGTCTCTCTGTGGTGCCGGGGCCTGAGCTCCCCTCTAAGCCCTTGCTGCTGTTGTCTGTTTGCCAATCTGTTCATGGTGTTAGTAACAACTCCTTACCCATGTATCCCTCTTGAATGCCCCCACCTAAGTCTCTCTACAACAGAGTAGCAGAGGCTTGAAACTTACAAAGAAAAGAAAGTGCTGTCCTAGCTTACTTGAGAGGCCAAGGTAGAGGGAGGAGGAAGTTAGAGGCCAGGTCTGGTCTAAACTGAGGACAGTCAGGGCTGCGTTGCAAGACTGCCTCAAAAAACTAAAAACCAAACAGGAAGAGAGGAGGGGCAGAAAAGTATTTCTCAGAGCCCTGGAGTCTGAGTCCAGTATGCAGGGGGGCTTCCTGCTGTATCACCCCAAGGTGGAGTATGAGAGAACCAGAGAGGCAGAGGGTAAACCCACACTTTCATGTGAGCCCACCCATACAGCAGTCCACCCGCTCTTGCCCTAACAGCATTGATCTACTCACAAAGACAGACCCCTCACGGCCCAATCACCTCTTAATGGTGCCACCCCTTGAGAGTGTTGTAGCCACAGGTAAATTTCAATGTTTCTTTTTTTAAAATTTTATTTATTTTTGTATGCGTATGAGTGTACTGTCTGCATGTAGGTTTGTGCACCTGTGTCATGCAATGCTGCGGAGGTCAGAAGACGGTGTCGGACTCCCCTGGAACTGGAGTTCTCCTGGAATTGGAGTTACAGACGGTTCTTAGCCGCCATGTGGGTGCTGGGGATCGAACCAGGGTCCTCTGCAAGAGCAGTCGGTGCTCTTAACCACTAGGCTATCTCTCCAGCCCCTCAATGTAAGTTTCAAAGGGCAAAAGCAGCAACATCAGAGCAGGTGCAGAGGCCATTGGGGAGGTCCTGTGCCCTTTCTGGAGCGCATGAGGTAGGAAGTGCTGCGGCCCTGGTGAGGTCACAGCTGGAGAGGTCCCAGGGAGCAGGAGACCTATAAGGGAGTGCTGAGATGGAGGACAGAGGCAGTCAGAGAGGGTAGAGGTTAGAGACAGGGCAGGAGGCAAGTCCTCCAAGACCCTGGCAACCTGGGTGATAGCTATAGGTGGGAAGGTTTAAAGAGGCAAAGGAGAGACTTCAGGGTAATCGTCCTCTGCCCTGCTGGTCACAACACATAGGCCAATGTGGCACCCAGAAGGTGATGGTGACGGGGGGGGGGCGGGCAGCCTGCTTCTGGAAGCTGGGCTTTCCCTCCTCTGGCCGTAACTTTTGCTTTCTTCAGTCTGTGTCTCAGTGTCTCCCACCCAGGACTTCTTCCTGTGCTTGGGGCCATCACCTGGCAGGCGAGATCCAGCTGCCCATGGCTCAGCTGAGACTTTGGCTGGGCCATGGCAGAGGCAAGTTGAGATGGTCACGTGTTCCCGGGCCAGCTGTGACTGAGCCCTGTGGGTGGAATCAGACCCAGAGCTGCCATTTCTCAAGGGTCCTGCCAGGAGGGGCTTGTCCTCCCTGGAAAACACGATGGCCTGTGCACAGCCGTGGCTCCACCATCATGTGGCGTCTGGAAGCTGGCTCGGAGCTGTGTTTACTGACTGCATCTTAAATGGAGCTTTAAATGGGCTAATTCAGGAATTATTTGCCCATGATCAAGGGACCATCACAAAAAACCCATTCAGTTTTGATCTTGGAGGGATCCAGTGAGCTGGTTGCTGCTAGCTCTGCCTCATTGGCTGTGGAGCCCAAATGGCTCCCACTAGGCACCATCCTCAGCCCAGATGACCCCGAGTCTGGAAACAGTCACACCATATCATCAGGCATGTTATTATGCTGCCCCTAATATGCAAATAGTGACAATAATAGCGGCTTCTCCCACCTTCTCATCCCTGAGCACCTTCCTGTCACTTCCCTGCGAAGAGATGGGGCTGAACACAGCACCCTTCCTTAGCCCTCAGCTCCTCTGGAACAGGAGACTGGGGATATGGCACACCTCTGGGTGCCGTATCAGGTGCCACTTATAGATGTTGAGCCCTTGCAAGGGGGCTGAGTTCAGCAGAGCCCAGTCACTTAGTATGAACCCCACTATCCATCCAGCTCCTAAGAGCTGTGGGGTGTGCCTCACCCTCTGTGTGCCTCAGTTTCCCTCTTGTAACATGGGAACAGCAGTTCTGCCCTGGGGAGGGCTGTGCTGCCAGTCACCCATAGTTCCAGCCTTGGCTGGCACTGTTAGCATGTCCCAAGGGGGAGACACCAGGGCTGTGTGTTGGGTGGGCCAGTGGTTACCACCATGGTCACAGGGTCTTCCTTGGCTGAAGTGGAGGCATATGTGTTACTGTCTTGTAATTTTTAATAATTTGTTTCATGAGTAAGGTCTCATGGCACCATGCTGGGAACTTGGACCTCACTCTGTGTCCTCAGCTTCTTCTCTACTTCCAGGGCCAACTGTCCTGGGTGCCAAGATCTAGTGTTTCAGCCTTCCCTGCCACTGCCACTTACATCCATGCAGTGACCCCGTCATCAGGGAAACCATGTTCCACCCTCCATTCTTGACAGGTTTGGGTGCCAGAAGAGCTGGGGTGGTGTGAGCATCAAGTTATGGCTGGTCCCTGAATGTGTCTAGAGACAGTCACCATACTGTCCCCTTAAGAGCAGCAGGCAGGGGCCACATCTGCTTGGTATCTGGTACCATCATATGTGATGCACTCCTGGGGACACAGATATACCATGTGTCACTAGAGACCCCAAGGCCTACTTGGGTTTGCCTGACTCTCAAAGCTATATGTTCTCAATGATCACAGGGACACAGCCAGACCTTGAAGGCCCAGCAGCCTCGGGACTCCATGAGCTGTCTAGCTGCCGCTCCCCCTCTTCCTCCTGTACCCTGCTATCAGGAGGGAGCAGGAGCCACAGGAACTCCACAGCCACCTCCGTGTCACCTCAGATACAATCTGGCTAGGGGAAGAGACAGGCTAGCTCAGCATCCATGAAGCCAGGATATTATCTGTCAGAACACCCCATTTCCTGACGAGGGTGTTTGACTCCATATCACCTTGGAAATTTAGGGGAGGCATGCTGCAAACCTTTCCACTCCACACATTTGGCACAAAAGGGAATGAGATGCAGGTGTGGGAAGAGAAGGGACTTCACAGTAGAGGCCAGAACTGGGACAGCAGAAGAGTGGAGGTAATACCAGAACTTGAGCACCTCATGCCTTTCCCTGACAGCCCACAGCAGCGTGCTGGTTGTGTGGGTCCCTGACTGATCTGAAGGCAAAAATCTCTGACCCTGTCCCTGGGCCCACACAGTAGGCTCCCCTCATTGGGCAGGACTGACCCCGTGACACTGACTCACTCCTCAAGGGAGGAAGGCATATCTAACAGCTGGCTCCCTGCTTGCGGTGGGACAGAGGGCAACCTGCCCACTGTGAAGTTCTGTGCCTACCCAACTCTTCCTCTAGAGCCCCTGCAGATGCCTGGTAGTCAGGTCTCTGGTGTGTATCTGGGCTGCCCCAGAGTCAGAGCCTGTGAGCCATAGCCCTTTCCTCTTCAGCCTTTCAGTAGAAAACCAGAACAACACATATTTCATTTTAGAAATGAATATTCATTAACATCGTATAATACAGATTTATGGCTGCATTTCAGGGGCAAATTAAAGAAATAAATAACCCATAAGTCTCCTGAGTATTGTGCTAGGTGGAAATTTCTCTGTTTTTTTTTTTTTTCTTAAGGCTACCTACTGAATTTATTTAACTTACTTAAGCTCAGATGTTAAAAGAAATAGTCGAAACTATCCTTATTTCTTTTTCTTAAGACCAATGCTTATACAAAGAGCCTGGATTTATTGCTCTGATGTGGGCTTAGTAAAACTCTGTGCAGTGAACAATTTAAAACAAATTTCAGGAACAGTCACCAAATGCCTAAGGTCCTCAGGTTCTCAGGGGACAGATGACCAGTGCTTTCTCCTTCTCTGGAGAAGAGTCAGGGGAGGGTGGGGTCTGTATAGAATTGCACCCAGGTTTCAGGCACAGAGCTATGGAGCATGGGGATTCACTGTAGTGCAGGGAGGAGGTGCTGCAACCTAGTGAGGTCACAGTACCACTGTGGAGGCAGAAACCTGCAGATGCAGTGATCCATCCTCACCCCTGCCCCTGCCGTGGGATGCGGCTCCTGAGAGTGGTACTGGGCAGCAGATGGATGGGAAGACTTCTCTTGGAAGGGTAGATCCCTAGGCATAAGGCTCCAATGTATCTGAGGGTCCCAGGTCCCTGCCTGGTTTACCAGAGGCCCCCATACCAGAAAGACTGGCTTCTCCTTCAATGGGTGACAGCAAGAAGGAGGGTGCAGACCCTGCCAGCAGAGCCCAGCATCCTTCCTCTATTGACCTGGATTAGGAGACCTTGAGGCATTACCTGTCACACAGGTTCCCTGGGTGCCCCAGGGAAAGTTTGGGGGCTCCTGTGTAGGCTCTATGGAACTCGGCTTCAGCCCTGGGAGGCTGCTTGCTCCTTTTAGAGTAAGTCACATTTGTTGCCACATGCATGGGCCAGCCTGTTTGCAGGACATTTGTGCTGTCCAGGAACAGCTGATTCAGGTCTCAGTTGGCCCAGCGGGTGTCTCTGTTGCATCCTGCTTTGGGAGAAGGACCACAAATAAAACCCTGATGTTGTAGGTCTTTTCCAGCCTGCTACTCAAGGGGGACCTCACTCACTATGGAATGAGAGGTCCGGGACCAGAGACCACTCTGAAAGCTGGACCCTGCTGCAGAGACTAGATGTGGCTTCTGTGCCATCCCATGGTCAGGAGCAGCAGTGCCCGAGCAGCAGGGCCCAGCAGGGATGGGTGAGGACATCCTCTCCAATGTGACCTTCTCAGGGACTACATGTGGCAGAGCCTCAGGAAGTATGAGAAAGCTTGCCCTTGATGTTTCTGCTCAAGAGCTGAAGACACTGACGTAAGTCAGGACTCACCAGGCTGCACTGTATCTGCAAGATGCTGTGGTCACTCTTTCCTGCCTTTCTATCACAATAACCTGGACCTGGCAGCTCAGGAGGACTCTGAGAGATGGACAGGAGAGGGGACAGTCAGGGCTAGGCTTGAGAGTACAGGGGCTGGCTCTCTGGGCTCCAGTTGCTGCCTCTCCACAGATGCTAACTTACCACTACGTGCAGAGAGGCAGAGGATACTCCACCCCACCTCAGCGGTCTGCCATTCCATAGCTCAGAGGGACCGTCCAAGAGGGGAGGAACGTCTGTCAGTTGCTGTTGTGCCTCCTGCATGCTGATTGCTGCTAATGGCTGTGTCCATACTGGCCAAGCAGGACAGGGCTGAAGTCCTACCCCTGTGAATATTCCCACCCGGGAATAAGAGGCCCTGAGCCCCCCCCCCCCCCACTACACCCTTGAGGACTTGGTAACTTTATCCTCCGGGTGAGTTGAAGCTGAGGTGGTTCTGTATGACTCTGAGCCTCTCACAGAGTCTATGGTGTTCCTCTTGTTGTTTAAACCCGTCCTTTCTCAAAGCTTACAGTCACAGCCACAGAGCACAGGAAAGGCTCTGTGACCTCGGGCTGAGCTGGAGGTGCCCTGGGTCAGTGGCTGCTGAGGTACAGAGCCCCAGGACATTCAGGGCTGGGGTACAGCAGGATTGCTCACTGGGGATCTTCATAGATACAGATCAGGAGGATGGACGCTGCCTGCCTTGTGGGGAGCCAGAACTCAGCAGGCACAGGAGACAGCACTGTGGGACCAGGCGCGGCCTGACCAAAGGCACAGGCAGGTCACAACTCTGTGCTCTGCAGATCTGGCTGGGGATCCTTCCTGGAGCAGAGGAAACTCTAAAAAGGGAACCTCCTTCCCTATCTGTCTATACACAAGGGGTTGCACCTATGGGGGTTCCTGGCTCAGGCCCCTAAGGGCAGCTAACCCCTTTCTTGGGATTCTCAGAGGCTGTAACTATGGGAACAGGATGACCTCTCCTGGCTGTGGCCTGAGATGAGGAAGGGTAGGACACAGACAGGGATTTGCCTGTCCCTCTCCTGAGTCAAGGCTTGGGTAGAGCCCTTCTGACCTGCTGTGACCTTCCCACCATGGAGATATGGAATCAGTCCTTGTCTTTCTCAGCAGGATAACCCTCCACACCCTCCTGACTTGTCTGTGTGGATCCCGATGTCTATGGCATACAAGGCTCTCAGGGACAGAATGGTTAACACATCCAAAACTAGACCTGACCCCAGAGCCCCATCCCTAGCCAAGACCCAGAGAGGAATGTGAAGCTGCACTTGCTGGGGAAAGCAGGAGGTTTGGACATGTTCCTCAGGGAAGGGACTTGGATCCTCATAGAAAGGGGTCCTGAGGTCCTCTTCTGTCCTTAAACTCTAGCCTGGGATAGAGAACTGCAGTCCAAAGAGATTGCAGATCCTGCTTCAGTTGATTTCCACTTTCAAGTTGTCAGTGGTTATCTGCAGTTAAGGGGAAGATAAACCCTATGGACCAGGTGACTTAGGGACAGAGCTGCCTTGATTGGGGAGAAGGACACAGAGCCCAGGGACCCTCTTTGCAGCTCAGTGGAGATCAATGTCCTGTCAGAATGCTCAGGAATCAGGATACAGGACCAGCTTTGAGTCTGAACTAATGTTAGTCTGCACTGCCGCTCCCAGGAGGGACAGTTCTGCAGTTGCCTCTACCTCCTTCCCCAGCCCTCAGCCACTTGGCTCTCTGTGGACATCTCTCTCTCTGTCTGCACAGAGCTTTCCTGTGACCTTCCTCTGTAAATTCACAGGAGGTTGGTTTCCTGGGGCTAGTGTGTCTGTATTTAATAACTCCATCCTGGGCTTGCTGTCTAGCCAGATAATTTAGAGGCCGTGGGGAGCACAGGCTGCTGCCAACTGGGAGGTCTGGCTCTGCTTTGACTTCCAACGCACACTGCAGGTGAGAACGCTGTCCTGCTAACGGCAGCCGTGACTTTTACAAGGCATTGAATGCATGGAGCTAATGTGAAGGCATCAGGGAAATTACCTGTGGTGATAGCTGTCCCCATCGCTAATAAATTCCCCAGTGGTCACCACATAAACATTACCAGAGGACACCGTCTCTTCCTCACAGGGACCTGGAGGCACAGGGCTCTATGGGTACTGAGCACTCTGCTGAGCTACCCTACACAGCTTCCCCACCTGGGAAGGAGACCTAGGAGCTTGGGGACCCAGTGTGGCCTGGGACACATCTCCCATGGTATGGTTTGTAGCCCTCTGTGCTGGGGGTAGCATTCATCCTTTGAGCTGTCCTTAGCTCTTGTCCGGAGATGGACACTAAGAATGCCTCTTGTGGGCCAGATACCACAGGGGCCCATGTCTTGCTGTTCTGGAGTTTCAGATGTATGGAGGGCTACAGAAGACCCAGAGACACCAGGCAGCCTGCCTCTGCAGGTCTTCCCAGCGAGAGCTTCTTGGTGACCCTGAGTCTTAGCACCAGGCATCTGTGAATCCACATTCAGGAGAGGAGGCTGTGGAACAGGAGCAGGCGTGCGCCCCCTCCCCCATCTAGCTCTGAGGCAAAGGACGCTGTGTCTGCTGATGGGTGCTCTTCCCATACAGATCACCTCCCCCAGGACTGGAAGCCACCCACAGGATTCCTGCCTCCATTGGGAGGAATCATTGAGGGGATTCCCACCCACTTCACATCCCCTGGCACCGGGGTGGCCACAGCATCAGCCTCTAGTTGGCAAGCAGGGCAGGTCAGTCAGCATGTGGAAAGCCACTAACAGAGTAACTGAGAGATGGAGACTGGCCACACCTGGATCCTCATCCCATATAGTGAGTGACCACACAAGGAGAGAGGAACCACACACGGACAGGCTCTGCACTGTCAGGCATCAGATTCCCCTCTCCTCCATCCTCAAGTGGAGGTCTTATGTGGAGCAGGCTCAGAGGGTGGAAGGTGGGTCTCACATACAGGATAGACGTATGAGGTCTGATTTGGGGTCAGGTCCTCTGACTCTGGGGGTCTTTATTTCTGCTTTGTTTCCCAGGGCCACCCTCTAAGTTTCCTCTGTAGCCTGCTCTTCCCACTGCCATGCTGCAGGTTTCATCTCATTTGGATGATATAATCAAACCTGCTGAGACATCTCACGTGTCCCCCAACCTGATGCCACGGGTTCCAAGGGCAAAGTAAAACCTTGGGCTCCATTATCCACTGCACCAGCTTTTCCTTGAGCCAGTGGGTCTGCACACCCATGTTGATGCTGGAGGAGCCTAGAGGTAGCAGGCAGGAACAGCCCAGGGTTAGTGCAGGTGTCTTCAAGTGGGGTCGCCACTTGCTTAGTGCTCTGCTAGGCTCATCAGCAGCAAGGTGAGGGGAAGGGGTAGCTAGAGGGGGGTGAGAGACAGGCCAGGAATTTGGGGGCTGCAGAAACATTCTGGGAAGACCTCAGGCAAATCCTCGCTTTGCCTCAGGCTGTTCTTCAAAGAGCAAAGGTGCAATATACTGCCACCAGGTAGGCAGTGAATCAGATAGGAGGGATCTAGGAACAACTACAGCTGGTTCTCTGCATGGTCAGAATCCCCCTCAAGGTTAAACGTCCTTGAAACTGTAGTTAGGTGGTTCCCACTGTATCAGAAACAAAGACACCAGGACATATTCCTAACTACCACACACTCAGATTCATAAGGGTCTGCATCTTCAGAAGACCCTAAATTCACTGTAGTGCATGGAACTTTAAAGATATTTTATTTATGTATCTGAGTATTTTATCTGCACGCATAGAAGTGTACCATATAGCTGGGCGTGGTGGCACACACCTTTAATCCCAGCAATTGGGAGGCAGAGACAGGCATATCTCTATGAGTTCAAGGCCAGCTTGGTCTACATAGCAAGCTCCAGGCCAGTTGGGACTAAAGGGAGACCCTGTCTCAAAAAAAAAAAAAGAAGTGTACCACATGCATGCAGTGCCTGAAGAGGCAGGCAGAGGCATTCATCCCCTGGAGCTGGAGCAACAGGTAGTTATGAGCTGCCATGTGGGTCCTGGGAATTGAACCCAGATCCTTCGCAAGAGCAGTAAGCAGTCTTAACCTCTGAGCTATCTCTCCAGACCTGTATTAGATTTTTATCCCTTCCTCCTTGTGGGTTTTTCTAAAGGAAGAAATACTCTGAAAAGGAGACTAGAGCCACTATGATTTGGGAGGGAATAAAGGTCACCTCACTCCCATGAATACGCCACTCCCATCATAAATATTCATAGAACACACTGGGCTGTTCCCCTTTCCAGGGCAGCTCACCCCCGTCTCTCTTTGGAGTTTATACTTTGTTGAGTAAACTTCCGCTTGAATTGTCTGTGTCTCTCAGCTGAATTGTCTCCTCCAGGCAGACAAGAACCAAGGGGTCCCTGTAGCAAAAGTACAATTGTGACTGAAATATGTGTGAAGCCACCCTTGAGGAGTGTGTGTAATCCTTTGCTGATGGCCAGAGCAGCTGGGTCCTCGTCAGTCACTGCCTCTCATCCAATGCCTGCCCTTGGCCCTGGGCAGCTCAGCAGAGGCAAGAAAAAGCTGTACATTTTGATACAGGAGAGCCAGAATTTGGGATTCCAAATGGTATACAGAGAATATAAGCAGCAATTTAAGAAATAAATAGCTAGAAGAAATTTATGTGTAGTATTTTCAAGTAGTAGTAAATTTTCACTGCAAGCAGGATCCAGCCATAGACAGCTCTTCCACTTTCTTGATCTGGGGTGCTGACCCAAGACTCCACCCAGCCCAATCTAACAGAGCAGTTGCATATCATTTCCCCGTCAGTCCACTTGCTGTCCAATGGCTATCCCATGCTTCCTCAGCCCTTTTGTTTGGGTTCCACAAACAGAGAGGCCAGAAGGTCAAGGACTGAGGTTCTAGTCTCTTTAGACGTGTGGGTGCTACATATCTCACTCTTAACCTCTGCCCAACAGCACAGGCAGCCCTCTAGCCAGGCGTCCCCGCCTCAGAGCCCAGCGCAACTGCAGCCTGTACCGCCTTTGCTCAGCCCCTTTGGCCCCACTAATGGAGCAGTCGCTCCCTCCCCTGCCTCCCTACACCAAGGTCATGGACTCATCATTAGATGTCTTTATTTAGAAAGCTTCCTGCCCAGGTCTGCCCATCCCCCCAGGGCAGGATGTATTGATGCTAAATCCATCACTTAATGAGCTTGGAGATTTAATCAACGAGGCTGCATGGAGCCCCATGAGATGGAGAGGGCACCAGCAGAGGAGGCTAGGCTGGAAGAATATCCAGAGTGGATAGAAGAAAGATTTACCTGTGGTCCTATGGGATCTGGGCCCCAGTGTGAGCTGTGTATCCTTTGTGATGCTGGTATCACAGCAGAAGTCTACTGGGTATTTTCTAGGCACTCACTAACTCCCATATGCATCCAATAAATCCATGTGGACTTTGTGCCAGACATGCCTCTAGAGGCTGCACAGGGAAGACAAGCATGCAGATCTTTTTCACACTGAGTTTATTGTTCTGTAATGGAATGAAAAAGAATATTGATGGTGGTGGTGGTAATGGTGATGGAGGTGGAGATGGTTCTGATGCTGCTGATGGTGGTAGTACTGATGGTGGTGATGGTGATGATGGTGGTAGTACTGATAGTGGTGATGGTGATGATGGTGGTAGTACTGATAGTGGTGATGGTGATGATGGTGGTGCTAATGCTGCTGCTGTCCTTAGTGATGAAGAGGGTGATGCTGCTTGCTGTTAGTGACTGTGGTAAGGGTCATGATGATGGTTGATGCTTCTTCAATCATTTCAGGTCAACCTCCTCTCTCCTGATACTATGTCCCTATGTAAAATACAGGTATCCTTAGAGAGGGGTTCTCACTGAACAAAGCCTGCAGCACTTCCAAAAATGTAGTTCAACAAGAGAAATTGTAAAAAGTAAATATGCAGTAAGAATTTAGACATCTGCTCCTTAAATTGCCAGGTTCTGAGCTGTCAATGGAATGAGAGAGTCGCCCACGACACCATTAGAAAATGCACCATGGCTCCCTCGGTGTCACTGCTTGCCCTTGGAAAGGAGGCTTGGGGGTCCCTTAGGCCAGTTTTTTCTCCATTTCATGTTCCCAACTCTGTCATTATTTTGCAGTGCTTCCTGCCAATATAAATGCTATTTCATGGCATCTGCCATACAGGCCATTCTGAGCTTGGCCGATGGGGCATCCTGGAGCTCAGGATTCATCCCAGGGATCAGGAGCTGTGTCAGGGCAAGCGGCAACTGAAGCTGATGCTCACAGTCAAAACGTGGCCATTGTCACCACCCTGAGCTCAGGCTGGACTGATGCCTGCCCAGAGCTGGCCTCAGCATAGCTGCCATCTGCAGACTGTGCTGTGGAGGAGTACTTTTCCTACCTTGAGAAGAGGTGACATGTGGATTGCTACCCCCGCTGCAGAGCCAATGGCGTGTCAAGGCTTTGCAGGGGTGAGAGAGACTTGGATTCTCCAGCTGGAGCTTGGGGAGATTCTGGCTTCCAGTGCCTGGCATCTAAGGGCACTCTCCATCTCTCCATCTGCTGGTCCTGGCTATCTCTCATTCTCCTGTTTCCCATGATGCCTGTGTATGCACCTGACACCCCATGGATTCTCATTCATTTTCCTTTTCCTGTTCTTCTCTGTTTAGGGACACAGCTCTCTCACTATCCCTGATCCAAATAGTCAAACTTCCAGACACTCAGAGACTTTAATGAAGGACACAGAAATGTCATCCACCTTTTATTTTCTCATTATTTCGATTCATTGTTCAGTGCTTGAAAAATAGATAAAATTATACAGGAAATAAAAATTCAAAACCGGTGCATACTTATATATGTAAAACAAAATGACCAGACCATAGTCATAAAGATAATGCCAATTTGCTCCTTTTAAAATCATCTTTAATTCTGGTGAAATACAGGTCCATAAAATTTGCTATCTTTACCACTTTTAAAGCACTTTATAGTAGTAGGACTGAGGCATGAGTAACTGTGCATATTTAATACTTGAACTCAGTAGATTCAGAGTTAAGTGCACACCTAAAAGCCATTAGTGTGGTCAGCACCACTCAGAACCGTCACAGAGGTCAACAACCTGGAGGCCATCAGTGTGCTCAGAACCATCACTACTAGTGGCTAGAACCACCCAGAGCATCACTGGCTCTGCAGTTCTTGGTGGTTCTGAGCTCAGTGGTGGTTCTGGGTGGTTCTGAGAGAGTGAAGTGATGGCTTCTGGGTTATGTTGACCATGGTGATGTTCTGGATGTTTCTAGCCACATTGGTGCTTCTGGGCTCAGGGGTGGTTCTAGGTAGTGGATCTGAGTACACTGATAGCCTCTGGGTTGTGCTGACCACAGTGATGGTTCTGAGTGGTGCTGATCACACTAATGGATTTTAGGCATGCACTCATCTCCAAACCTACTTAGTTCAAATGTTGACTGACTATGCACAGCTTCTCACACTTCAGTCCTACCATCCTCACCTCTTCCTACAAACTTTATTCATTCAACTCAAACACATTTAGGTCAGGACTGGATAGAGAGAGAAGTCAGAACCCCAAAGACCTGAAGAATGAGTGACATAGCTGAGGTGACAGGTAGAAACATGAGGAACAAGTGGCATAGCTGAGGTGACAGGTGGAGCAGTGTTGTTGGCGTCACACCTCAGTCCCATGCCCCGTGAGCTGACCTGCCCACCTCCACCACCCCTCTCTTCTTTCCACTGAGCTGCTGGAGACACTAAGGAACTAGCAACAAGCTTCCCTGTTCTTTTAACTAAGCTTCCCCTGGGGGGAGCAGTATGCTGTGGGCATGGCAGTTCCTCAGCTTTCGCCCTGGTCATAGTGAGTGCTTGTGCATGTACCAGATACCATGGCCTTGGCCTTTCCTGGAGAGTAACCTTGCAGTGCGTAACAAGCAACACCGTATTTCTACAATGGGTTTGCTGCTGTTCTTGACAATTGTTTTACAACTTAATTTTCAATGCCCAGAGAGTTGCTAAAAGTAGTGTCTCTGGAAACAGACTCCTATTTTGGGTACTCTGAGACTTTGCTCCTCCATGGGGTCATGGACAGGGCACAAAAGCATTGCCTATAGCTTTTTAAAATTTATTTATTCATCTTTGTTTTTTAATATATTTTTAAATTTTATTTATTTATTTTTTTAATTTTATTTATTTTGTATGTGTATGAATGTACTGTCTGCATGTAGGATTGTGCACCCATGTCGTGCAATGCTGCGGAGGTCAGAAGAGGGTGTCGGATTCCCCTGGAACTGGAGTTAAAGACGGTTCTCAGCCGCCATGTGGGTGCTGGGGATCGAACCCGGGTCCTCTGTAAGAGCAGTCGGCACTCTTAACAGCTAGGCCATCTCTCCAGCCCCTGCCTATAGCTTTTTAGAGACTTGGATTCCCAGACTCACTGTGACTCACAACCTGATCCCACCAGGACCCCAAGAGTACAATGCCCAAAGCTCAAGGGTGTGGAGAATTAGTGTTCACCCCAACTGTGCACTGGAGTCTCTAGAAAATACATGTCTGATCCCTAGAGATTCTGGATGACTTTTGTCTTTTTATATGTCAATGTTTAGACTCCTGGTCTTCTGGGGCAAGTAGTGGAAGGTAAAAGCCATACCTGCTTTAACCCAGCAGGCACCTGTGTCAGCCACAGTCATGCTACCACAGCTGCTCCTGATCTAAGAAGTTTTGGCATGTATTCAGGGGCTATCAGCCTCTACCTAATGGAGGCAGACCCAACGTAGCTGTTACCTCTCAGTTACCTGGTCCTTCAGTTTTACCCTCATAAAGTAGCAGGACGCTCTTTTAGGGCTGGCAATCTGGGTCATAGAGTGACCAAGGCCTATGGCCTGGATTGGTAAACAGACAGGCCTAAGAGACAGAACTCTATTGATCTATGGCTTAGACCAGAGACTCATAGCTTTAAGGACTAGCTTGGAGGCTTATTGCTCTGGTATTTAATAATCAGCACTAGATGGCCATTAGAATCTTCAGCTTCCAACAGAAAGGAACATTAGTGAACATCAAGGAGCAGCAGTGAACAGTAGTAAGGAAGAGCAGTGAGCAGCAGTGTACAGGCAGTGTGCAGTAGTGAGGAGTAGTGAGGAGCAGTGAGCAGCAGTGAGCAGCAGTGAGGAGCAGTGAGCTGCAGTGAGGAGCAGTGAGGAGCAGTGAGCAGCAGTGAGCAGCAGTGAGGAGCAGTGAGCTGCAGTGAGGAGCAGTGAGGAGCAGTGAGGAGCAGTGAGGAGCAGTGAGGAGCAGTGAGGAGCAGTGAGGAGCAGTGAGCAGCAGCGAGGAGCAGTGAGGAGCAGTGAGGAGTCGTGAGGAGCAGTGAGGAGCAGTGAGGAGCAGTGAGGAGCAGTGAGGAGCAGTGAGAAGCAGTGAGGAGCAGTGAGGAGCAGTGAGCAGCAGTGAGGAGCAGTGAGGAGTCGTGAGGAGCAGTGAGGAGCAGTGAGGAGCAGTGAGAAGCAGTGAGCATCAGTGAGGAGCATTGAACAGCAGTGAGGAACAGTGAGCAGCAGTGAGCAGCAGTGAGGAGCAGTGAGGAGCAGTGAGCAGCAGTGAGGAGTAGTGAGGAGCAGTGAGAAGCAGTGAGCAGCAGTGAGCGGCAGTGAGGAGTAGTGAGGAGTCGTGAGGAGCAGTGAGGAGCAGTGAGAAGCAGTGAGCATCAGTGAGGAGCAGTGAGCAGCAGTGAGGAGCAGTGAACAGCAGTGAGGAGCAGTGAGGAGCAGTGAGGAGCAGTGAACAGCAGTGAGGAGCAGTGAGGAGCAGTGAGGAGCAGTGAGCAGCAGTGAGGAGCAGTGAACAGCAGTGAGGAGCAGTGAGGAGCAGTGAGGAGCAGTGAGCAGCAGTGAGGAGCAGTGAACAGCAGTGAGAAGCAGTGAGGAGCAGTGAGGAACAGTGAACATCAGTGAGGAGCAGTGAGCAGCAGTGAGGAGCAGTGAGCAGCAGTGAGGAGCAGTGAGGAGCAGTGAGGAACAGTGAGGAGCAGTGAAAAGCAGTGAGGAGCAGTGAACAGCAGTGAGGAGCAGTGAACAGCAGTGAGGAGCAGTGAACAGCAGTGAGGAGCAGCGAGGAGCAGTGAGGAGCAGTGAGGAGCAGTGAGCAGCAGTGAGGAGTAGTGAGGAGCAGTGAGCAGCAGTGAGGAGCAGTGAGAAGCAGTGAGGAGCAGTGAGGAGCAGTGAGGAGCAGTGAGCAGCAGTGAGGAGCAGTGAGGAGCAGTGAGCAGCAGTGAGGAGCAGTGAGAAGCAGTGAGCAGCGGTGAGGAGCAGTGAGCAGCAGTGAGGAGCAGTGAGCAGCAGCAGCAAGCAGCAGTGGGAATCTGTGAACAGCCTCAGTAGCAAGAGGCAGTGCCTGCTAGTGTTACAGCTCTTAAGAAAACCTGAGGCTGAGGCCCTTAACCTTGTGGTGATGGGTCAGCCTAGGGTGTGATAGACCCTTGGCTCTTGATGCCTGGTGGTTGCTGCCAGCTCTTCCAATGACTGGGGCTGCATTTCTTGCCTTCAGCTTTGCATAGCCCTGTTTTTTTCCTGCCCTGGTCCTTCTCTGGAGCTCTTCAACCACCCTACCACCATTCCTACCACCATCCTGGCCACCATCCCTACCACCATCCCTACCACCATCCCTACCACCATCCCTGCCACCATCCCTGCCACCATCCCTGCCACCATCCCTACCACCACCCCTGCCACCATCCCTACCACCACCCCTGCCACCATTTCTGCCACCATCCCTGCCACCATCCCTGCTACCATTTCTGCCACCATCCCTGCCACCATCCCTGTCACCATCCCTGCCAACATTTCTTCCACCATCCCTGCCACCATCTCTACCACCATCCCTGCCACCATCCCTGCCACCATCCCTGCCACCATCTCTCATCTCTGCCACCATCTCTGCCACCATCCCTGTCACCATCCCTGCCACCATCCCTGCCACCATTTCTGCCACCATCCCTGCCACCATCTCTGCCACCATCCCTGCCACCATCCCTGCCACCATCCCTGCCACCATCCCTGCCACCATCCCTGCCACCATCCCTGCCACCATCCCTGCCACCATCCCTGCCACCATCCCTGCCACCATCCCTGCCACCATCTCTGCCACCATCTCTGCCACCATCCCTGCCACATCCCTGCCACCATCCCTGCCACCATTTCTGCCACCATCCCTGCCACCATCCCTGCCACCATTTCTGCCACCATCTCTGCCACCATCCCTGCCACCATCCCTGCCACCATCCCTGCCACCATCTCTGCCACCATCTCTGCCACCATCCCTGCCACCATCCCTGCCACCATCCCTGCCACCATCTCTGCCACCATCTCTGCCACCATTTCTGCCATCATCCCTGCCACCATCCCTGCCACCATCCCTGCCACCATCCCTGCCACCATCCCTGCCACCATCTCTGCCACCATCCCTACCACCATCCCTGCCACCATCCCTACCACCATCCCTGCCACCATCTCTGCCACCATCCCTGCCACCATCCCTGCCACCATCTCTGCCACCATCCGTGCCACCATCTCTGCCACCATCCCTGCCACCATCCCTGCCACCATCCCTGCCACTATCCCTGCCACCATTTCTGCCACCATCCCTGCCACCTCTGCTGGAGCTGTCTCACCACCACTGTACTTCTGAGGCTGCTGCCACCTTCCTCTCCTGTCACCAGCTCTGGCCACTCTTACTGGGGTCCCTGCTCCTGCACTGACTCCACCTCCTGTTGTCCTCCACTCATGCATAGGAAGCCACAGATTCACGGTCTCCAAGTCCCTCACCCTGTCTTTCAGCTGAGGCTTCTGCTTCTCCGGCTTTCCATCATGGGCAAAATGCCTGCAGTGATCAGCTTAAGGGGAAGGTTTGTTTTGACTCCTGGGGTCAAGCTTCAGTCTGTGGTCACTTGCCTCCCCACTTTTGAGTCTGCAGTGAAACATGAAGAATAGGCTGCTATCCACCACATGGTGGTGGGGACAGGAACTCAGAGAGGAAGATGCCAGGGTCCCCATGTCCCAGTCAAGGACACATCCTCACCTGACTTCCTCTGACCAGGCCCCACATCTTAAAGCTTTGAGTTCGTTCTACCCAGCCCCCATCTCCTAAAGGTTTCACCATCCACTGAAAACACCACAGCCTTGGACCAAGCCTTCATCATGTGGGTCCTTGGGGGACACCACAGATGTCAGCCACAGCATCAGAGAGGCCTTGTCTTTGGTCCCCAGGAGTGCTCACCCCAGCCTAGGTCTGCTCCAAATCCACCAATAATGTGTCTCCCTGGAGCTTCAGTCAGGGACACCAAACCTTCCTGAGTGGACGGGGCATGCCTGCTCTGGCTGTCATAGCCTTGGGCCTACGGGAGGGTGCAGGAAGTTTCAAGCCATAAACCCATCCATGGTGCTGTAGCCCAGAGGAAGAGCCGCATTCATCCTGATTTCTGTGGAAGATTCCAAGACATAAGTATGGATTGATAGGCCAGAGTTACTTTCAGAAAGATGGAAGACCCTGTAGGGCCGTGCACTTCCTGAGCACAGCTGAGGGAGTTGCTCCTGAGTCTCTGTCTCTGCCCAAGGCTGAAATCAGTGTTAATCAGTTTTCATACATTGGAGATATATCTTTCAACATGTTTTTAAATAGTCCCATCTGGAACCTCCCCAGATGAAACAAGACAAGCCACTCAGCTGCCATCGAGCATCAAGTCCCACATGAACTCGGTGAATACCCAGCTTAGAGCAGAGTACACATGTCAGTCATTTCTAGGAATATTGTTGGGAAGTAGGATGAAGAGCTCAGGCAGGGCAGCAGCTCCATGCCCATCGTCCTCTCTTTCCTCTATAGAAGTAGCACAAGGATTCCTTCCTTCTTTCCTTCTTTTCTTCTTTCCTTCTTCCCTCCCTCCTTCCTTTCTTTTTTTGTGTGTGTGCATTTGTATGTGTGTGTGTACACATGTGTGCAGGTACACATGCATACGTGTGACCATGTGCAGGGGTATGGAGACAGAAGTGACCCCAGAGCTTGTTGATTTGACTAATCAGGCTATCCAGATTGCCTGGGGGAGCCCTGTCTTCACCTCCCAAGTGCTGGGATTGCAGGCAGGCCACCATACCTGTCTGGTTTTTATGTGGCTTCTGGGGATCCAAACTCTGGTCCTTATGCTCGTGCAGCAGGCTCTTTAGCCACTGAGCCATGTTCCCAGCCTGTGGAGTCTCTTGACCCACATTGTTATGTTTATATACAAAATGGAGGAGCCTTTCTCAGTGTGGGTGCTTGGGGTCATTGGTCAGATGAGGTTTTACCACATGGGACCCCCCCCCCCCGGTCCATGCTGGATACTGATGGTTTGTAGTCATGTGACTAAGCAGAGGGAACCCCCTCTGCAATTTCGGTACTCCTAGCCAGAAAACAGGAGGGAAAGGGCTACTCAGAAGACAGGCGTGGCAGCGCTGCGGCACACCCCTTACGAGCCCCTCTCTCCAGCTTCCACAGTCTACTGTTAGGGTGTTTAGAATGCAGACCACATTTCCTACTGTTCTCTTTAGCTACGTATGACCAATTTCTGACCAATAGCCCGTGAAAGAAGCAGTGCCCTTAAAAAGGAGCACATGCATCTGCACTGGGGCTGCAGGATACTGCAAAGAGCATCATTTCCATGCTAACAAGCAAAAGCCAGCCAGTCTGCAAGATTGTAACAGAGAGAGCTGAGGCTCAGGACACCAGATCCTAAGGAAGACAGGTCACTTTCTGGAGATGGCATGCCTCTTATTTTTCTAGGCTTTCATTTAGAGTGGGATAGATGACCCTGGACAGATCTGAGCTAGGTCTGAAGGCTGCTGAATCTGGAGGCCACCAGGTCTAGAGGCCACTGAGTCTGGTGGCCATTGGGTCTGAAGCTTGCTGGCCACAGCTGCTCTCCCAACAACACAGGCCTTAAGTGTCTCCAGTGCTCCCTCACGCCTATCGTGGAGGGCAGCTACTGGCCATGTCTCGCTGTTCCTGTTCCCTCCCACCGTCAGGCTTCATTGCATGTCCCTTGAGGATTTTGGCCCATAGATATATCCAGGTACACACATAGTCACCTCTATTTTTATGATCTACTTCCTATCAAACTTTCTTTTCTTTTTTAAAAAAATGTTTTATTTATATTTTTATTTTATGTACATGACTGTATTGCTTGCATGTGTGTAACTGCACCTGTGTCATGCAATGACCACAGAGTTCAGAAGGTATTGGATTCCCTTGGAACTGGAGTTACAGAAGTGGTTGTTAGCCACCACGTGGATGCTGGGAATTGTACCAAGTTCCTCTGCAAGAGCAGCCAGTGCCCTTATCTGATGAGCCATCTTTAGAGCTCCAAACTTTCTTTTATTTTTATTATCTAAAAAACTTTAAAAATGTGTGTGCATGTGTGTGATGTGTATTCCTCTGTATAGTCATCATGCATGGATAACTGCGTTTTCATGTGCCTGAGCTTGTAGAGAGAAGGCAAGCAGGCAAAAAGCGGAAGCTGTCTTCTACCATGACCTTTATATGGGCTGCCGTCAGGAGGGAAGACCCACGTTTAGGGTGGGGTCTTTCAGCTTTAAATAATCCAATCAAAAACGTCTCTCTCATTTCAGTTAATTCCAGATCCAGTGATATTGACAACCAAAATTAGCCATCACAATCTGTAAAGCAGAGAAAAAGGGATCTGTCTCTAGCTGAGCTGCTCCAATAATAGGTGGCAGACCATAGGTGTTCTCAACAGCAGTGCGGAGCAGGACCTGGGCTGAGGTGACAACGTGCCTCCACAGGAACCCATTAAAGCTATACTTTAATGTGACAGAATTTATAAATAACCAGGGTCCTCCATGGAAACTTTCCATGAATCAATGTCTACCAGGCTCAGGAAACAAGCAAGGCAACAAGAAAGTCCAGCAACTATGCAAATGAGAGCAATTTAATTTCCTGCACACCAGCTGCAGCCACAGCCTGGGGTAACACCTTGTGCACACACACTCCTCCCATCAGCTCTGTGACTGTCCTAGCCTGGGGTTACACCTTGTGCACACATACTCCTCCTGTCAGCTCTGTGACTGTCCTGGCCTGGGGTTACACCTTGTGCACACACACTCCTTCCATCAGCTCTGTGACTGTCCTGGCCTGGGGTTACACCTTGTGTGCACACACTCCTCCCGTCAGCTCTGTGACTGTCCTACGGGGATTCCACGTTCACAGAGGAGGAAACTGAGACAACAGATAGAGCTTCCTGAAGGCCGTGTGCACAGTGGAAGGGAAGATGGGGTCCATCTGGGCTGCTGGAGGTGACAGCGCCTGGAAGGGAAGCAGAGGATCATGGTTAAGATGGCGAGGAGGGCCGACCTGGCTGCACAGAGAACCCGGCAGAGCTGAGCTGTACAGACCTGCAG
Organism: Rhizomys pruinosus; assembly: GCA_009823505.1. Lineage (NCBI taxonomy): Eukaryota > Metazoa > Chordata > Mammalia > Rodentia > Spalacidae > Rhizomys > Rhizomys pruinosus. Next base: position 905,748 of record VZQC01009135.1, on the reverse strand, counting down.
GGTCCACACTGGGCGCAGCAGAAGACAGCACACCCTTTGGGTCTGACACTAGTAAGGAGCCCCTGAAGGGGGCCATAGCTTCCCATGTTGTCCCCATGCCCCAGAGAGGGGATTCCTGAGGGAAACACAAGAGCTAAGAGGATTGACAGGCAAGTTAGAGGAGTGGCTGCAAGGTGACATTTGTCAGGGATGGAGCTGTTGAATGAGGGTCACGGGATGATGTCTGTGGTGTGGTGTACTTATCAGAGTCCTCACAGACCAGGTGTTCAGGACCAGTGATGGAGGGACACTGAGGACGGGGAAAGCAGGCCTGAGTAGGAGCCCGGGGCTGCTGAGGAGGGTGAAAGAAATGCTTTGCTATTTGCTGACTCCCTTCATGGTTTACATGTAAGGGCTTACTTGAAGGGAACAGCACCCTGCTCTGTGTGGTCCTGGGGACACATCTGGCCATGTCCCTATGGCCTCCTGATGCTGGGGGTGAGTGCCCTTAGTGTGCAGCAGAGGCAGGTGCAGCTCCACAGGCGGCCACAGAGGACCAGGACAGGAATCTGAGGGCCAGGGCAGGAACCTGAGGGCCAGGACAGGAACCTGAGGACCAGGACAGGAACCTGAGGACCAGGACAGGAACCTGAGGGCCAGGACAGGAACCTGAGGGCCAGGACAGGAACCTGAGGACCAGGACAGGAACCTGAGGACCAGGACAGGAACCTGAGGGCCAGGACAGGAACCTGAGGACCAGGACAGGAATCTGAGGACCAGGGTAGGAACCTGAGGGCCAGGACAGGAACCTGAGGACCAGGACAGGAACCTGAGGGCCAGGACAGGAATCTGAGGGCCAGGGCAGGAACCTGAGGACCAGGACAGGAACCTGAGGACCAGGACAGGAACCTGAGGACCAGGACAGGAACCTGAGGACCAGGACAGGAACCTGAGGACCAGGACAGGAACCTGAGGACCAGGACAGGAACCTGAGGACCAGGACAGGAACCTGAGGGCCAGGACAGGAACCTGAGGACCAGGACAGGAATCTGAGGGCCAGGACAGGAACCTGAGGACCAGGGCAGAAACCTGAGGGCCAGGGCAGGAACCTGTCTCTCTGGCCTACTATGAGCTTTTGCCTGTGACTGCCCTCTCTCTGTTCTCTTTCTGCCCTCCCTCTGTTCCTCCTTCCTTCCCTTCTTATTTCCCTCCTTTCTTTCCTCCCTCTCTCCTCCTCTCCCTTGACAAGCTGATAACAGATGAGGACTTCATTCTCTTATCAATGATGAAGACAGAAAAAGGAAAGGCCCCACTTAAAGGTGGAATCCATTAGCCCCTGCAGTTGAATCAATACTGGGGCTCTGTGGGGATCCCTGGGAGGCAGGAAAGGTAGTGAGAATGGAGTATGCTTCAGGAGTGCCCGAAGACTCTATGAAATCATTCTTATACCTGCTCCACAGGTCCATAGCTGCCTCTATCCACTCATCCATTTCCATGGGCTTCTCCCATGAGGAGTCTGGGTGCATGTTGTCACAGTGCAAATACACATTAAATTTAACATGAAGGCTGGAGTAAAACCAGGAAGTCAGAAACCTGGGACAGTAAAGGAAAGGGCTTACAGCTAGGTATTGTTACAGATATGGATCTGAGCCCCAGGGTACCCACTGAGTTTCTGGGTGCTAGTGTCCAAGGACAAGGTATTGAACCAGGTACAAATGGCTACAGATAGAATCACAGTTTATTGCCGGGCGTGGTGCTGCATGCCTTTAATCCTAGCACTTGGGAGGCAGAGGCAGGTGTTGTGAATTCAAGGCCAGCCTGGTCTACAGAGCAAACTCCAGGACAGCTAGGAATTAAGGGAGACCCTGTCTCAAAAATACAAAAAAAAAAAAAAAAGAAAAAAGAATCACAGTTTATTAAGAAAGTAAAGAATGGCTCAGCAAGTAACGATGCCTGCAGCTAAGCCTAATAACCTGAGTTTGAGCCCTAGGACCCATGTGGAGGAAGGAGAGAACTGACTCCCACATGTTCTCTGACCTCCATACACAAGCCACACACACGCACACGCGCACACACACACACACACACACACACACACACACACAGAGTAAATGTTAAAAAATTTTAAGTAAACAACAACAGCAAAAAAAAAAAAAAAAAAAAAAAAAAAAAAAAAAAAGAGAAAGAGAAAGGCACTTTGGAGACTACTATATCTGAAGAAAGGGAGCTGTTCCAAAGACACTGTGCCAGGAAGCTCAGGACCTTACAAAGGTCATTTGCATAGCCCCGCCCTCTCTCAGTTTCTGACATCTTTATCACAGGCTTTCCTTCCTATGCTCTTTTTAGTTGCATGTAGCTCATATGGGGAGGGGCTTCTGTTTCTTTTTGAAATGTCCACTGGCTTCTTTAATGTGTTAATCTTTTTTTTTTAAATCTTATGTGTATGAGTGTATTGCTTGGATTTTTGTAAGTGCACCCATGCCATGCATTGCCCGAAGAGGTCAAAAAGGTTATCAGATCCCCATGGAGCTGGAGTTGTTAGCTGCCATGTGGGTGCTAGGATTTGAACCCGGGTCCTCTGCAAGAGCGGTCAGTGCTCTTAACTGCTGAGCATCTCTCCAGCCTCTAATGTGTCACACCGCAAGGCAGCAGTGCTCTTTCAGGGATGGGGGAGGGGTATGAGGGTTGGGGGTGTGTGGAGGGGGAGTGGGTTTTGGTGGCGGTGACATTACACCTTTATACACATTCCCGCATCTGACGCATCTTAACTCTGCTGCTTTCTCATCTGCCGAAAGAAACCTTGATGACTTGTTTGCTCTACTTGTGCCTAGGCATGAATTCTATTTTTGATTCTTCTTTTTTTTGATTGATTTATTTATTTCTTATTTTTTAATCAAATCTAGACCTCGGTCCCACCACTCTATCCCCCCACTCCACCAGAGCTCATGCATTCTGCCAAACATACTTTTCATCTCTTTCTCAGTCTTTCTCAATATTCTCCATGTGGAAGTTGATTGTTTTGAGCAGAAGTTCACTGTTTCAGTCAGTTCTTTGATGCAGTTGTTGTCGTTGTTGTTGTTTTTGTTTCCAATAAGGCATGAATTCTATTTTTGAGGCACAAGAATTAAGATTGCTGCAGTGGCTGGGATCAGAGGGAGGGAGGGAGCAGGCACCCTTCCTTGTCTGTAACTGCAGGAGCACAAAAGAATGGCAGCACGTAGCATGTGGACGGACTGAACCCAGAACCCCTATTCCACCCCAGCTCTGCATTCTTCCACCTACCAGAAGACTGTAGCTGAAGCACTAAGGAGGCTGGGCTAGCCAGGCAGAGAGATCTCTCCAGAGCCCAGAGGGAGCAGCTGGCTCAAGTGTAAAGGGCCCTGGGCAGGTTACCTCAGCTCTTAGCTGGTGTGGGATACCCAGAACCACTCAAGATGCTCTGCTTATAGGGGAGAATCAGCGCAGAGGGACGATGGCATCCCCTGCCCACTCCTGGGGAAGCTTACATGACAGCTAGGGCCTTGATCTAGCTCATGTACTTGATCAGTTCCTAATCAGCCCAACACATTTGTTTACTTGGACTGGATGCTCAGATTTCAGAAACACATGCCCCAAACCTCTCTCTGTCCCACTTTACTGTGAGCTGGAGGCTCTGGCCATGCAGCCCTGTGGACAATGCTGGCCAGTGGAGGAGTGATCGCACAGGGACAATGGAGCAGCCCTAAGCAATAGCAGGGTTTCACTGTGGGACATGAAGAGAGTGGATGCCAGAAAGGCAAACCACAGCGACATGCATGACAGGCCACCTGACCACAGCAAATGTGGCATAGCTGTCCCCAGGGAAGCAGCTCTGAATGACCTCCCACCTGGCCTGGCACTGAGGTGTTTTGTGGCATGGAAGTGCCCATGCTGGGTGGCTCCTTCATTAAAGAACAGACATGAGCGAGACAGCAATCTTTGAGGCTCCTGGAGACAGGAAGGAATCAAAGCAGAGCTCCCCGCCACCAGCTGGAAGAATTAATTTCGGCCTGGGAGCGGATGCAGTCAGGATGCATTAAAGCTGCAGGAGTTAAAACACAATCAGCTGGACTGATGGGGAGCTGGAGGAGAAGAAGACACATAGGGGCAAGGGCATGACAGGACCCCTGGGGCTAACTGGGGGAGGGAACTTTATCAGGAAGAGCTCAGGGCAAGGACCCCTGGAGAGCTGATTTTCTACAAGCCTGGGCTGGACATCTTATGTCACCTTCCTGATTGACATACCACTCCGTAACCAGAATCCACAATCCTTGATCCCTCCAGTCCTGCGGCCAGGGCTCCACCAAGGCCAGTCAGCTTCTCTCTCCACATGGTCATGGCCTAGGTCAGTCCCTCAGCTGTGAATAGACTAGCAGGTCCTAGGGTGAACTGGAAGGTTCTGGAAGATATTGCATTTACGTTTCTGTTTGCCTGTGGGATGTGTGTGTTTATATGTACAGGCATGTACATGTGGAAGTCAGAAGGCAATCTAAGCCATCATTCCTCAGGTTTGGTCCACCTTTGTTTGTTTGAGGCAGGGTCTCTCATTGGCATGGAGCCTATCATGTAGGCTAGATTGGCTGGCCAGTGAGCCTCAGAGATCTGCATGTCTCTACCTCCCCAGCACTGGGATTACAAACATACACCAAAATGAGCACTTTACTGAGGGAGCCGTCTCCGTGATTTGGAAAGATTTATTTTTTAACGCCTCACGTTGTTTTCAGGCACTATTGACGTCGTGGGAGTTTCATGGAGATGACTTGCTTATTAGAGGAGGACCCCACAGGAGTCTCCCTCAGGAGCTACAGTTCAGCCCTAACTCTCATTCACTTAAGAAGGCAAACTGATCTGAGGCAGGGGGCTGCTTGTCTTTGAACCTTGAACAGCTGTTCCTTGCTAAAGGATCACTCTGAGCTTAAACCTGACAATTGAATCACAGTTCCATCCTGCATTCCTCCCTTCATCTCCTGGACCTCATGGGAAGAGGAAGCTGGAAACCCAGATGTGAGCTCCTTGGCATCTAGAGTGACAGATGGTCAGTGAGAGGGACTGAGCTTTGATGTAACTGCTCAGTGACATGATGGGACCTGTGTCCTCTTGAGCCGCACAAGAGAAGCAACCCAGAAGCCTACAGTAGTCCAGGGGTCCTGCAGTGTGGCAACCTGGACCTAGTACTGCTCCGCTGGCTGAGCCCAAGAACCAGAACTACAGAGAGCTGAGAAACAGGGGCGTCATGGACCCTGGAGTACTGAAATCCCCTGACCCAAAAGGGAGCTTCAAGCTTAGTGCCCTCTTAAGCAAAAGCTTTAGCTACTCTGAGAGGTCACTGACTCCATTTCCTGATCCGACTTCCTCTGCTTACCCAGGAACAGCCTCCTCCAGCCACACTATTGAACCAGCATTTCCCCTTCTGAAGAATTTGGCTGAACTAAAAGTGAGATGTAAAGAGAAATGCTGAGGGGGTTGTGCTCTTGTCAGCGCGAGGAAGGTGGTGGATGCCAGGGACTCTGACTTTAGAGAAATGAGAACCTGGCAATTTCTTTATCTCGCAGATTGGGAAACTGAGACCCCGGCTGGGGGCAGGACTCACCTGGGTGAGGAATGGGGCTAAGAGAGAGGCAGGTCCAGAAGTGAGGCATCTGTGCCCAGTCTGTGTGGTCAGTCAGTCACTGCTAGCTGCTCACTCACAAGACAGGAGGAGAAACCAGTGGTCTCTAAAACAGCGACTTCACTCTGTGGGAGGCCCGGCAGTGGCTCCACCCCATCCAGTCCTCACAGCAGCACATCTCAGTCTCAGACATGCCTGAGGTGCTGGTGTGACTCTTATGTGTCCCACAAAGGGTGGGCTGAGCATAAAGACTTGGTCCCCAGCCTGCAGTGCTGTGGGGAGGTGGAGCCTTTAGGACATGGGGCTAACAGAAGCACTGCCTGTCTGTCTGTCACCTATCTCTAGCTAGCTACCACTGTCTATCTCCATCTCTATCTTTACTCCCTGCCTTCCATGAGAAGCCTCTTCTTCCTCACTGTCCCAATGGAGGATGTGGCTGGTACCCAGGAATGAACCAGACACCAGAGAATCCCGTCTGCTCCTGCAATGAAGCAGAAATGAGCTGCCGTCAGGTGCAGCATGAGATGGGGACATGAGGACACTTGTGCCCTGAAGGCGCGAAGGCAGCCGCATGCTCCTACCTGATACCGCAGGAAGACACCAACACGGGCACAAGTGCATAGATGCTGTGACAACAGTGACTGTGGTGGCCCGGGGGGGGGGGTGGTCCTACCTATGTGGTATTCCTGGGAAGAGAGAAGGGAAAGTGTGTGCAGTGTGTGAGGAGCCCTCAGCAGTGAGACCCTGAGGAAGCGGTGTCTGCCTAGTGAAGACCATGTTTACAACATAGGGATTTGTAGATGTGGATGTGTGATCAACAGAAGGAAGATAGTAACAGCACCACGGACTGCATGCCAGAGGACAGAGAGGAGCGTGTGCAGGAGCTGCTTGACTCAGACTGCGCACCAAGCACCGCCTGCTACTGAGTAGGAAGGGAATCTCAGGAGGGCCCTGGGCAGACACATCCGTCACTGGACGAAAGAGCAGAGGAAGAGCAGCAGGAGGCTGCCGTACTTTACATCCCCGGGGTCAGGGAGGAGAGAGTGCAGGACGGGTAGAAGGAGACCAGAGCGTGGGCAGCCAGGACAAAGGACAGATGGGGTCACGCCTGAACCCTGGGAGAATTCAACCCACACTCTGGAGGGATCCCTGGAAGATGGGGAGATAGGGCTGGGAAAATGGGCAGGGATTGAGGGATCCCCAGAGGGCAGCTGAGACTGTGTCCTCCCACCCACGTCAGAGAGCTGTGTGCCCTGTCCAGATGTGCAACTCTGATCCTCTGAGGCCCAGGTTCCACAGGGAGCTCCCAGAGCCTCAGGACAGCCACATCCCGTGCAGAGTCCTTCTATGGCAATAGTCAGGATGACGGATGGGTCTGGAGGCAGGCCTGCAGAATCAGCAATTTTTTTCCACATTCCCTATTGAGTTTCAATTTTGTCTCAACCAGAAATGTTTGGAGTTGGGAAAACGTAGGTGCCATGCACTGAGGTGGCCTTGGGACAAGGCCAGGAGGAGGAGGGGCAGATTTCAGGTCCTATATTGGAGCTGGGTCCTTCCCTGTCCCCTGAGGTTGAGATCCTGCTCCTCTGAACCTCAGTATCCCTGGGTGTTATCTCATCAGGTCCTGCCCAGGGTTCCTAAGTCCACTCAGCCAGGCCCTGCTGGCCCCTGTGGGCATGGCCCTGCAGTTGTCCTCAGCTGGGAGCTGTCTCTTGCTGCTACTCAGGTGCATGGTCATGCCCACACTGCCAGCTGCCTCCCTGGACATCTGTGAGGCTGTGGGAAGGAACTAGAGCAGGCCAGGCCAGTTTGAGAAGCTCCTGTATTGTGGTTAGGGGGAGCTCTTGACCCTATGTGCATCACACACAGTAGGGATGGAATCCTCACTTGGGGTGTGTCCACAGGCTGAATATGGACTTTGTCCCACGGTGGGCACATAGGACAAAATTGTTGGTCACATTTGATTTAAAATTTCTCAAATCCTCCAGGATACAGGGGACCTCACAACTTTGCAACATGTTTGGGGACAGAGGACAGCAGACCTAGCACCACTCAAAGGGAGCAGTACCTTTGTGAATTTGATTTCCTCATTCACACCAATCCTTTCTGCATTCCCTCCCTACAAGTCATTTTAACTCATGTGACACATTACAAGTGTGAGGAGAACCCAGAGCTGTCTGTCACACAATGGCAATCAGAGCAGCTCAGGGAGGACGTGAGGTCCCTACCCTTTTGTTGCATGGCACCTCGTAGATCACTGTGGTGAGTACCTGCCACCTGCAGTGAAGGCCCAGAGCTGGAACCCTCGTGCCCATCCTGTTCTTAGCTTTCCTTGAAGGACCTGCCTCGGCCACAATCCCATAAGAAGGTTGGTGACTGTCCTCATTGCATAGACCAGGAGTCAGAGACACCAAAGCATCCACATAACACGGCCCAGTGGTGAGGGGAGAAGATCTGGCCTGTGTGGTTTGGACTCGGGATTGTCTAGTCCGTGAGCCCAGGAGCTCGCCATCACTGTCACAGGCTTCTGGGTCGGAGCTCATGTGGAGTGTGCCAGCTGCTTATCCTCACAGGCCCCTGAATTCTATGAAGCTCACAAAGAGGTGTGAGGGGCTACAGAGTGCGGAAGGAGGATTCCAATCAGAACTTGAAGCTGTGTCTGGTAGAGGGAAGGGTTGGGGCTGCTCCCCTGGGTCCTGCTACTCCCTCTCTGCTCCCTGTCCCACAGCCCCATTCCTGCAGACACCCATCTGTGTTCTGGCCCAACCCAGCCCCAGCCTTGCTCCCCCTGTCCTGTTGTGTCCCACATGTCATGAAACCTTGGCTACAGCTTGAGTCTCATGACTTCCTGCATCCACCAGTGAGGAAGCCCAGACTAGCTGGTCTCAGAGTCGGGCAGGGGTCCCCCTGGGACAGGAGTCAGGAGAGTTCTAGAAGGACCTAGAGTCCACTGAAACTCGAGGGAGGCTGGGAGAGCTGACATCCAGCTTCCTGGAGTCAGGGGCCCCAGCCCTGGCCTGGGCTGCCCCTGAGCTGACAGGCTCCACCCTGGGGACAGGCTCCACCCTGGGGACAGGCTCCACCCTGGGGACAACGGACCTTGTTAGTCCAGGCCTGGTGTCTTCCTCTCACACAGCTTTATTTCGGAACTCCTGGACTTCCCTTCTCCCAGAACCCAGGGAAGGTTGGCTCCTACGGGTCCGACTATGTCCCCCCCCTAACACCCTCTGTGAGGCACAGTAGAGAGTATGGCTGCTCAGGGCTCTGCAGTCAGAGTTAAGTGTCCCTGTCCTCCTCTGGGCTGAGCAGATCATAGATCTAGCTGCCTCTCAAGACCTCATCCCCACCTGATCACAGAACTGGAACTGCAGACATGGCAGATAAGAAATGTTCATTCAACAGAAACTGAATAAAGCTTTAACACACAACAACGAGTTCCACCTGAGAAAGTTGAAGTTCAGATTTCAAGTTCTCAAGCACTTTGTCATGGAAGTTGGACATCTTAGGCCAAACCCCTGTTAACACACATCTTTAACTTCCAAAAAAATTACAAATCAAAAGGAGATTAGAGCCTGTACCCCACTGGATCAGCTTCTATCTCAGACAATCTGGAATCAAGGGAGCTTCATTTGTACTCAGCAGCCTTGTAATCTGCCCAGTAGGTCAGTGAGAGCTACTTAGGGAGCTAGGGAGGACACCTACCTCAAAGCTCAGCTAGGAGGAATGACTGGCGGCTAGCTGCATGGACCACACTATGGATAGTGTGGACTCCAGTCCCAGAAATGCAATCCAGCTCTAAATTTATGTCAGGCAACATAATGAATAACCCACCAATCAACTAACAGCTAATCTGCACAACAAGTAACCCACCAATCAATCTGATGACATAATATATAACCCACCAATGAACATAACAACCTGCCAATAAATACAAGTAACCCAGCAATCAATACAACAGTCTATCAATCAACACAACAAATAACCCAGCAATCAATACAACAACCTGACAATCAAAACAACACACAATCCACCAATTAATACAACAAACTGCCAATTAACCAACATAACAAATGCCCTGCCAATCAGCACAACAATCTGCCAATCAATAATATACAACCCACCAACCAACACAACATACAACCCACTAATCAACCAACACAAGAACATGAATCAATACAAGAACCCACAGGGTCTATTAGCTTCCCTTCGAGGATCCTCTTCTGGTAGACCTTGTGGCTGGTTGTGTTAGTTACTTTTCTAGTTCCTATGACACAAACATCTTAAGAGAGGAAGAGTTCATTTTGGCTCACAGCTTCAGAGGGTCTCAGTGTGTCGCAGAGAGGGAGGCACGGCAGGAGGGTGAAGCAGTGCTACTTACAGTGTTTGTACCAGGAAGCAGAGAGTGAGGGTAGAACTGGGGTGAGTTCAACCTTCAAAGGCCCCTGGTGACCTACTTCTACCAGCCAGGCCTCCTCTCGCTAAGGGCTCTTATAGCTTTTAAAATATTGCCACCAGCTGGCCACTAAGTATTTGAACACCAGCCTACGGGAGCATTTTACATGTAATATACAACACTAGGGGATCTGAATCCTGTTGAAAGACAGATGGCTGAGCCCCCAGAGGTTTCTGGTCAATCATAGGCCCTCCTGCCTTTCTTCTAACCCTATTTAGTTCTGGTCCATGGGAGGCAGGTGAAAGACAGCCCCCAATCCAGTGTGTCCTCGGTCTCATGTTGTGACAAAGGGTTAAGGTGGTCTACTTGCCAGACTCTGCTCCCACCAAGTGGGTGCCACTGCCCAGACCATGAAGGCACCTGCCAAAGACCCCATCCCCTCCTGCTTATGTAAGCAGGACCCACAGGTGGGTTTTTCTGAGACCCCAAATATCAGAGAGGGACTGTGTCTCAGGGCGATGTGGAGGAAAAGCCATGTCCTCCATTTCCTCATTCTTTCCTGGACTTGGAGCCCTGGGCAACCTCCGGTCATCTGTCTACAAGGGGCCGGCAGTGGGGCCACTATGGAAAGCCATTGGCCTCCTGGAGCCAGGCTTCTTCTTTAACATTCTGCTTGGAGACGTGGCCTCAGCTTACATCACCAGCCTGATTAGCTACTGCCAGAGAGTGTCTCATGATCATGAGTCTAAACCCTTGGGTTCCTGTCTCAACAACTTCTTAATCACCCAGCAGTTAGTTGCTCCATGACTACTGGTGGAGTTACATAGTATGCCATCACTGTCAGCCATGGGTCAGGGACCCTTAGGCTCTGTTGGGAACCTCAAAGCCAAGGACACTGAGGTGTGTCAACCTTTGCGGCACAGACACCTGGGGATTCGGTGTGTGAGCAGGGTGGGGGGGCAGGACGGGACGGGGACTCTCTACTCAGCTCATGCTGCAGCCTGGACAGGTCAGGGGAGATCTGCACCAGGGCCACCTCATCCTCTAGATTCTGCCGCTGGGACCCACACCCACTTTGCTCCTGTGTCCTCCTATCTGCACTTGAGGCCATCCGAGGTGCCATGACCCTCTGTTACCACCCATCTGCAGGAGCCCGGAGGGTGACGCTGCTGCAGGGTTGGGGAGAGTTGTGTTACACTGGGGTCTGGAGGCGCATGGCAGGTCGGTGTTCTTCAGTTCCAACTTTCCTCAAAACACCTCTGCAAGCAGCCACGGGGCCCTGAAAGCTGAGCCCAGCCTGCACTGTCTCCGCTCAGAGGTTACGCTGTAGACAGCTCTACAGCTGGCCTTTCAGGTTGGCCCAGCTGGCCTCAGGGCCCTGTCTCCTGCAGAAGATCAAAAAGTCAACTTGATCTCGCTGTCTGGAGCCTGGCCCTCCTGTAGCAGAGATACTGAGGACAGGCCATTTCCCTCATTTCCCCAATGGCTACACATAGATATTCTTTGATTGTGGTCAATTCCTTCCAGCTTCTTTCTTTTCCTGCACCTTCTACCATATTACACTTAACTTGAGTGAGTTTTCCTAGAATTGACCAAATCATGTTTCTCACATAGCCAGAATATTGGGGCGAGATGAGAAGAAGCTTGGTTATATGAGAGTGATTGCATCTGGCGCTGCTGATTTATGAGTTTTGAAATGAAAGGCTGTAGGAGATGGGTGGGAGGTGGGAAGCCAAGCTATCTCTAGTCAGCCAGTCCTTGTCAGCTATCTGTCATAGGACAGAGATAATCTACAGGAGGACCTGTGCTAGGAGCAAGCAGTAGGGGACCAGACACAGGAAGCACTGGGTGTGTCCACTACTCAGGCTTCAGGGATTTAGGAATGGTTGCCCCAAACAGGGCTGAAGTGGTGACAACTTGTGTCATCAACCCCGGCCAGCAGCTCAGGAACACAGGAAAAGGGACAGAGAGAGACACGAGGAAGGAGGGCTACAGCACAGCAGTCTCAGAGGACAGGGGGGCCGCAGACCTGGTGACTCTTCCTCCGAAGGTGACAGAGCTGCCCTCTCCTGCAGGATACTCAGATCTGACCTCTGAGGGCTCTAGATGCCTTTCCAGACAATGACGTCAGCCCCTTACCTCCTGGCCCAGGCCATGGCCATCTCTCCGTGTCCCTATTGTAAACCCTCATGCCTACTTCCTTTCCTTCTCTGCCCCAGGCCTCTGCTCCCCACGCTGGAGAAAGCAGGCCTTCCTCTAGATGGGCCACCAACACAGCTTTTGGGACACCTGGATACCAGGACTCAGTGACACGATGTTGAAGATAAGTGCTCTTCTCTTAGAAGCAGCAAGAGTAGGTTCGAGTCCACAGGAAGGCCCAGCTCTGTGAATACCTTGGGGCCAGACTGATGTTTGCCTCCACCAGCCACCGGTGCTTCCTAGTATCAACTGATGTTTGCCTCCACCAGCCCCGGGTGCTTCCTAGTATCAACTGATGGTTGCCTCCACCAGCCCCGGGTGTTTCCTAGTATCAACTGATGGTTGCCCCCACCAGCCCCGGGTACTTCCTAGTATCAACTGATGGTTGCCTCCACCAGGCCCGGGTGCTTCCTAGTATCAACTGATGTTTGCCTCCACCAGCCCTGGGTGCTTCCTAGTATCAACTGATGGTTGCCTCCACCAGCCCTGGGTGCTTCCTAGTATCAACTGATGGTTGCCTCCACCAGCCCCGGGTGCTTCCTAGTATCAACTGATGGTTGTCTCCACCAGCCCTGGGTGCTTCCTAGTACCAACTGATGTTTGCCTCCACCAGCCCCAGGTACTTTCCTAGTATCAACTGATGGTTGCCTCCACCAGCCCCGGGTGCTTCCTAGTATCAACTGATGGTTGTCTCCACCAGCCCTGGGTGCTTCCTAGTATCAACTGATGGTTGTCTCCACCAGCCCCGGGTACTTTCCTAGTATCAACTGATGTTTGCCTCCACCAGCCCCGGGTACTTTCCTAGTACCAACTGATGTTTGCCTCCACCAGCCCCAGGTACTTTCCTAGTATCAACTGATGGTTGCCTCCACCAGCCCCGGGTGCTTCCTAGTATCAACTGATGGTTGTCTCCACCAGCCCTGGGTGCTTCCTAGTATCAACTGATGGTTGTCTCTACCAGCCCCGGGTACTTTCCTAGTATCAACTGATGGTTGCCTCCACCAGCCCTGGGTGCTTCCTAGTACCAACTGAAGCCCCAGTCAGGAAGAGCATGGGGAAGGGCACTGTCTTCAGTGACGCACCAGTCCCTTCTGCCATATCTAGTGTACATTCAGGTCATATGACTAACTGCAAGGCAGGCTGGGAAATGGAGTCCAGTCCTGTGCCCAGGTCTCTTCTAACCTCCATGGGCACAATATGACATGGGTACAATGACATGTATGCAGAAAACACTCATACACATAAAAATAATAAATAAAATATATTAAAAAATAAAATAAAACTGAGGAAACCCCAAGATTGTCACATCCCTAGACTAATGTAATTTCTTACTAAGTATAAAATATATAATCTCATGTTTATAGTTAAGTACTCATCAAAGAAACTTCTTTTGCACCCCATGGAGACTGTTACAGTGTACCACAACTGTTCACACACAGACATAGTCTGTGAATTGCCCAAGCCTAAGTGACACATCTACAATGCAACCTATACACCTAAGGCTCATACAATATAGAACAAGAGATAAAGAGGACACTCATGAATCTCTCGACTCTCGCTAATGAAGCTCCTTCATACAACAGGGGGTCAGAAACACAAAAGGACACGAATGGCCAAAGCATGGAGATTGGGAGTCTGCAATGGCTGGGTCCTTGGGGAAGACCCCTATATTAAGCTTCACTTACTCAGGGCTTGGGGACCAGTACGGAAGATGGGGCAGAAAGATTGTAAGAGCTAGGGAGGAAATGGATTACCATATGGAAATCAAATCATACGAGCTCTAAGAACCCTGTTCATATGATCCTACAGCGGTGGCGTCACCATGCACAAGACCCATGCAAACTTAAGCAGACAAAACCCTGCTTAGAACTGTAGAAATGGGTAGTAGATCCCAATCTTAGCAGAGGAAATACAGTCAGCTGATTACTGCTGGGTGGGGAAGAGCTGGTCTTCTCAAAGTGAGAGACTCTGGATGGGCTGACTAGACCTCAGTGGATGAACTTGCACTGAGAACATCTAGGGATGCTAACTTGGCACAATGGGCCTTTGCACAAATGAGAAAGTATATGGATTTCAGGGTGGGGGGCTGTGGAAGGTGCCAGTGGGGAAGGGGGCAAAAGGGGATTAAGATTGATTAAGGTGTTCTGTATGAAATAAAAAATTCAATTAGAATGTAAAAAATTAAAACAGAGGAAACCAGCTATGTATTAGTAGCCCATCAGCCCAGGCAGAGGTAGTCACTACAATCCGTAAAGGAGGTAGAGCTATTAGTTCATTTAATTAAGGCCATATGTTAAAAGGATTGCCAGAGCAGAGAGAAGCAGAATTTGTGTCCTACATATAGGCAAGGAAGAAAAGGCTTGGAATGCTCCAGAAGGGATTGTGTCATGTTTAAAAAGAGCACATTACAGCCGGGCGTGGTGGCGCACGCCTTTAATCCTAGCACTTGGGAGGCAGAGGCAGGCGGATCTTTGTGAGTTCAAGGCCAGCCTGGTCTACAGAGTGAGTTCCAGGCCAGCTGGGACTACAGGGAGACCCTGTCTCGAAAAGACCAAAAAAAAAAAAAAAAAAAAAAAAAAAAGAGCACATTACATGGTTTGGGATGGGTTTACAGTCACGCTGGAAAGTTCTCTCTAGATAGTCACCTAATCGGGAGATAACATCATTTGTGGACATCGCAGCATATTCTTCTGAGTGAAAAGAAATTCAATTCTAAGGCTATAAAATGGTCAGATTTCAGCTGTGAATCAGAGGACAAAGAACAGTCCTGGAGGGAGGGTCTCTTTCTAGTGGGAAGAACTGCAGGTGAATGACAGGGTGAGGCTGAGGCCAGGGAACCGGAGAAGGCAACACCCAAGGGAGGGGGCTGTCAATGGCAGAGGCAGGACACAGGGCCAGCCTGGCTGCTGGGGCCTGCTCAAGTCTCAGCAAGACCCCCTCCCTGTCTGTAATATATGTGATTAGGGTTTCTGTGAGGAGGAAGAACTCAGTGTCCTACTCAAGTGTCTGGGTCAGATGGTGGGGTAGACAGACACAGCATGTTGAGCCTGTAGAAAGCCCCAGGGTCTCAGGGACATAGGGTCTGGTGAGCCTGAACAACCTGATCCTGAGCAGAGGGGGACAGCTACTGTCCTGAGTAGGAAGGAGTGGGGACTGAGTGTGTCCACTCAGGATGGTGGGGCACATAGGAAGCAAAATCCCCCGCGAGGCCATCAGCTTGTTACTCTGGTTTCAGCCTCAAGTTCGCTCCTCTCATGACTTTCAGGGGCCAAACGATCTTGGTGGCCCCAGCAGGCACCTGAATCCTCAGCCTCAAAAGCACAGGTAGTTGTGGAGTGTCTCCAACCCCCAGAGCAATTCTTACACAGAAGCCTGCAGGCAGCCTTAGGAGCAATGGGACCAGGATGTGACAAGCATGATTTGTGGCATGGTTAATTTAAATAAACAGAGCCGAGCCACAGAGCAGTCTCGCACCTCCCTCAGAGACCAAAGGCCCTGTCAGCAGCAGCCATCTCTCCAGCCACCAGCCCCAACAAGCCCCCTTCCCCATCTCACTCAGCTCCCAGCACAGCCCTGGGGGAACTGGACAAAGACCCCTCAGAGCTGTCTCTCTCTCCAGGCTAGACTGTACTAATGGAAACTGTGACCACTTGGCTTGGAGGGCTGTCAATGACAGCAGGGGCCAGCCAGGCCAACCTAGAAAAGAAATGGACATTGCTGCAACCTGAGCTTCCAGGCCGTGCAGGTGTGGTGATTGCAGACAGGACCAGAAAACAGCCCCGGAGGCCTAGGGGGGCCCAGGGCACAGCCCAGAACCCTGCACAGGCCTGTCTGCCAGCCTGCCCTCCAGCTGGTCCTCCTGTCCTGCAGTCTCAGAGTCTGTGGGGTGAGCCCTGTCTGGACAGGCCACAGTTTCTTCTCCAACATTGCCTGGACCTGGAGGAGTGGACTCTGGACCCCAGAACCCCCAGCCAGGAGCTGCATGGGAGAGAAGGAAACGAGAATGACCCCATTAGTCAGCTTGTCACTGGCGTCACAGATACCTGAGGGATGCTTCACAAGGAGGAAGGGTGGTTTGGGCTTAAGGCCTCAGGCTTCAGTCCAGGCTGGGCCAGCTCAGCTTTGTGCCTGTGGTGAGGAGAGTGTTGTGGTGGGAGGTGTGGCTGAGGAGCTGCTCATCTCACTGCAGCCGGGGAGCAGAGAGACAAGGATGGGCCAGGGACAACACTGCAATCCAGAGCATGCCCCAGTGGCCGTGGCCGCAAGCAGGTCCCAAAGGTTGTCACGATATAAACCTACCTGTGCATCAGTCCACTGATCTGCTCAGAGCCCTGTGACTTGTCACCTCTCAGTGACTGCATCCACCAGGGGGACCAGGGCTTCAATGCAGGAATCTTCTGTCTTGCATCCAAGCTACAATTTCCCAAGCCATCACAACGGGATCCCAAAGAGCCCAAGATAATTGTTCCCTGCACAGTGAAACTGGGGTGTGGGAGTCTGTAGCTGGCTGATCCCAAGTGATAAAGACAGCACCTCAGGACTTTCCTGGTCTCTCTCACCCAAGATCACTTTGGGGACCAGGAAGGGTGACACCTGTGCCCAGGTGACTTCTGTACTAGGACAAGAGACTATGGAGACACACAGGGTGTCAGCATGGATCCTTCATGCTCCTCTTCCTTGAGCCCCAGGTCTCTTCCCAGAGCCTCAGACCTCAGCAGGAGTAGAAGGTGTAGAGGGTCTGATGGGAAAAAGGAACACGTCACATTCTGAGCCTTAGGATGCTCACCTGGTGAGTCTTCCCATCAGATGATTACAGTCAAACCAGATCAGGTGGAGGTGATGGGTGACTCAGGCAGGGGGACACGGCCTTGGAATGGCTGGGTCCAGATATACAGCTGAACAGGAAGAACTGGAGCCCTGGCCTTTCTGACCAGGCTACATTCTGGCAGCTGGAGTATGACAGAGTGTGAACATTTCATGATTGGAGGGAAATCAAATTAGAGCAACAGTCAAAGGCACTTGGCTTCCCTGTGGGCCACCTCAGGCAAGCTCTGCTCTAGCTACCATGTCCAGGGCAGACACTCATTTACATTTCAGCACAGCCAAGAGATTGAGAGTAATGAGCAACCCAAGCTTCTTCCCATGGTTCAGGGTGGGTATGGCTTGTTACCAGCCCTGACTAGCTGGGGTTTCAGCAGACAGGTAGCCATGAAATTTACATGAGATGGAACAGACCCAGGTGGGCAAGGTGAGGCGAACAGGACCAGATGGCCAGAAGGAGCCAACGAAAGCACCATCAGTCAGCACCACTGTTCGGTGGCGGTTCTCTATGATCCTGGCACTGAGCATAAGATAGGACCCAGGATAACACAACCAACCCAGGAAGATAGTGCTGTGGATGTGGATGTTAACCTGTTGGCATGTGAGGGTGTGCTGTGTAACAGATATCTGCAGAATAAAGGTTGATTCCTGGCTTGAGTTTTCTGTTCAGGGTCACATTATGGGGCTATTGGTATTTTTTATTTTATTTTATTTTATTATTTTATTTTATTTTATTTTATGTATTTTTGAGATAGGGTCTCCTTGTAGCTCCAGAAGACCTGGAACTTTCTATGTAGACCAGGCTGGCCTTGAACTCACAGAGATCCACCTGACTCTGTCTCCTGAGTGCTGGGATTAAAGACATGTGTCATTATGCCCAGCTGCTATTCCTTTTCTTAAAAAAATACTTATTCAGGGCTGGAGATATGGCTCAGTGGTTAAGAACACTGGCTGCTCTTGCAGAGGATCTGGGTTCAATTCCCAGTACACACATGGTAGCTAACAACCATCCATAACTCCAGTTACAGGGGATCTTCTGACTTTTGGGGCATTGCATGATATGGATGCACTTATACACATAAAAATAAAATGTTTTAATTAGTGTGTGTGTGTGTGTGTACTCACACATGTGTGAATGCAGGCTTCCATAGTGGCCAGGAGGAAGAATGGGATCCCTTGGAGCTAGAGTTACAGGCAGTTGTGAATTCTCGGAATAGAAGAGTTCCCAGTGCTGGAGAGCAGGGAATGCTCGTAATTGTTGACCATCTAAGGTCCCTTTTCCTCATCTTTATTCTGCTTTCTGTGGCAGGAGGAAAGGTAGAATATGAGAAATGAAACCCCTGAGGTGTTTCATGACCTCTCTGATGCTATGGTTTGTTCAAGGATGGATATCTGACCCAATCACACCCAGTGAGCCACAAGGAGATACCTGTTGGGAATGCTGGGACCAATTCAGGTGGTCTTCCACCACACTAGAAGCTGGATGGGTGTGGGGTCTGGGGATGCTTAAGCTACTTTGCCTCCATGAAGGGGATCCTGGCTGAGAATGGACTTAACCTGGGAGAAGATCTGAAACTGGTGTCAAGTGGGACATTGGACCGTGGGAACTTTACTGGAACTCAGTCCAGCCTGGAAAAGCTGCTCAGGCCTGGACACAGAGCAACTAGAATCAGGAAGCCACTGCTTTTTGTCTTATGCTGGTCACTGGGCGGGGAGAGCAGGTGATTCTGTTACTTGCCAGCAAGTGAGTTCCATCTGCCTCATGATCTGGGGGCCTCCTCAGGACACAGGCAGGGACAGGTGTAGTGTTCTGTGACAGGGTGGCCTCCCTGTAGCAGGGACCAGGGATGGGTATGATCTGGGAGCTCAGCTCTGAACAGATGCTGAAGTGAAGACTGGTACCTCCACATGTACCTGGGCATGTGCTGTCCCACCTATTTTGTATCTCAGTAGGGAATAGGACAAATAGCACCTCAAGAGCTGTATGAGGTTCTGGGGAGCTCAAGAAATGGCAGCTAGGTTGCCCTAGGTCTCCAGTACTCCACTTGGATTTTGCATCATCTAAGTCCTTGAGAAGTATGTGAGGAGGGGTGAGTGGGATCACTACGGACTGTGAACCATGTAAGGAAGGAGACATCATACAACCTGGTCCTGGACAATGAAGGCCAGGGGCTGGTGCCCCAGAAAGAGCAGGGTTCAGATGGAGAGAGGCAGATTGGGATAGGGGCTTGTCAGCTTAGCAGCGGGGGGATGAGGGATCGAAGCCTCTGGCTGGGGCACAGCTGGGGCTGCTTGTGCTGGACAGCTTCCGTTGTCAACTTGACACACCTGAAAAAAGGGAACATCAATTGGAAGAGCTCCCCTATTGGACTGGTCTGTGGACGTGGCTGGTGAGGCATATTCTTGACTCTATGATGTGGGAAGGCTGAGCCCACTGTGTACTGGGTTATGTTAGAAATCAGGTTGAGCATGGGCCTGGGGAGCAAGCCAGCAAGCAGCATTCCTCCATGGTATCTGCTTCCCTTCCCTCCTTAGCATCCCTAAATGATGAATTGTGACTGGGACTTGTAAGCCAAATAAACCCTTTCCTCCCTGAGTTGGTTGTGGTATTTAATTACAGCAATAGAAAACAAACCAGAACAGGGTTCCATGTCATGAAGCAGGTGTGGAGGGTAACTGTAGGCAAGCCATGTAAGAACATGCCCAGTGACAATGTTAACTTTGGGAACAGGAATCATATGTCATGACACTGGTTAGGAGCTGTGCTCTGTTGCTTTATTTGGTCTTTCTTAAAAAATGACATGATTTTACATAAAAATAATCCTAGAAAGAATGCTGTCAAAATATTACTACTGAGACCAAATGGCCAGCCTTTTATTCTCCTGGTAAAAATAGTGATTCCACGTTCATTTCACAATAACTAAGTGTACTATCTTTATAAGCATCTAGATAATACATGTCTTTTAAAGAGAGAAACAAGACAGGAAAAACCACAAAGGAGAATTATTCTACCATTTCAAAGAAATGAATGGCATGTAAAAGAAAGACACTCATTTCTAAAGAAATAAGGAAGGAATAAGACATGGCTGTGATGATGAGAATGATGATGGTGATGATGATGATGATGATGGTAATGGTGATGGTGGTGATGATGGTGTTAATGGTGATGGTGGTGATGATGGTGGTGATGATAATGGTAATGGTGATAATGATGGAGATGATGGTGGTAATGATGGATATGAAGATGATGATGATGGTGATATGATACTACTGGTTGATAGTGATAATGGATATTACCATTATCCATTATCCAAATGGTTGGTGAGGCATTTTATTGACTGAATGACATGGGAGGGCTGAGCCCACTGTGGTAGAGCCACCCTGGGCAGCTGGTCCTGGGTTATGTTCGAAATCAGGTTGAGCATGGGCCCAGGGAGCAAACCAGCAAGTAGCATTCCTCCATGGTTTGGGGGGTTCTGGAAATATTGCTAATTATAGTGATGACTATGGGTAAGATTAATATTAATAATTGTGAGGACAAATCTAACCCATTGCCCACTGCTTGTGTCTTTGGACAAGCGAATGAACCACTTTTGTAATTCAGATTATTTATCTCCAAACTGAACAAAAACAAGCTGCACCTTGAGGCAAAGACCAGTGGAGGCAGGCCCTGTAATCAGAGCTTCCGCAGGTGTGGTCAGCTCAGAGCTGGCACCATGAACACTGGTTCTTTACATCGGCCAGGGGAAGCCCAGGTCCACCTCTGGTGCTGGCGTGTTACTCCTGCCAGAATGCCCATGGAGAGGGCTGCACTACCCAAGATACTGACTTTTCCCTTTCAGCTGTCACTACAGAGGCCGGGGCTGACTATTAAACAAGCTGTTCTGCCTCCACACCCTGCTCTCCTGTCAGCAGGAAAATTGCAGCTTCAGAGGACAGATCTTCAATGAGGAAAGACAAAGTGTCGCAGCAGAGATCAAATGGAGAGTGAATCCTTTGGTGGCAGGTGTCAGCCGGGCTGTGGGGGAGGACAGGCTTGATTCGCTTCAGTCTCGTCTCATTCAAAGTCTCCCCACCACACACATGCTATGCTCACATTCAGAGTTGGAGATCTAGACTAGAGGGGAGTAGCAAGTACATAGGTATATGTCAAATTGAGGGTGATGTCACAGTCATGTAGTCTCTGTGGGCTGTTATGTGAAGGTGTGAGAGACCAGATAGTTCAGGTGACAAAGATCCTCTGTCTTTCTCCCTGCTTAGTCCTTATGGTCTGCTATTAGAGCCACAGCTAGACTAACAAGGGTGTGCCCAGAGCAGCCCGGGAGATGCTTGGGACACCAGGTGGGTCCACCAGAGTACAGGACAGCCTCCTGGAGCATTCAGTATTGCACAGGGCTATAGGCAGCGAGACACAGCAACAGTGCTGCAAGCTTGGATGCCCCAGCTGGAAGAGGTGCTGCCAGGGGAAGAAGGCACTACCAGAGGTGGACTTGATGCTGGGTGTGGTGAGCGTGCTTGACACAGGCCATTCCAGTGATGAGGATCAGAGCCTGCCCAGGGAGACCAGGTGACCAGGTGAGGATCAGAGCCTGCCCAGGGAGACCAGATGAGGATCAGAGCCGGCCCAGGGAGACCAGGAGAGGATCAGAGACTGCCCAGGGAGACCAGGCGAGGATCAGAGCCCGCCCAGGGAGACCAGGCGAGGATCACAGCCCACCCAGGGAGACCAGGCGAGGATCAGAGCCTGCCCAGGGAGACCAGGCGAGGATCAGAGCCCGCCCAGGGAGATCAGGTGAGGATCAGAGCCCACCCAGGGAGACCAGATGAGGATCAGAGCCCACCCAGGGAGACCAAGTGAGAGTTAGAGCCTGCCCAGGGAGACCAGGTGAGGATCAGAGCCTGCCCAGGGAGACCAGGTGAGGATCAGAGCCCGCCCAGGGAGACCAGGTGAGAGTTAGAGCCTGCCCAGGGAGACCAGGTGAGGATCAGAGCCTGCCCAGGGAGACCAGGTGAGGATCAGAGCCTGCCCAGGGAGACCAGGTGAGGATCAGAGCCTGCCCAGGGAGACCAGGTGAGGATCAGAGCCTGCCCAGGGAGACCAGGTGAGGATCAGAGCCTGCCCAGGGAGACCAGGTGAGGATCAGAGCCTGCCCAGGGAGACCAGGTGAGGATCAGAGCCTGCCCAGGGAGACCAGGTGAGGATCAGAGCCTGCCCAGGGAGACCAGGTGAGGATCAGAGCCTGCCCAGGGAGACCAGGTGAGGATCAGAGCCTGCCCAGGGAGACCAGGTGAGGATCAGAGCCTGCCCAGGGAGACCAGGTGAGGATCAGAGCCTGCCCAGGGAGACCAGGTGAGGATCAGAGCCTGCCCAGGGAGACCAGGTGAGGATCAGAGCCTGCCCAGGGAGACCAGGTGAGGATCAGAGCCTGCCCAGGGAGACCAGGTGAGGATCAGAGCCTGCCCAGGGAGACCAGGTGAGGATCAGAGCCTGCCCAGGGAGACCAGGTGAGGATCAGAGCCTGCCCAGGGAGACCAGGTGAGGATCAGAGCCTGCCCAGGGAGACCAGGTGAGGATCAGAGCCTGCCCAGGGAGACCAGGTGAGGATCAGAGCCTGCCCAGGGAGACCAGGTGAGGATCAGAGCCTGCCCAGGGAGACCAGGTGAGGATCAGAGCCTGCCCAGGGAGACCAGGTGAGGATCAGAGCCTGCCCAGGGAGACCAGGTGAGGATCAGAGCCTGCCCAGGGAGACCAGGTGAGGATCAGAGCCTGCCCAGGGAGACCAGGTGAGGATCAGAGCCTGCCCAGGGAGACCAGGTGAGGATCAGAGCCTGCCCAGGGAGACCAGGTGAGGATCAGAGCCTGCCCAGGGAGACCAGGTGAGGATCAGAGCCTGCCCAGGGAGACCAGGTGAGGATCAGAGCCTGCCCAGGGAGACCAGGTGAGGATCAGAGCCTGCCCAGGGAGACCAGGTGAGGATCAGAGCCTGCCCAGGGAGACCAGGTGAGGATCAGAGCCTGCCCAGGGAGACCAGGTGAGGATCAGAGCCTGCCCAGGGAGACCAGGTGAGGATCAGAGCCTGCCCAGGGAGACCAGGTGAGGATCAGAGCCTGCCCAGGGAGACCAGGTGAGGATCAGAGCCTGCCCAGGGAGACCAGGTGAGGATCAGAGCCTGCCCAGGGAGACCAGGTGAGGATCAGAGCCTGCCCAGGGAGACCAGGTGAGGATCAGAGCCTGCCCAGGGAGACCAGGTGAGGATCAGAGCCTGCCCAGGGAGACCAGGTGAGGATCAGAGCCTGCCCAGGGAGACCAGGTGAGGATCAGAGCCTGCCCAGGGAGACCAGGTGAGGATCAGAGCCTGCCCAGGGAGACCAGGTGAGGATCAGAGCCTGCCCAGGGAGACCAGGTGAGGATCAGAGCCTGCCCAGGGAGACCAGGTGAGGATCAGAGCCTGCCCAGGGAGACCAGGTGAGGATCAGAGCCTGCCCAGGGAGACCAGGTGAGGATCAGAGCCTGCCCAGGGAGACCAGGTGAGGATCAGAGCCTGCCCAGGGAGACCAGGTGAGGATCAGAGCCTGCCCAGGGAGACCAGGTGAGGATCAGAGCCTGCCCAGGGAGACCAGGTGAGGATCAGAGCCTGCCCAGGGAGACCAGGTGAGGATCAGAGCCTGCCCAGGGAGACCAGGTGAGGATCAGAGCCTGCCCAGGGAGACCAGGTGAGGATCAGAGCCTGCCCAGGGAGACCAGGTGAGGATCAGAGCCTGCCCAGGGAGACCAGGTGAGGATCAGAGCCTGCCCAGGGAGACCAGGTGAGGATCAGAGCCTGCCCAGGGAGACCAGGTGAGGATCAGAGCCTGCCCAGGGAGACCAGGTGAGGATCAGAGCCTGCCCAGGGAGACCAGGTGAGGATCAGAGCCTGCCCAGGGAGACCAGGTGAGGATCAGAGCCTGCCCAGGGAGACCAGGTGAGGATCAGAGCCTGCCCAGGGAGACCAGGTGAGGATCAGAGCCTGCCCAGGGAGACCAGGTGAGGATCAGAGCCTGCCCAGGGAGACCAGGTGAGGATCAGAGCCTGCCCAGGGAGACCAGGTGAGGATCAGAGCCTGCCCAGGGAGACCAGGTGAGGATCAGAGCCTGCCCAGGGAGACCAGGTGAGGATCAGAGCCTGCCCAGGGAGACCAGGTGAGGATCAGAGCCTGCCCAGGGAGACCAGGTGAGGATCAGAGCCTGCCCAGGGAGACCAGGTGAGGATCAGAGCCTGCCCAGGGAGACCAGGTGAGGATCAGAGCCTGCCCAGGGAGACCAGGTGAGAGTTAGAGCCTGCCCAGGGAGACCAGGCGAGGATCAGAGCCTGCCCAGGGAGACCAGGTGAGGATCAGAGCCTGCCCAGGGAGACCAGGTGAGGATCAGAGCCTGCCCAGGTAGACCAGGTGAGGATCAGAGGGTGTTGGATCCCACCAAGTTGTGCAAAGCTCATGGAGAAGGTCAGAAGAGAGTGTTGGATCCCCTGGAACTGGAGTTACAGACAGTTGTTTGCCACCAGGTGGGTACTAGGAACCAAACCTGGGTCCTCTGCAAGAACAGTCAGTGCTCTTAGTTAAGAGCATCTCTCCAACGGTACCACCCTCATTTTAATGACAAGGATCCTGAGGCATGGGAAGTTGAAGAGACTTCCCATGTTTTAGGATGATGATGGTGATGGTGGTCATGGTGATGGTTATGGTGCTGCTGCTGATAAGGAATTGATAACTAAGATGATGGCAATATCACATGATGATGACGATGATGATGATAATGCACTGTTGTGCATATTGTTTGCTTGTAAGTAGATTGTGCAATGTCCACAGAGAAGGTCAGAAGAGGGTTTGCACAACAGTGACATGAAGGTTATGTTTATCATGGTGACTAGAATCATGTGGAAGATAATGAAGATCACAAGAATGATGATGTTGATGGTCATGGTGATGGTTATGGTGCTGCTGCTGATAAGGAATTGATAACGAAGATGATGGCAATATCACATGATGATGATGATGGTGGTGGTGGTGATGGGGGTGATGGGGTAGGGTTACTAGTGATGTCAATGTGAGAATGTGATGGTGAAGATACTGAGAATAATAACAACAACGACGACGAC
Organism: Rhizomys pruinosus; assembly: GCA_009823505.1. Taxonomy (NCBI): domain Eukaryota; kingdom Metazoa; phylum Chordata; class Mammalia; order Rodentia; family Spalacidae; genus Rhizomys; species Rhizomys pruinosus. Next base: position 880,596 of record VZQC01009135.1, on the reverse strand, counting down.
CATAACAAAGATGCTGCTGCTGCTGCTGCTGCTGCGAATGGATGGTGGTGATGGTTATGATGCTGCTGGTCATATGGAAGTAGTGATGATGGTAAAGATGACAATAAGCAGTGGTGACCAGGACCTGGATGCTGCTGCTGCTGCTGGTGATGTTAATAATTAGAATCGTCATGAAGTTGACAGGCATAAAAACAATGAGAATGACGAGAGCAGGGATGATGAAGCAGATGCTGATGCTGATGATAGATAGCTGATTATGAAGACAAGGCCGCACCAATGACATAATATCGACAGCAAGTATGGTGGTGGAGATCTTGATTATGCTGATGGGAGGTGCCAGGAGATCAGAGAGAAGAGTTTGGGCCCTTCGTTCCTCTCTCAACCTCATTCCTATCTTACTGCCAGGACTTTTCCTGAGACAACAGTCTGGGGCCCACACTCAGCAAAGTACTCATCTATGGACACTCAGCAAGCACTCTGTCTATCAATAATCTGCAAACAGTCCATGTCTATGAACACAGGCTGACTGCTCAGGAGCCCAAGCCAAGGAAGGGCTTAGGCCATGTGGGGCAGGGCTCAGGTACAGGCCTGGTTAATCAGGTGTGTGTGGAATTGGCTCCCATTAGTGCTGAGCCCAGCCTCCACCTGTGTAGAATGAGGCTGACCATCACACCTGTGCCACAGGGTTACCGTAACTACCATCAACAATGGGCAGCGGACTTGGGTAGCATTGAGCACACAGTGAGTGATAGAAGATTCCTGGGGCCTGCTAGGCCTCCCCTCCACCTCCCCCACCCGCTAATGCATCAATAGGCAGCCAGAGCAGGTCCCTGCACCCTCTGAGGGTGACCACCCTCTGTGGACAGCACTACCCTCCTGAAACCAAGGATGTGGTTCCACCAGCCTCGGGAAGGGCATTCTATGCTCCAGGCACAGAACGGATCTATTTATAGACACAGCTGTATGCTGGTCTCGATCATCAATGAAATGCTGCCATTACCTAGCACTGGATGGGAAGGAGGTGTGTGTCATCACTGTGTTGGAGTATCTTCTCAAGTGATCTAGTAAGGAGATGTCTTAAAATTGTATAACAAATACCACACTAGATAAGAGGTCTCTAGAAAAGTGAGCGCTGTTTCACTTTATTTTGTTTTCAATTTAGAAATCATCTTTCCTTCTACAACACGTATTGATCCGTACTAAATCACTGTCTTAGTGTCCTGTCCATGTGAACACAGACCCCTCATGCACCTGAAGGGGCTGGGCAGGCTATGACAGCCTCCCCTTGAGCCCCAGCTTGGGTGATCCCTGTCACCCAAGCCTCTGTGTTGAACATCTCCATGGCCTCTAGATAATCTAGTCCGAGGCTGAGCAGTACAGCTCTGTGTTGGCTCAAGGTAGGGGCAAGGAGGCCTGGGGACAAACAAATAAGGACAGGCAAACCTGTAGTGATGAGAAAGCCTGGAGAGGACAGGGCTGCTGAGGTCCCTGAACTGCTCTGAAGTATCTCTCCTGTAGGGGACAGCAGTATTCCTTGTCAGGAACAGGAAGAACAGCCTAGGAAGCCAGACCCTGCATCTCCAGCCTTAGATGTAAGTAATGGGATTTCATGGAGCTGCAATTTCAAGTGCAATTACTGCACTATTGCTGTCTCGCAACTGTGATTCTATTCTTTTGAAATGGATTAGTTGGACTGACTTGGCCTGGGTACAAATCAGTATTTATGACTGGATCGTGGACAGATGCTGATGCCCTCATGTCCCTGTGCCCAGTCACTCTGCCAGGCCCAAACAGCAAACTCTACATTGTACCAAGCCAGGGTCAAAGTGAAGCCTGCCTACTCTGCCCCTGGAAGACACAGGTGTCCACTGCCAGTAAAATACTGCCCAGACCCCAGGCTGGCCACTGTCTACACAACTAAAAAGTGATCAGCAATTGATCTGTACTGTTCTCTATTCTGCTGCCATTGGAGGCTGCTGAGCCCTGAAGTACTCCCTGGCAGAGGTCAAAGCGCAGCGTTCCCTCTGGCCTAGGGTTGTCACTGACACTACAGAATCCTTTCACAAGTCCCTGTAGGGCTCCTGGAAGTTCAGTATCAGTAGCACAGTTTCCTCAAGGGTGAGTGACAGGGTCAGAAGGCTGGCTGGCTTCTTCTCGCAGCTCTGAGGACACAGGAGCAGGAAAGCTCCGGGGTGAGGTCGTCCCCTTATGTTGTGTACAATGGCGTATTTCTGGGTTTATCTCTGTGTTGTGTGTGAGTGTGTGTCTGGGGCTTTTCCCAGGATGTCAGTTGTTATTCTGAGGATAAGTCCAGTCCTGTTCTCCCTTCCTTTGGCCCTCTGGTGTCCAGAAACAGGGGCCATATCCAAGACATTCCCATCTTGGTCGAGGACAGTATGGATAAGGACACCTTTGTAGTCTGTATCATCCATTTTGTAGGAAGGAACTTGCACATCCATGTCATTACTAGCTTAGCATGCACACACCGTTAAAGGTTGGTTTGTTCTGCATTAACTCCCTCCAGACCAGAGGCCCCTGGAGGAGTCCAGGGTTGATACTAGTAGCAGCTAACTAGCCTCGACATCTAAAGAGAGTCTGAACCCAAACATCAACCCTCTCACAAATGTGGTTGAGCACCTGTGAGCAGAGAGGCCCGGCTGAGCTCCGAATGACGACGGCCTTTGTTTCCACCCTCATTTGTCTTCCCCACAGCCTGCTGGCTGGAGACAAGCTAGAAGGGACATTAAGCCACTGCATTCCTAGGTCACCAGCTGTCTGAATGAAGTGCAACTGAAGGCTCCGATTCCTGTGTGTGCTAATTGGCCTCTGTGGTGTCCGGCAGCACGAGCTCCCACATCCTGGTTACAGTCTCGCTTTCTGGTCCATCGACGTGGCTTCTGGATCACCAGGATCTTCACCATGTCAGCAGAACCCTGCTGGGTTCTGTGGGAGGGGGGAGGAGGGGCAACTCTCATCTCCCTCCTGTCCCCCACTCTAATGTACACCCCACTCACTAGGCCTGGCCCCGGTGTGGCTTGGACTAAACAGTATGGGCTGGGGACTTAGTCTGCATGTGTCCCACAGACCCAGGTGGAGCTGATCTTGGGCAGCTCATGTGGGCACATGAAGCTCCCAGATCCCTTGTAAGACAAGAGATTCCTAGCCCTTCCAGGGGCCCCATTCCCAAAAGGGCATTGACCCTGACCCAAAGCCTGTCCTGTTGGTCTTGAGCTCCCCTGATTCACAGGGTCCCCCCAGTATTACCACTCACAGAGGGATCCTGCCCAGTGCCATCTTCCTCCAGAGGGTCTCTTCCTGGGTAGAGGCTCATGGAAGGCTTCTGTGGTAGGGCATAAGTCAGATGACAGGCTCAGCCATATGAGGGCTCTGGTTACGAGGGAAGCTGGAGAGTGCAGGGCTGCCTTGCTCTCAGCACAGGAAGACGAAGCGTCGCAAAGGTCCCCCACGACGGTCTCCAGGAGGGCCACAAGGCCCTGCTCTCAAGCAGTCTCTCTTTCCCACCAGCCTTGTCACACTTCTTTTTCCACATACAGGCCGCTCCATCCCAACTCCAGAACATTCTCTTTTCTCACCCCCTCCTCATCCAAATGTTACTCGTCAGAGTCTTTCTCCAGGCACCCTGTGATGGCCCTTCTCATTGTCACTGGAGCACACCCTACATCTGTACAGAGAGTACAGGTTACCCAACTGTGCCCTTCCCTTTCAGCAAGATTCTTCCTTCTTCCTGCTTAGGTTCCCAGACGTAGGTGCTCACGGGGGTCTTCCAAACAGATATGACCCAGAGGCTGAGCCATTGTTATACATTGGTGTGCATGTCCTTCAGCAGGCCTAGTAGACAGGTTCCCTCTGCCAGCATGGGTAGTGTCCCCTCTGCCCACCCTCCCCTCTGCCTTAGGCACCTGCTGTCAGGGAACAGCACTGACTTTTACGTGCATGGCTCATTCTGGGTCTGTGTCTCCACCAACAAGGGCACTCTAGGGATGCCAGTACCTGGCGCCAGAGGAGCTCAGGGCAGGTACCCACTGTGTGCCCACCTCTGTCTGCCTGAGACAAGTAAGGGACACATTCTGCTGTGTCTTAGGGCAAATCCTCTCCCCTTCTGGAGAGCAGAGTTGCACACTGAGAAGGAAGACGGAGGAGGTATAGCTAGGTGTTGGCCTCTGACCAGCGGCCCTGTCTCAGGAGCTTCGCTATGATAACTTCTGCCTGGCCTGGGGGCACTGGCTGCTTTGTGTCAGGAGGGACACGGTGGCTCCTATAGGAGGTGGCCAGGATGTGGAGCCCCTCTTCTTTGTGTGCAATAGACAGACCAGATGTGAAGAGTGTGGAGAGAGAATGGAAGAGACATGGGGCCCTGGAGTTACTGTGGACATGTGGGCAGATCCCCATACCAAGATCCTTGGACTCCTGTGCACTCAGCCACTGGGCCGCTGGCTGGGGATGATTAAACGAGCCGGTGCTTTTCTTTCTTTCCTCTTCCTTTTAAACAGAACTGGGTTTCAATTCCGTGCCCTAGGCCACAGTGGTGTTGTTCTATCTCTACTACTTACTATGCTCCAGCACTCTGAACCCCACCTCTGGTATTCAGGACCCAGCTTAGAAAGGAACTAATTAGTGTGGGAACCCTGAATTCAGGCTTGCTGGATGTGCCTCAGAGGGGTTGCCTCTTGCTGCCTCAGTTTCCTTCCTCTTGCTAAAATGCAGGTGTCAATACTCAGCTTGCTCAGTGAAAGGCAAATACAAGGCCCACACAATAGGGGCTTCCTAAGTGCTGTCATTACTGACTTCCCTGATGCTGATGGGGGTGCAGGGTCGGAAATCCTTTGAGCTGTCTAAGGCTGTTGGTGAATAAGGCAACGGGATGCACGGCTTTTATCAGACACTCCCCTTCTCTCAGAAATAGGGCCCAGACCTCAAATAATTATTTATATTAATATTTTTTTTCTATTTTCCAATCTGTATTTCTTATCGGTTCAGCCCCAATATTTAAACTTCTGTTTTAGGAGCATCACAGAAACTGGTGAGACTATTTGTTATTTTTTTAACATGGAAATTGATATTCCGGTTTCATAAATCCTGCCTTTCACGCGGCGCCTACGGGTTATTAGCGTTCAGTCAGCGCATCCATTTCGTCTCTTCATATCTCATTTCTCTGGCTCACCTTCGTAAGGAAGGAGACAGGCTTCTGAGTCTGCAGTAGCTTCACTTTGGGCTCTTTTTAATTTACACCTGACAGAAAACTGAAATTGCTCAAACTTCAGCTTCCATTTTCCCCTGGCCCAGCTTTGTCAACCACTATTGTTCCCTTCTCTCCATTTTTTTTTAAAGATAAAACTTCCATAACATAAAATGAATGGTTCAAAAGTGGGCAGTTGCATGGTGCTCACTGCGTTCCTGAGGTTTTCCAGCAGTGTGTCCAGGTTTCCCTGTACAAATCAATCTTTCCTTTCCTTGGTGAAAGTGATTCCTGTACATTGTATCCCTTTAGCTGCTGCTATAAATGGAATTATTTCCTGATTACTCTTTGAATTGTTCTTTGCTGATTGCACAGAAACAGCTGGGTCTTTGTGTTGATCTTGTTGTGTTAATTAGCTCTAGCAGTGTGTGTGTATATACTAAGTTTTATAAAAAAATATTTTAGTTTTAGTTCTGTGTATGTGTGTGTCTATGTGAAGGGAGGTTTGCTCAGAGGCTGGAAGGGAGTGCCGGATCCCCTGTGGCTGGAGTTACAGGTGAGCTGCCTGAGATGGGTGCTGGGAATCTCTGGAAGAACAGGAAGTGCTCTTAACTGCTGAGCCATCTCTCCAACTCCACAACTTAGCACTTTTTAACACATAGGATCCCATCATCTCTGAACAGTGTGATGGTTCAAAGGGGAAATGTCCCTCATAGGCATTCATATTTGAACCCTTGGTCCCCAGTTGTTGGTGGTGTTTGTGGAGGTTTAGGAGCTGCAGTCTTGCCAGAAGAGATCTGTCACCTGTCACAGAGGTGTGGGCTTTAGGAGTTTGGAGCGTGGTCCCATTTCCAGTTTTCCTCTCTCTGTCTCCTGCGTGTGCTTGAAGATGGGGGTGCCCTGCTGTCTGCTCCCCCCACCGTCAGCCCTGCCTCCCACACCATTGCAGACTCTCCCTCTGGAACCATAAAGCCTGATAAACTCTTTCCTAAGTTATCTTCATTGTGGCATTCTATCACAACAAGAGAAGAGTAACCAATACACAGAGATTTAACGTCCATCTTTCTAATTAGGTGTTTGATGGTTAATCTTGTCATCTTGACTAGATTTAGAAGAGGCACAGAAATATGTCACTGGATGTGTCTATGAAGGTATTTGAAGAAATATTTAACTAGCTGGTGTGGTGGTGGAAGACTTTAATCCTAGCACTCAGGAGACAGAGGCAGGTGGGTCTCTGTGAGATGGAGGCCAGCCTGGTCTACACAAGTGAATTTCAGGCCAACTAGAGTTATAGAGAGATCTTGTCTCGAAAAAAAATTTTTAAGACAAAAAGAGAGAAAGTAAGCATGTACCTGAGGAGGAAAGACTCGCCCTGAATGTGGACAGTGCCATTCCACGGAGCTGGGCTCTCGGATGCAAAAGAGGAGAAAGCGAGCTGAGCACAGCATTCCTCTCTCCGTTTCCTGACTGTGGATGCATTGTGACCAGCTCCTTCTCTCCTGTCCATTACCACGCCTTCTCTGCCATGATGGACCATACCCTCAAACCGTGGGCCCCAATAAACCCTTCTTCCCTTAAGCCGCTTTGGTCAAGTGTTTTGTCACAGCAGTGGGAAAAGATAGCTAACATCTTTACCTCTTTGTGTGCCCCCCATGCTCTAGCTAGAACCTTCCCCAAGGTGTTGAGGAGCCTTGGAAGGCTGGTGGCTTTGCTCCAGATTTTCAGGGAAGCTCTCAGTCTTTCTGAGTACATTGTTTGCTGTGGATTTTCATAAACACTCTTAGTATACCAAGGTTGGTCCTTTCTGCTAATTTTCTGAATGTTTTCATTGTGAAAGAGCACTGGATTTCACCCAATGCCTTTTCTGCATCCACTGAGATGCTCCCGGTGCCCCCTCCGCGTCTATTATGCAGAAACACCCTTGTAGCCTTGGGATAAATCACATGCTCACGGAGAATAATCGTTCTATTATGATTTCGGATTGGGCTGCTGGGTTTTGTCAAGGATTTTGGTTGTGTGTGTTTGTTAGGGATGTGGGCTATGGTTTTCTTTTCCTCTGGCAGGGTTTATCTGAGACTGTCACAGTAACACTGAGCTCACAGAGTAAGTTTGGAAGTATTTCAGGCTGTTTGGGGGGAGAGCCTCAGAGCTAGAGGTTCTTACGCTCTCACCTTGACCCTCCTCTGTCCCTTGATTTTTCAAATCTCTGTTGGGGGTTTTGATTTTTTAGTCTACTGCCTCAGAGTGACAGAGCTGTCAAACTTCCCATCTTCAGTCAATTCTGGTAACTTGTGTGCCTCCAGAAGGAGCCAGTTCTTAGCTATCTAAAATTTTTACAAAGAAGTATTTTTGTGTGTGTGTGGGGGTCTTTTTGTTTTTGTTTTTTTTTTCTTTATTTTATTTATTTCGGTATGTGTATCAATGTACTGTCTGCATGCAGGTCTGTGCACCCGTGTCGTGCAATGCCGCAGAGGTCAGAAGAGGGTCTCAGATTCCCCTGGAACTGGTGTTCTCCTGGAATTGGAGTTTCAGACGGCTCTCGGCCGCCATGTGGGTGCTGGGGATCGAACCCGGGTCCTCTGTAAGAGCGGTCGGCGCTCTTAACCGCTAGGCCATCTCTCCAGCCCGGGGGGGGTCTTTTTGAGACAGGGTCTCCCTGTAGCCCCAGTTGGCCTTGAACTCATTATGTACACCAGGCTGACCTTGAACTCACAGAGATCTGCCTGCCTCTACCCACCCCCACCCCACCAGAGCTACCACGCCCGGGACAAAGAAGTATTCAATCCTTTTTATTTCTGGAACATTGATGGTAACAGCTTTGCCTTTGTTTACATTTGATTTGCATTTTCTGCTTATTTATCAGCATAAGTAATATTTTGCTAATTTTAGGAAGGATTTTGTTCATTTGTTCATTTGCTTGTTTTGAGACAGGATCTTTCTATAGCCCCAGCTAGCCTAGAATTTGCTATATAGACCAGGCTGGCTTCTCATAGAAATCCACCTGCCTCTGCTTCCTGAGTGATGGGATTAAAGGCATGTGCCACCACACCGGGCAGAAGAATTTATTTTTAGGAATTAAGCATTTTTAATTGTGTATCTATGTACGTGTGTCCCTGTGTGGGTTTGTGCAAGTGAGTACAGTGCCTGAAGAAGCCAGAAGAAGACATTGGATCCCCCGGAGCTGCAGTTACACCCAACAGGGGCTCCAGGGCCAAACTCCGGTCCTCTGGAAGGGCAGTGTGCACTCTTAGGTGCTGAGCCATCTCTCCAGCTCCCAATTTTTTTGCAAGTTTTAAAGATACAGTTTTTGGGTTTATTGAGTCTATTCTTTTCCTCTCCTGTTTTATCCCCACGGCACCCTTTGTTTCTCTTCTCCCACTCAGTTTACATATACTTTGCTGCCTCTTTGGAGTGTGAAGTCAGAGCGTGGACCGGCCTCGTTCCATTTTACTGTTGCTGTTCACACCTGCACAGTTCCCCGGCACAGCAGCTTTCCCTATAGTCCATGAGTTCCGTTGCCTTTTATTTTCCTTTCTCTTGTCTCAAAGTATTTCCTCTGTGATTTCATCTTCTAACAGATGTTGGAAGGTTGTGGCTCCCTTTCCACATTTTTGTGAAGTCCCAGTTTTCTTTGTTATGCAGGTTTACCTTCGAGCCACCCAGCGACATTAATCTTTTAAAGCTGACTAAGGCTTAACATAGGTCTGCCCTGAACAGTGCTTTGTGTTCCTTTGAGAGGGATACCTGCCCTGTGGTTGTTGGCAGTGTGTTCTAAACCTGACTGTTCAGTACAGTTTGCTCACGGTGTCCAAATCTTCCATCTCTCCATCATCCTCCATCTATTGTCACTCCATTATTGAGAGGGGTCTCTTCTTTTTCTTCTTATTCTCAGACACCCTCACATAAAGCTTACTTCAATGACCCCAAATACATAAAGGGAGACCATTGGACCCCTACCACAGCTGGATATGTCCTATTCCTCTCCTGCCCCGTCCCTCAGTGCACTGCTATCTGTGCAAGGCCCGTCTTCACAGCTGGACATGTCCTATTCCTCTGTTGCCCCGGCCCTCAGTGCACTGTTATCTGTGGAAGGCCCGTCTTCACAGCTGGACATGTCCTCTTCCTCTCCTGCCCCGGCCCTCAGTGCATTGCTATCTGTGGAAGGCCCATCTTCTCCAGCCACAGGAGGAGCTGTGCTCACCTCCTAGACCCAGGGAGATGCCAGTGGTGGGGCTGGGCACCAGAAACACAGAGGTTTGGCACATGGATGATAAAACATCAATTATCTGTAAATCTAATTCAGAACATTTGAGATAAAGTCCAATTACCATCCAGCTGGGACTCCAGCTGGCCATATGTCACCATGTCCCATGTCGCTGGCTCTGCCTCCCTGAATCTACACCACGTGGGTTTCCTTGCAGAATTTGGCCTTGCTCTTCTACTCAGACCCAGCATCAGAGAGGCCTCTCTCCAAGGCAGTCACAGAGGCCAGCAGTGAGGAAGAACCTTGGAGAAGGGAGTTAACGTCCAGGTCCAGCCAGCCAACGTCTTGTTTTGGATACAGCCTAACTCACCACAGAATCCAGTATGGGCTCCAGAAAAGCTACCTTCTCTCAGCACAGGGTTCAGACAGTGCTCCAGGACTCCTGCCTGAGCCAGTGCTCAGTGATGACAGGGAGGAATTCCTGCTGCTCTGTAAGTGATGGTGTGTGGCTCAGACCTGCCAGCAAGAGGATAAATGGCCCCGAGAGCCTGTGAATGTGTGAAAAGCCCAGATCATAAAGAGCAGTTTTCTTAACAAAATCAATCTTTAGATGTATGGTTTTCACAGTCAAGACACGAAAAGCACAAAACACAGTAATCTTAACAGAAAACGAAAACACTCTGGCAGATCCCTTTCTGCACTGGGAGGTGACTGAGGACTCTCTACCCAAGTGGAGCTGCCCCTGCTGTGTGGGAACTTCCTCCCAGGGTTCTGGTTCACAGGGACAAAGGCTGAGTAACCTGCCCTGTTCGTGAAGACACTGCAAGACACTGTGCTGGTGCCCAGAACACACCCTTCTAACATTTGACTCCTGAGGTCAACACGCACTGAGGTCAGCTCCACCCTTGACAGTGGCCTCAGGTATAGCAGCTAACATGGCTATGTGGGCTGAGATCAGTTTTCCTTCACTTTCCAGAATCAACACCATCAACATCAGATCTCTACTGCCATCCTCAAAAATAACCATCAGGGCCAGAAATCATACAGAGATGTAAGAGCTCAAGTCACGAGGCCAGCAGACTATGAGCCTCTTAGGGAAAGCCTTGTGTCCTTGTTCCCTCCGCTTGTTGGAGAATTCTGTGCCTGTGCATCCTCAAAGACAACAATATGCATGTCGTTCTCAAATTCTCTCTCTCCTTCTGGCTCATCTCTTTGCTACGGCTGGGAACAGTTACTCTGCTGGAAGGTCTTATGGGCTAACACTGGATCACCTGCATCCTCCAGAGTCCCTGTGATTGCCAGGTCCCCAGCCCTGATTACAAAGTCCCTTTTCCTAGGTTGATGATAGGCACACAGATTCTGGGGATGGTGGTTGACATTTAAGGGGACCATTATTCTCCCAACCACACCACTACAGTTAGAGTGTAGATTGTCCCAATTCCATTCCCTGATACAAGAAGTCCTGTGATGTGCTGAATGCTTCTATTTCTACTTCCTCTGACTTGAAGGTCAAACTTCTCAAGGTCAGGAGCAGTGTGCACTTGCACTTGAGTCGCTGTGCAGTGAGGTCCTCTGGATCCTCTTGGGTGGGGGTTCTTCTGTACCTGGCAATGGCTGCCATATGAGAACAGGGCTTGGGTTTCAGGGGGAAGATGTCTAAGGAAATCAGAAATTCGGGGCCAAACCTCTCAGCTTTCAAGCTTTGGGGTGACTTCACATTTCTTTTTTTTAAAATAAAGATTTATTTTTTATTCTGTGTATATAAGTAAGTGCTTGAGTGTATGTACATGCTCCATATTTGTGTAAGTGCCCTTGGAGGTCAGAGGGGCCTTCAGATTCCCTGGAACTGGAATTACAGGTGGTTGTGAGCTACCTGATGTGGGTGCTGGGAACCAAACCTTGGTCCTCTGTAAGTGTAGCAAGTACTCTTGACATCTCTCCAGTCCCAACTTAACATTTCTAAGCATGAATGATGTGAAGCAAACATCTGTGGGTTCTTCTGGCATGTGACATTGTGTCCAGCGAAATTTCTTCCTTAGCAAACCAGCCAGAGTCTTTTGCACTGGCCTCTAGAGTGAATCTGATCTCATCTCCATTCTATTCCTGCAGAGGCCAATGGTTTCTTCTTGGCTGTACCAAGCCTCCCCAATGTTCACTCTCTTTCTCTAAGCCCTCAACCTGCTGCAGATCCCATCCACACCACTGTGTTCTCACCTTGAGTCTTGGTGTCTTGGTTCCCACCCCTGGGAGGTACTCTGTCCATTGCCAGCCTGGTGGAGGACCCCCCCCCCACCATCTGCTATGAATCTTTGTCAACTTTCCAGGGAGTCTCCAAAGCAAAAATAAAGTACACATAAAATTTTAAAAGAATGATTGGGAAAGATAAAGAATAAACACACTAGAACTAATGAATTGGCTACACTAGATGCAAACAATAGACAAACTCTAATCCTTGTAGAAGAGGCTGCTGTGGCACACGGCTTCCAGCTCTGAGCCCTGGGATTCAGGGTAATGAACAGCAGCCAAATCTGGCGACAGCGGAGCCAGAGGTGCTCGGGAGGACGCATAGTTCTTTCCTACTGCCCACGGCTTTTTTTCCATCACAAGAGCTGCCTTCTTTCATAACAGCCGCTGACAAAGTCAGTAACTATAATACCTCCCCAATCTCTGTCCTTAAAAAGCCAGTGTCCACTTCTGGCCTTGCTAGCTTTAATTGTCAACTTGACACTGCCTAGAGTCATGTGAGATGAAAGCCTCGACTGAGAAGCTTCCCAGATCAGACTGGCCTGTGGGTATGTCTGTGGAGGATTGTATTGATTATTAATTGATGTCGGAAGGCACACACCACTGTGGGCAGCACCATCCCTAGAGAGGTGGTCCTGGGCTTCATAAGAAAGCTAGCTAAGCATGAAGAAGAGAGCCAGCCAGAAAACAGCACTCTTTTATGGTTTGTGCTTCAAGTTCTTGCCCTGAATTCCCTCAGTGATGGAGGGTGTGTGTGTGCATGACCTGGAAGTGTAAGACAAACAAATCGTTTCCTTCCCTAAGTTGCTTTTGTTCAGAGTTTTAACATATCAACAGAAACTAGAACACTTCCTACCATGCCCCCTACCCATCTACACTGATGGGAGATTCTCTACTCACATGGTCAATAGGACCAGGCCACCACCATGTCTATGGCTATGTAGGGTGGCTGTGATGAAGCACCCTTCAAAAGTCAGATGTTGGTGGACCTATGGGGCCTCAATGCAGCCACCCCTTATTTCAAGTGGAGGAGATGAGCTATAAAACAGGATGAAATTTCTCCACTGGAGACAGTGGCGGGGTTCAGGGGTCCTCATGTCATGGGGTCTGGGTTCTTTTTCCTCTTAAGGGCAGGGTGTCTCTGCAGGGTTTGTGTCCCCCTCTGCTGAATAGGATTGCAGCTGCTGCAACCCCAGTTGCTCGCAGGAGGCTCTCTCAGCAAGCCCATCATTTTCCAGGAGTGTCTCAAAGCTTCAGCTGTCATTAGGCTTCATTTTTGGTTCCTGAATGAAGCAGAAAATCCCAGAACTGGGGTTTCACACCAGCGCACACGTATATAGTCTGCAGCTCTCTGATATCCTGGCTCCATGGTGGATGATCTGTTGGCTTCTGAGGCTGCATGCTAAGCGTTTAAGATCAAACTCAAAATCCACTCTGGGCCTAGGGACCAGCCAGAGCACAGCACATTCCATGCTTAGTGGGCATGAGAAGAGGGAGGAGGAGTGGGGATTTAGAACTCTGCCACGCAGGGGTATCACCCAGGTAGGGCACGGGAGGGCCGTGCTGTGCCTGTAGCTGGGCAGCCTGCCAGTTCTCTGGGAGCAGGCAAGGGCCAGATGTTTGCAAGTGACCCGAAGGTGACTAACTGGAGTCTGATGAGTTTAGACCGACCTGAAAGTCACAAGCAGGTGCCAGGCTCTGTCCTCTGCTGACCCAGCCAACTTGGCAGTTGGGTTCTGTGAAGGACTTTTTTTTCCTTTAGGAGCCACTTACTGAGGGGCCCTAGAACCCTGGTGGGCATCCCTGATCCAGAGAAAGGCCTGTGACCCACATGTCCTTGGAAACGCCTTGGATTGGTGTAGGATTGGTTGGTCACACGCATCAGTCAGTCCAATCCGAGTGAATATTGGGACTTTTCCCCAGGAACAGTGGAAAGGCTCTGAGGCTTTCCTCCTGCTGTGCCCTGGCTCCTGGTCTGAGGGAAAGCCTGGATGGCCAATACCATCCTATACCAACAGCTTCGGCCTCAGGAACCTGATACTGAGGCCAGAACAGCTGCAGCAACATCAGAGCAAAGCCAAGCTCAGTTCTGATGCTCTCATAGAGTCCTGACCCTGGCTGAAGTCAGGCCTGCACTGTAGTGTTCTGGCTTGGGGAGCTTCACTCCTACCCTTTGGTTTCCTGAGCAGATCTGAGCTGACTTCTGTTCCTTCCGTTTGAGGAGCTTCCAGGTTTCAGGGCCAGATCAGAGCCAGAGTCTGAGCTGAGCCACTTCCTGGCTGTGCCACCCCGAGCCTCGGCTCAGGCCTGTTATGCCCTCGTAAGAGAGTAAGTGGCCCCTGAGTGAGGCTGTCATCACTGTGAGGGCTTTGGGGAAGTGGGTGTCTGGGTCGTTTCTTCACCTCTGCTTCCTCTGCCCACCCTGGGGAAGAGTCAGCGAAACGCTGGCTGCTTGGAAGCCTTGACCTCCCCGAGCAGTGCCGTTCCCTAGACCCGGAGCCCAAACCTTGGTGCTCACCTGTCTCTGTATCCATCAGATGGTCAGGAGCTGGCAGGGAAGGGACTGACCACTGGGGCTGGGAGTCCATGGAGGGCTGTGGCCTGGTCTCTCTACAGGAGACACTGCCCCCTGGACCTGTCCTCACAAAGCTTCTCACCGCACTGGAACAGGCTTCCTGTGAGAGAGTGGATTAACCTCAGCCAGGCCTCTGAGAGCTGAAGGAAGGGTTGCTGAGAGGCCAGGAGATAAGGACAGCAGCCCTGGTGACAATGGCCACCTCTTCTGGTTACCAGAGGCCTGTGGGAAGGAGCTCAGGAACCTGGAGTCACCTCATAGCAGGTGGGGGGAGTGGAGCCACTGCAGCGGCATTCATGGGGTGACACACCTGGGGGACACCACGAGAACACCAGTGACATCCACACATGTCACCATAGGTGGCCTGCAGGGAGCTCACATGCTGGTAGCAGACATCATACAGGCAACCCACAGAGCACACACACACACACACACAGAGTGTATGTAAGTGACCTGGAGACTACTCCACAGGTAGCACACATGCTGAAGCATGTGGAAGTGAGAACATGCTGTGACACACATGTGAAAGTGAGAACATGCTATGACACACATGTGAAAGTGAGAACATGCTGTGACACACATGTGAAAGTGAGAACATGCTGTGACCCATACAGGCCACATATAGGAGATGCACAGAAACCACTCATACCACCCTCTTGCTCAGCCAGTGGCACGTGGGATAGAACAGGAAGACACAAGGCAACCCAGACCAGCACCAGCACAGTGACATGTACAAGGGCCTCAAGATGGTGACACATTCAGGTAATGCACACGGCACGTTCAAGCAGCCCACTGGACACCGGCTGAGTGTGCACAGGTGCCTAACCACCACTTTTGGTTGGCGCTCATGTATAGCAGTGTATGGAGACCCTGAAACAAACGCAGCCCGTTGGCGCTCACAGCACAGATCACAGAGACATGGCACACAGGTGACAGTTCTTTATGCATGTGGGGCCTACAGTGGTGACCCGGGAAGCCCATCAGTCCCATCTTGAGCAGTTCACACAGGAACCATATAAGTAAGGCCCAGGTTGCTCATACAGGTGTCACAGACACTGTCCAGGGGCACCATCCTTGTGTTCCAGACACAAGCCACATATGAACATAGCTCCACTCAAATAGGGGCTGGAGAAGCAGCCACGCCTGACCCCTGCTTCGTTCAGCACATCCCCTTAACCACATCCTTTTGGCATCCATGTGAGGAACGGGCAGAGTTTAAGGTGACCCTCGCTTGACTTTGTCCCAGCATCACTGGTGCAGTAAACACTTTGCAGTGAAGCCTTTAGAAACTATGCTTATGCAGACATTCTTGGTTGATGTCTGCATAAATCTTCCTGTCAAGTCCTGCTGCCCAGGCTGCTAGAGTCCTCCTGCATTTCCTGAAAGTGCACTTTAATTGGGGTGTGTGACTGCTGAGCCCAGATGTGAGAGAGCACAGGTCCTAGGAGGCCTCAAGAAGTTTCAGTGTGGCTGGAACTAGGTGAGAGGACCCTTGAATGCTGTTAGTAAACTGCAGTAGTGATGCTGCTCCTGGCTGTGCGTCTTTGGATCTTCCCCAGCACCTGCCAAGGTGGGGCCAGGGAGGCAGTGGACCATGGAGGGTGGGAGTCAGGTCTTTAGGAGTGTGTGTGTGTGTGTGTGTGTGTGTGTGTGTATGCGTGCGCGCGCGCTCTGTGGGTTTGTGCATGCACAGGGTATCAGGTCAGGGACAGACTCTGGCTCAGTAGAAAAGCAGTCTGCCTTGGTACCTCTGGTTCTTCCTATGTCTACCGTGATGCAAGTGGATATAGAATCTTGGGTTTCCTGGGTGCAAGTTCCTTCTCTATAAAGTGAGGGTAGTGATAGTTACCTCCTTGTGCATTGCAAGGAAAAACGAATAGATGGGATGTGTCTTTGCAGTGAACCCCTGTCATCTAAACTGCCCAGAGTCCCAGCCTGCAGCTGGAACCCCAGAACCAGGGACTGACCCTAGCAGAGGTGGTGGCCTGTGGGCACAGCACAGCCTGGGTTTCAGGTTCCCTGGCAGGTGACAGTCCCCTTCAAACAGCACTGCCCCAGCTCTGGCATGCCATCCTCTGCATGTGGATTCCAGATGCCCCCCCTGGCTGTGCTCTGTGGGACAAGCTTAGGAGCTAAACCATCCCTTACAGCAGCTCTGCCCAAGCTGCCCTCAGCTCCCTTCCCAGCATTTCACCTGTCCTGATGCTCTCTGAGGAGCATGGAGAGCTGAGAAGGGGCTCTGTGTGAATTCAAATGATTAAGGCTCTCAAGGAATCAAAGTTGATTTCAGTTTTCAAGAACAAAGCGCATGTCTCAGAGCTGACTTGTAATTCCCTGAATAGTGAGCGGCCAGCTCTTCAGCACCATCTCCATCCCTCACCTCCTGCACGTGGTCTACACAGTGACATCTGCCATTGTTTTCATTACAAACCCATAATGCACAAATGCGGTTAGATGGAAGAGGGACACAATTACATGCTTGTTACAGCTCATCTGCTGACTCTCATGGTGTGTGTCACCATCCCAGCAAGGACCCGGGTGGAGCTCAGTTCTCATTTCTTGTTTCCTTCCATGTCCAGCCTCTGTCTTTGTTGCTGAGGACAGAAACGCTGCAGGACAGAGCCAGCTGGGCCTTTAGGGAGCCTCTTGTCTTCAGAACAGCCTGGCTGAGGAGAAAAGTGAAGCCAGGAAACACGAGAGGGAGAAGCAGGGCAGGCTCTGGGGATGGGGCGCAGAGTCCGGGGAAGACCTGCCCAGGAAGCAGCATTTGAGGTGACAGCTTTGAGCCAGGCAGATGAGAGACTGAGGTTATAGAGCCTGGAATCCATGCTGAGTCCCTGGGTATCCAGGGCTAGTGTCCCCGTGCACCTTCCTGGCCCTGCTGCCAGCCTTTGGTGTGTTTCACACCCCTTTTGGACATCCTTTCTGATGCCACATAATGCCTGCAGAGGACACAGCCAGAAATTGTTGGACGAAGCAAAAAAAAAAAAAAAAAAAAAAAAAAAAAAGAGAAAGACCACAACTTAGTAGGAAACCACAAGTGCCTCCAGGGACACAGTCATGATACATTTGTCTCCAGTTTTCAGAGAAGGCTGAGGCCATCTCAAGCCCGCACCCTAACAGGGCAGGTGAGGAGCAGGAACACACTGCTGGAGCACCTGCTGGTGCCTTCTGCCACCAACCACTTGCTGTCCAGCTGCCTATCTCTCAGGTATATGTGCCCTGGGAGGAGGCTCCTGGGGCAACCAGGTGAGTCTGGGGAGGGATGGATCGGCCCCTGAAACGCTATCTGTGTAGAGCCCCTGGCAGGCTCTTCCATCTATGGCCGACCTGGCTGGGGCTGGATAAGTGTCCTGAATAGGCAGAGGGCATACCTTGTGGTGCAGAGGCAGGAGCACACTAAGTCCTGCTACCCATGGCAACCCCTGCAGCCCTCAGAACTGTTAAAGCAAGAGATCAGCATGTGCCGTTAACCACAGCAGGGGCCACAGTGGATGCTGCATGCTGAGGGGTAGGGTCACTGCAGACCATGGGTGCACTGCATTCTGAGGGGACGTCCACAGTGGATGCTGCATACTGAGTGATAGGGTCACCACAGACCATTGGGTGCACTGCATGCTGTGGGGTAGGGTCACTGCAGACCATTGGGTGCACTGCATGCTGTGGGGTGGGGTCACTGCAGACCATTGGGTGCATTGCATGCTGAGGGGTAGGGTCACTGCAGACCATTGGGTGCACTGCATGCTGAGGGGTAGGGTCACCGCAGACCATGGGTGCACGGCATGCTGAGGGGACGTCCACAGTGGACAGTGGATGTGCTGCACACTGAAGGGCATGGCTGAACTCCAGCCAGGGGAAGCTATCCTCTGCAGTCAACCCACAGACCACAAGGAAACACTCGTCAAGTGACAGATGGGACAGGGTGAGAGTATGTGGCTGAGAACCCAAGCCACACGAGCTGAGACAGGACTGAAGCCGCTTCCCTCACAAATCCGGGTGGAGAGTGAAGTCCAGAGATGGTCACATCTTCACCACTGTGAGGGAAGGGCCTGCTCTAGCCTCTCTCCAGAGTGTCCTCCATGTTTGACCCTCCTGAAGTTCACTGTGACTGCTGGAGCTCCAGCCTCCACGTCACACTCATCAGTCTGGGATGAGAAGGCTACCACCCCACCTGACTCCAGAGCAACCTGCCCCAGCCTGCTCCCAGCTTTGCCACCAGCTTCACACAGCACCATGACAGCTGGCAGCCTCGGCCTGCCCCTGGGATACAGCCTGAGAAAAGCAAAGTCATTCTTCAAGCAGGATCAGGTGAGAGAGGGTACTGTGTGCCCCGGCCCCTGGGGAAGGTGCCTGGCCAGTGTCCATCTACAGCATGCAGGAGAGAAGAGGGCAGGTGGCCACTCCCTTAGGACTAACCTAGGGAAGCCCAGAGAGCTGCAAAAGCAGGCCGAGTGGGAGGTGTGGCAGCAGGCTGATCGCACAGCTGCTAACCAGATCTATGCAGAGAAGGGTGTGGAGCCAATTACAGAGCAGCTGAGCTGGGAGTAGCAGGCACTAAAACCCCATTCCCTGGACAGGCTCCATTAGGCCCATCCTTCTCTCCTGATTAAATATCCTCTAAGTGCAAACTTCCCAGGGGAGAAGTGTCTCTGCCTGCCTGAGGGCATTTGAGGGTAGCAAATGATAGCTCCCCCGACACTCCCCCAGCCTCAAGCCAGAGGTTTGTAGGGTCCTTCCTGCCATAGGGATATTCTGGGATCCCTGCTATAACCCACTATAACCCACCAGAAGCCCTCCTCCACCAATGAAGGAGAGGGACACTCCTCTCTCAGTGGTGGCCCCAAGGGGGCTCCAGGGTTCATCTCTGTGCAGCTCTGTCCCAGTCAGGGGTCTAGCTTCCTCTCAGGAGTCATCCTCATTTCATTGATAAGCTCTTCTGTGCCACCAGAGGGCTCTGGGATCGACGCCACAGAATTACTGGGAAATAGGGACAGCCACCCTCATAGGTCAGGGGCTGAGGGGCTGTCATGCCTTTATCTCAGCCAATTGCAGGCGTCAGTCAGGGACCTTAGTGCCAGCTGCATGGGTTCCACACAGTGACACTGGGAATGGAGTCGGCAGTGGGCACTGCTGACCCTCACTTATTAAGCAGAGCTCAGTGGAAGTTCAGGGCATGCTGACTAGAGCATGGGGCCATTTCTGTTTTGGATATTTCTGCCAGAGTGACTCCTGACCTTGGGTGACTTGGAGATTTTCCACTAGTGTCTACCCTTTCTCAGGAGCTGAACCCATGGTCCATCCGGCAGATGTACGGCTGAGTGTTGGGGGAGTCAGGTCCCCAGGTCAGCTGGACAGTTGCTTCCCTGCTTTCCTTGGGTCCCAGTGGGCAGTAAAGAACACAGTAAAGAGTAGGCACTGGAACATGGCCCAGTGGTTAAGAGTGCGTTCTGCTCTTTCAGAGGACCTGAGTTCAATTCCCAGGATCTACATTGAGGGACTCACATAGAATTGCCTGCAACTCCAGCTCTGGGAGATCAGTCCAGCTCCTCTGGACTCTGAGAGTGCCTGCACACTGACACACACAACTTAATAACACAATAAAAGTAAATATTTTTTAAAAACATGGAGGGTGGGAAGAAAAGTCCTTTCCAAGGTAGGTAAAAGTACACCATGGCAATGGGCTGGGAGGGAGCAGGCGTCTGGAGGACCAGGAACCACAGCCTACCCCAACATGCTGTGAGCATGCAGCCTGCTTGCTGTGGAAGGCACTGTACATGGCTGCATCCTGCCTGTGGTCCCTGGGGACTTATGTCTGAGGGCACCACACTAGACACAGACCCCTGGAAGGACTGAGAGTCATCTAGGTCACTTACTCCACCCTCATGCCATATCACAAGCTGAAGAATCAGACCTTCAAGGAGGAGTGTGTAAAGGAAGTTTGAAGTCAAGAGCAGACATAGACCTGTGGTCTGCAGCCTGGGGCTATAGCTGCCAGGAGCGCAGGCTCCTCACCAGAGCAACATAGGTCCTCTCACCGTCCCATGCACCTCCTTCCCAACACCCAGAGCGAACGGGCATCCCAAAGGCAAGAAAACCACACAATCATCAGAAACAAGCTCACGGGGGATGCCGGTGTCAGGATTACCAGGCAGGAATCTAAAGTTCTTTGATTAACATATTAAGATTCATCACAGAAAAGGGAATCACTGAAAGACCAGTGGGGAGGTCAGCAGAGGGACATTAAAGCAACAGTCACTATGAAATGCCAGGACTTAGAGCCCTTCCAGAGCAGTGCAGCAAAGCTTTGACAGCCATGGAGACTCCAGACAGCCGGGAGGAATCCACAACTTGAAAATAGACCAAGAAACTCCCCAAATAGAACTGCAGATCAAAGAGAGGAGAGGATAAGAGCCCCTGGAGCTGTGGCACAACTACGAAGGAAGCAGAGGGAAGAGAGAATTGTGCAAAAGAAGCATTTGCAAAAATGAAGACTGGGCAATAAGATGGCTCAGCAGGGACTGCACCTGCCGCCCAGCCTGAGAACCTGTGTTCGATCCCCAGAACCCACATGGTGGAAGGAGAGACTGATTCTTGAACACTGTCCTCTGACTTGCATAGTAGTGCTGTGACACTCTCTCTCTTTCTCCTATTTTCTCTTGCTTTCACTCTTGTTCCTTTTAAATAAATAAATGTAATAAAAGCAAACAAACAAAATCACTGAGAACTTTCCAAACATATCAATCACAGACGTAGGAAGCCCAGAAAGCATGAAGCAGGAGAGAGAGAGAGAGAGAGAGAGAGAGAGAGAGAGAGAGAGAGAGAGAGCAGACAGAGCAGAGAAGAGAGAGAGAAAGAGAGAGAGAGAGAGAGAGAGAGAGAGAGATCCAAGACATGGCACTAAACTTGTGCAAACCCTAGAAAAACCTCTCCTCACATGGAGTGGGTGAAACAGCTTACCCAAGGAGCATCAACAATAGAATTAGAAGGGACTTCCCTTCACCTTTGTGCAGAAAGATGGTGGAGGGAAATATTCAAGCAATTGAAAGAACACACGCCAGTATAAAATTACCTAATTTCAGCAAAATTATCCTGTGAAGAAAGAGAATAAAGTCTATCTCACACAAGCCAACTAGGGAATTCGTGCCCAGCACGCCTTTCTTGCAAGAAATGGTGAAAGAATTTCTTCAGAAGGAAACAGAGCCACCAGCTTATAAACCCAAGTCAACAAGAAGAACGAATCTGAACAGCGGTGTATTGTAGACCAAAGAAGGGAAGGCAGAATAAAATGCTGGTTTGGGTTCTTAGCTGACTGAAAAACTAAGAGTTCAACTATAATAATAGTTGACCATATTCTATGGTCACAATTGTTTTGCCTTATCAAGTTTTTTTACAATTTCTGCTGCTGTGTCTACCACAGTCTAAAACATTAAATGGAAAATCCTAGAAATAAATGGTTAATATGTTTTAAATCACATGCCAGTCTGAGGGGTGTCATGAAGTCTCACACCATCCAGTTCTAGCCACCTGGGATGTGGATCATTCCTCTGTCCAGTATATCCATGTTGTGTATGCTTCCTGCCATTAGTCTAGAGCATACACACTGTACACACAGTTCCTGTCCATTAGTTTAGAGCATTCTTGCTGTATACACCTCCTGCAAACTAGTCGAGCATGCCCACACCGCACATGCCTCCTGCCCGTTACTCTATTGCACCCACGCCATAAAGGTCTCCCATTTGTCAGTTACTTATCAGCCATCTTGTTCATGTGATCAACAGTGATTGGTTCAGATAATACTTAACCAGGAGGCTAATGCTATGTCAAATGCCCAGGACATCACCACAGCTCATCTTTCTGGTAGACACTGTGTCATCTCACACCATCCCAGGAAGAAAACATATTCGGTATATGATGTTTTAAGAGAAACCAAGTCTCACACTTTCCTGACAGTATATTGCTATAGTCATTTGATGTTTATTACTGCTATTAATCCCTTACTATGGTGTGAGATCCCTCTGCTCTGCCTGAATGCTGGGATTACAGGCCTGCATTTCTATACCCAGCTTAGATGTCTTACAGATATTGACACGCTGATTCTAAAACCTTGTGGAAAGATCAAAGACATAGAATAGTCAGCACGGTACTAAGGAAGAACAAAGTTGGGGTCTGCACTTCTTGACTTCGGGAATTGCTGTAAACCTATAGTGGCCATGATGTGTGTTAGAAGGGAGACAGTCAGCACACAGGCCCTCAGGACACAGAGCCTGGAATTAAGCTATGTGGACAGGCTGAAACTTCTGACTACAATTCAGTATAACCAAGTTGAGGCTGGTGGAACCGAACATCCATGAGGCTGTGTGTTGTCCAAGCTCAGGAGCCCCAATCCAAGCCTCACACTGGCATCAAGAGCTGATTTTAATGGAAAGAGAAGCAATGTGCTGCAACCAAGGAAGGTATTGAGAAGCAAGCCCTTGCCCTGAACAGTAAACAGGCTGGGTGGCCAGGCTGGCTGGGTCTCTCTACTGTCCTCTTCCTTCTCTTACTTGCTGTTTGTCCAGGTTGCTCACACTTAGCCCCTGGGACACAAGCTTCTGAGCTGTAATGTACTGGGTATACAGTAGGTTCTGAGAGTGATTTTAGAATGGCTCCTATGTGTTTCTTGATAGAAGATCTCTCTGTCCTGTTTAGGTGCCACTAACCACAGACTGACTTGACAACCACACTCCAGTTAAGGACATCAAGATTTTATTTCATCCAAATGACAATGTGTTTTGTGATAGTGCATACATCTTCTCTCCACTGAAAACCACTCACACACATCATTCTTTCTAATTAATTTGGACCAAATTACACATAGATAATAAATGACTGCAGAAGCCATGGACTATAAATAAAGTGCACGCTTTCACTCATTGGAGAAGGAAGGCCAAGACAGCTTTTGCTCTTTGCATGGTTTGATATATTAGCTACACAGAGTGAATATCCCAGAAGCTGGAAACGAAAAATTTCATCAGAAATTAAGACAGTCCCCAGCCTGCCTCATCTTGGCGGGACCCAAGCATGCATGGAGGACGCAGTGTTCTCACTGCTGGGCACTCAGCACAGCAGGTCACACCCTGGGTCACCAGTGTCTGGTTTGGGGATGCGGGGCAGTGGCCACATGCACCCTAGCCTGGACTTGTCACAAATGCAGAGCCTCAGCACTGACTCAGCCTGCACTGGTGAGGGAGCTGCAGGAGAGTAGGTCAAAGGGCCTCAGCTGGCTATTGCATTTGAGTCCTGGCCTGGACAGGACAAAGACTAGGCCTATAGCCTCATGGCTTCTAGAAGAGATGCCTGCAGGGGGCTGTTACCTAGGTGCTGAGGTGTGGCTCAGAGTGGAGCTTGCCTAGCATGTGTAAGGCCCAGGCTCCATCTCAGTAGAGGAACAAAAAGGTGTTTTTAAAAAAATTTTTTTTATTAATTTTTATTTATTTCTGTATGTGTATGAATGTACTGTCTGCATGCAAGTCTGCGCAACCGTGTCTTGCAACGCCGCGGAGGTCAGAAGAGGGTCTCGGATTCCCCTGGAACTGGAGTTCTCCTGGAATTGGAGTTTCAGACGGTTCTCAGCCGCCATGTGGGTGCTGGGGATCGAACCCGGGTCCTCTGTAAGAGCGGTCGGCGCTCTTAACCGCTAGGCCATCTCTCCAAAAAGCCAAAAAGAGCCACAGAACTGGGTAGAAACTGATTCTGAAGCCAAAGGAGCATGGGGGTGGGGAGGGCTCAGGGACATCACGTCACAGTTTGAAGTGAAGATTTTCCAGTATCAGGACCTGGCTGGGCTGTCCAGGTGGCTCATGTCACAGACACTCTCAGATTCCTGTCACAGGTAGTCCTTCATGACCTGTTTCAGAATTCTTTCTGTGATCCTATCCACATGAGGTTCTTTTCCACAAGTAGTTGTCACAATAGCTGTACTTCTCAGGGCTAGATCTGACTCTGTCTATTCACACCAACCCAGAAGCCCACCCACCTGTCAGGACTTGGTATGATCACCAACAGGGAGCAGACAAACTCCACACAATATGCCCACTCTGGGCATGAAGTGATGCACATCTGATGACCCAGCTGTGAGGTGCCTCATTGGCTTACACAGAAGTGGCAAGTCTAAATGAGACAGCAGACTCCAGGGGCAGCTACACCTTGGAAAACCAGGAGATGAAGGCACTGAGGGGACACATGGCAAGTGACCATCAGCCCTGAAGGGGCTTGTGGGCAGCAGCAGAAGCTCACAAGGAAAGGAGTATTTTAAGGTTGACTTTGGGTCCAAAGAGGCAGAGTTCCCAAAAAAAAAAAAAAAAGTGGAAGCCGGGCTTGGTGGCTCACGCCTTAACCTAGCACTTGGGAGGCAGGGATCAAGGCGATCTTTGCTGAGTTAAGCCAGCTGTCTACCGAGTGATTTTCCAAGGACAGCTGGGGCTACAGGGAGACCCTGTCTCGAAAAAAAAAAAAAAAAAAAAAAAACCAAAAAACAAAACCAAAGAGGCAGAGCTCATAGGGCAGTGGCTGAGTCAGTTCTCCCATCTAATGGTATCTTTAAGCCGCAGCACTGCAACCTTCACAAAGCCCTGCCACAGGATAGCAGGTGACTCTAGTGGGGCAAGAGCAGAGGCCCCAGAACTGGCTGCACAGTGAGCATGGGAGGTGGCCTAGTTAGGGTCTCTGTACAGGAAGATGCATACTTGGTTCTGGCCCTGGAGACCTGCTGTTGGGTAGACTCAGAAGACTGAAAGCTCTCTCGTGCTCTTCCCCATGTTCCCTGGCTGCCTCTGCTAGCCCGCTGAAGACCTGTGGACCCTCAGAGTCCTGAGTCTCCATCAGGGCTGAGGGTATTCCCTGCTGGAGCTGCAGCCTACCCATTTATCACAGCCTTGCTGTGTCTGATGCTCTGTGCGTGTGGTGACAGGGAGGCTCACACTTGGTGTCACTATGGGCTACATTGTGCTCTGGTTTCCACAGAGGACAGAAGCCCCATACTGAGGCAGGAGGGCCCACTGTCTCTGGTCACACCATCCTGTGTCACCTTGCAGTGCTAGGTGGGACACTGCTGTAGTTGTAGGCAGGGGCCATGACCCCAGGCCTAGGCAGCAGGGAGGAGAGGGACCCACGGAGGCAGGGTGTGCATTGCTCTGCTTGGGGAAGGACACTTGTTCTGAGTGGCAGTCTCCCTGCTCACACGGCAGACAGGTCCACACGGTGGGCAGATTGGCTGCTCTTGTCCCACGGGCTCAACTTTGTAGAGGCTGGGCCTGGCCTGGTCCCGTTAACCTGCAAAACACAAAGTGAGACACAAAGACTGCTCAGAGAGGTGGAGCCCACTCAGGTGAGTGCACAAGCTTCGGGCCTGAGGCCATGAGCACCCAGGACCCAGCCTGGGCTCTCACTCTTCCCCTGAAACATGAGGCTCTGAACACATAGAGTCCAAACCAGAGTGCCCTGGGTGGGTTCTGTCCACACCAAGCCCAGGGCATATCCATTCACTTGTCCGTCGGTAGTTTGCATTCATTTCTTGGAGCATGGTGTGCACCAGGCCCTGATGGGGCTGCTGGACGAGGCCAGCTGCAGTCTCCTCCCCTGGGTCCTTTATTCCCATGATGGGGACAGACAATGGCCATTAAGTAAACAGCTGCGGCAAGACCATGGCCATGGGGCAGTGACACATTTACTTAGTACTGCCTAGAAAGGAGACACCAGAGCATGGATCTAGGTGGCAGGAAGGTGAACTGTGTTGCAAGCAACCTGGGCCTTTCTGAGGGCGTGGAAAAGAGGAGGTCATCAGTGGAGCTCTGGATGTAAACACTGTCTTCCAGCAGCATGGACCCTTGGTGAGGCAGGGGCTGCACCCACCAGCCAGGCAGCCTTGCAGCCAGGTTGATGGTCAGGACTGCTTGTCCTGGTAAAAGCCATACTAACAAGAGCCCTCAGGGTGGTGAGAGGACCAGAGAGAAAGCACTTGGAACAAGCTCAGCAAAGCAGAAAGACAAGGCTCAACAAGAGCAGTCACACAGTACTCACGATGTCTGAGCTGAAGGGCTTCGTGTTGACTGTGCGGGCAGAGCTGCTGGTGAGGGACCAGACCTTGGTTTTGTGCTTGAAGGCAGCTCTCACCTGTGAAGGCAGCAGAAAGGAGACTTATAAGGAACTTCAGAGGCTAAAGTAGCCAACTCTGAGGGTTCATTGCCAACAGCCTCTAGGGACTTGCTGGGCTCTGAGCCTGGGACACCTCATGTAAGGACAGGGTTGCAAAACCCCAGTATCAGAGCTGGTACCAATGTCAGCATTGGAGTAGGTGGTTCTCAAGTAGAGCCTGACGAGGACTGTACTTCCTGGACAAGACTGCCCTTCTCTCAGTGTCCTTACAGAAGAGAAAAGCCACCTCATGCTGTCAGCAGGTGGAGTGGACATACCTCTGAGTTCAGGAGACAATGAAAGAGGAAGATGAAGAGGCCCTGGGAAGCAAGGAGAGAGATATCAGAGCTGCTTGCACTTTGACACAAGGTTCCTCCCTCACACAGGCCTACCGGGAGTTTGGGCACAGTTCCCTGGAAGGGACACTTGCTGTGGCCCCAGTCCCCAGTGTGGGGCCTAATAGTCCATGACGGCTGAGCCATAAGTGGGCTAGATTTTTGCCCCAGTAACCTAGAAGGTCGGAAGGAGCTAAAGCCAGCTCCCACTCGCCTTAGGCACCAGCAGCCCGGCCCCGGGAGTGGGGGAGCCTTCCTAAGCCCATCACTCTGACGCACACACACCTTAGTCTTGGGAACCAAATGGTGCCTCCGCCACTTAATCTCGGGAAACAAATGGTACGAAACTTGGCCGTCATAAAAGCGCATGTAGACTTCCCCTTTGCCTCACCCCCATCCTTGTTAAGAGCCCACCAGAGCTGCTATGTAAGACTCTAAAACTCCTGCAATAAACGAGTTTTTTGCCCTCTGATGCTGACTCCCAGATCTCTCTTTGATCTGTCGGGCTCCCGCGCCCCCCCCCCGGGCCCACCTCTACTCCCTCCCTGTTTCTGCCTGCAGCCCAGGCTGCACAACCATGGGGCACTCTCCCTCACTAAGGGCGGCAGGGGCTAGTGACTAGAGAGGGCAGGAACCCCGAGACATGGAGGAAGCCCACACTGAGGCCTTCAGCCCATGTAGATGCAGCGGTGTCCAAATACATCCCAACCTCACTTCCAGCTGCTATGATAGGAGGCTTGGTTCTTCTTGGGCAAGTCAGGGGGTTCCCCGAAAGGCTCAGTTTGGAGAGGGGCAATCCCCTGGGCATTGTACTGACTTCCTATCGAAGGCTATGGGACCCTGCCTTAACTGAGCTCTGGTGTTTGTTCCCGATAGAGGTGATGCGAACTGACAGGGCTGCTTGTCTGCAGTCCTGAAGACTCTTACCTGCAGGGAGTTGAGTACAGCAAACATGTATTGGAAGACCAGGGCCCGGTCATTGACAGCAAGCACCCCAAACACCCACGAGGTGCCCAGGATGGGCAGCAGCACGGCAACGGCCTTGGCTGTCAATCTGGAAGAGATGTGATAGACATGTTGGCAGTGGGTGGGCAAGGCAGGCCAGGAGGATCTTAGGGTACCTGGCCCATTTAGAGTAGACATGGCTCAGTGGGGAAAGAGACCAGGTTGTCTGTGAACACTTGAGTGAATACTTGAAGGCACTTTGGGCAGTGCCACCCACCCTGGCTCTGCAGATAGCAACCTGCTCTTCTGGGTGTTCACCTACCACTGAAGCCCTACAAAGCCCAGACAGAGGAAACCCTCAGTGGTGCTTCTGTGGAGAGAGGTAGGAAATAAAGGCATCTCTGTGCTGGGCTCTGGAAGGGGCAGTGGGTAGAAGAACATAGGTGTGCATGGTCCCGCAGTCATATGCTGGGCCAGGACAGGAGTGAAATCCTGGGCTGGGGATAAGACCTGGGGACAGACTGAAATCCCCGATCACCGAGGCACCTCAGGGCGGAGAGCAGGTTGAGGAAGGACAGGGCCCTCCTGGTGGGGCTATGGTGGTTCAGGGCACAGACCCAGGATCAGGGCAGCCCTCGCTCTCTTTGATTGAGGAGGAAAGGAAACCTTGAGTTTACTTCCTCACCCAGCACAACCTGGAAGGTTCCAGGGACTGAAAAAGTCCAAGAGAGCTGCAGCCACTTGTCAGGTTAATTTACTGTGTTTGGAATTGTTACAGAATAATTATCTCATCGATTTGCTGCTGGCGTGTTTATGGTTCCTGCTCTCACACTGGAAAAGATACGCTGTAGCTAAATTCACTTATAGGATGTCAGAAGTCTGGTATTCAAGCTGCTTCTACCAGAGCTCCCACGTTGCCTGTGAGGAGTCCTCCAGCCTTCATCTTTGGGATTCAGGATGCTGACAATTGTCTAGGGCCAAGAAAGGCTGTGAGACTCAAGCCCATGAGTCCGATGGATGAATCCCACCCCACTGGGCCCCACTCACAGAGGGTACAGGGCTCAGCCACTTTCACCATAGTCCCATCCCACCTGGGCAGGAGAGGAAGGTTTCCAACACTGGACTCTGGTCGTGGTCATTGGGCCACAAGGAGGGAAGTGTGGTAGGCGGGAAGCCCACAGGGAGGAGAAAAGGCAAAGGACAGCCTGAGTCCAGCAGACCATGCCTCCACTTACGGGGTATCTGAGCTTGGGACTTCATGGTCACCTACATCCCCTCTGCCAAAGCCAGTTCCTGTGAGCTTTTTTGTCACTTACCATTGGCAGCTTCCAACAGAAAAGCACCAGAAACGCAGGTTGTTTGTGGGCCCCAGGAAGGGACCCTCTAAGAGACCTGTTCTCCAGCAGGCAGCCTGGTACATGTAGAAGGCTCCATTTGCTAGGGTCTTCCTTCACATGCAGCCCATGAGGAGGGTCCTGTGATTCCCCTCCCACCAGGATGGAAGCAAGGAGGGGGCCATTTCCTGCAGGACCCAGAAGTCAGATCTTCTCTCTGGGATCTTCCCCTGCCCTCCCCTAGCTGTCCCCTACTCTGGCTAGAGTAGACCCAAGAAGACATCTTCACGATGCTCTAGAGGTTGGGTTAGGACTTTGTCCTCAGTTATCAGGTGAATGAATAGTGTAGTAAGGACCCAAACCAAAGCTGGGCGTGTGAACACATGGGGCCAGCGGAGGGGGGCAACATTGCCTGTCCTTCCTGAATCTTCTAGTAGTTGCTACAGGCAGCACAGTGGTTGTGGACACTTAGCGTCTACACTTACTTGAAGGCACTGGGGTCCCCATGTATCTTGTAGTTGTCAGTGCTGATGTGGGAAATGACCCTAGTCACAGCGACGAGGATTGCTATATTGACCTGTGAGGGAGGAGAGACAGGGAGATAATGAGCCCCCAGCTCACCCATAGGACACCAGGGCCCACCCTGTAGCAGATACTCCTTGGCCAGACCTCTTGGACAAGCAGAGATCATGGCTGAGACATCTTTGCGGTCTCAGTGAGACATACACCACGTGAGCCTACTGCTGCATGATCCTGAGCAAAGACAGCAGAGGCAGCTGTTTGGTTCTCAGCCCACCAACATCCTGGCAAGAAGAAGGAGCATGACCTTAGAGGTCGGATGAAACAGATCAAAGGTCATCTCATTCGTTCACCCCGTGAGATCCCGGAAGGGAAGCTTCCCTGGTCCTGGGAACCTCTGCTCCTCTTTGAGTGAATGGGATTGGATAGTGAGACCTGACCAGGAAAGATGAGACACCTCATTTGTCCAGCCCACACCTGGCATCTGGTTCTCAACACAGTATGGCTGTGCAGAATTTAGAAGCCATGGTAGTGGGGGTGTTGTAAGTAGCATCTCTCCTGAGTGGGGACCTGTTGGGTGGTTCCCCTTGGGGTCTTGCAATGGGCCAGCACTCGGGAACCCCAAGCTCCAGCCCAGCCAGTGGGTCACCTGGCAGCTCTCCAGGGTCCTGAGTAGCAGAGGGCAAGATGGGAACACCAGAGGCAAGGACCGGAAGTCTCTTTCTCCTCGGGGCTTACAACGGGTTGTCAGGGATGCGTCTTGAACAGAGCCCATCCTCCTGTGTCAGACTTTTCAAGGTCATGGATGGACGCGGTCCCTGTGAAGCCAACTCCAGTTTCACAACCTTAGAGCTGACAGACATTCCACCAGCAGGTCTTAGGGAAGCTGCTGGTTTGCTCAGCATTGTGCACAGCCAGACCTGGCAGTATGGAGGGGCCTTCTATCAGGAACCCCTACCCCACAGCCTCCTGGCACCATTCCTGTGTCGGTAGCCCAAGCTGCTGCACCGCAGGCCATTCCGAGGCTTCTCTGCAGAGACTACCTGGGCCTTGAGCTGCTTTCCCGTCTAATCCTTCCTGGTACTTTTCCACTCTGGCCCTCCCCCTCTGCCTCCTCCCAGCTCCCATCAGTCATCCAGAGCCTTTTATGAAGACTCCCAGCAGAGACAATTCCTGGTCTGTGCTATGCCGTTCTCAGGAAAATGGGACACTGTGGGTGCCTTACCACTCCTGTCTAGTCTCTCGCTTATCCCACTGACAGACATGAACAAAGGCTTAACTGTCACTTTCCCTTGGGGCCTTGTTGCCCTGGGTAACAACAGAGATGCCCAAGGTTGGAGAAGACGAGAGAGGTTACCACATGGCCAGCCAGCACATCACGGAGTATCCACCAACAGAGCTGCCCTCCAGCCTTCCCAGTGGCCAGAAAACCACATTCGACTGGATCAAGGAGGGCAATGGGAGTGTCAGGCCACTGGTTTTCAGATTTAGTTACATTCCAACTTGGACAGTAACAGAAGTCAGGGAAAGCACTGTGAGGGGTGAGTGCTTCAAGGGGCAGGGTGACACTGCAGACAGCCAGGGTCAGTGACACCTGAGAGCAGCCTGCTGGCTTCAATCCGCTGCCTCAGGCCCTGTGCTCTGAATCCTACAATGTGCCCACTTGTGTCACAGAGGGGAGTGGAGAGGGAGCAGCTACAGGTCAGAGAGCCACAAACCCTGCTGGCTCTGCTGAGATTTAGTAGATTTTCTAGAGAGAGAAAAAAAAAAACCTTTTCATTTGTATGCCTTTACTTCATTTCCAAGAGTACTGGGTTTGGGTTTTAAACAACTCAGTTCTTCCAGCAGTCTCCTTGGCTCTAGTGGGGTGGGGATGGTTACTTATGTCCTTGCCGACCTGGTGCCAGCCTGCCCCTTTCATCTCGGAAATTTATATTTTAGCAACCTCACACACCTGGCTGATGGCTGGAGGAGACACGGACATGCACCGAGAGACTTCAGATGTCAGTTGCAGTGCACATCCAAGCCTTAGGGCTGTGTAGGTGTAATGTAGCCACCCTTTTTGCCCAAAGTCCCAAGGGTCTGTGCCTGCTCAGAGGAGACACCATTGGGGTGAAGCTACAGATATGGACCCCCAATCTGCAGAAACCCAGGGTACTCAGGAAGCTAGTCCAGGCCTGCCTGCTTGGGGGAGGGTGGACGCCAGGGCCTGAGAAGCAGACATGGGCAGAAGCTATTCACATATTAAGATCTTTCACATATTCTCAAGCTTTTCTCTCAACCATGTCTGCTACAAATTAAAAAAAATCAAATCGCCTAAATAGATTTTAATTTTTGGCAATTATAGACTAAAGGAAAATTACTTGGAACTCATTTTCTGTAAAACACCTCAGGTAGTGTCTTTGGGTCACAAAGAGATTTAACTAGGCTAGGTTCTAGTGACTCGTGGATGTCAACTGGCCTGGGGAAGGGGCAGCTGGTTGCTGTGGGGGAGACTAATACCATGTTAGGGCAGTGGTCATAATACCCAGCACCCACATGAACTCGGAGACCATATCATGAGCATGCTACCTGAGCTTATGGTCTCAACACCTCCTCTGGATGCTGTAAAAGATGGTTCCACCCCAGATCTCAGATCAAAGACGAAGGATTCACAGCCTACTGTTTCCAGGCTGCTACCAACAGGACAATCAACTCTGGAGTGTTTCAGAAACATGAAAATGTCACAGGCGATGGCTTCAGAATTCTTCAGCTGCTGTAGTTGAGAGCCATGCCGTGTCCCAACAGCAGCAAAGATGCTTATGTTGCTAGCCATTCCGACTCATCACTATTTCTTTCTAGCGATCTTGTTAGGGTTTATTCCTGCCCTACCCCAGCCTGGGCATGTCTGTTTTTATTTGGAGGCATGGGTCTCCACCACTCCTGTAGCTATGTATCAAGTGTCTGTAGCTCTGCATCTATAGCTGTATCAGGACCATCCTGTTGGTAGCATTGGAGAGCAGCTGCAGCTTGCTACGGCCTCTGATCCTGCATCTGTGGAGTGAGGCAGGAGCCAGGGGCTTATAAAAAAGATGATCTGGAATTTCACAGAACTACAGAGGAGAACAGGGCTGGCCTCTCTGCTCCCCTGTACTCAACTTGGTTCACCTTCTAGTAGGATAGAAAGGATTTTCCTGGGAGGGGAGGCCTGTGATGTAACTATCAGGGGTGTTGCATCTATTTGTATGGTCCATCAGAATGGGGACAAGCGATAAGGGGTGACATCAAAGAAATTATTCATGTGCCATGTTTCAGAAGAAAAGAGTGGAGCTGCACAGGAGGAAGTCAAACCATAAAGCCCACCATTGCCAGTGATTAGAAGCACAAGATCATGGTAACCTCTGGGGGAGGAAGGAGGAGTGGTGGGTGGGGCCTCTGGTGTTGGGCCAGGCTCTTGCAGCACTGTCAACTCAGGGTCTCTAAGAGCTTGTAAGAAAACGCTGATATACAGACCAGTGTTTCACCGGAGAACGCTGCCCACATTCACACACACATACACAAATAGCATGTCCACAATGGTATGTACTCTGCCCTAGCATCCATGTGTCTTTATCTACCTGGAAATTCTATATAAGCCCATGCTAGTACATTGATGTGCTTCTTTCTTTCCTTCCTTCCTTCCTTCCTTCCTTCCTTCCTTCCTTCCTTCCTTCCTTCCTTCCTTCCCCCATCTGTGCATATGCATTCACCTGTTTATAGTTCTGCAAAAACACCTCTCTGTCATATATGTATTTGTCCATATAGCTTTGTACCTGTATTAGTTCATATCTGTGACTGCATCTGTGCATCTGTGAATGTGGATCACATGTCTGTGGCTCTGCATCTGTACCCATGGATCTATGAGCCTATAGCTCTGCATCTATAACTATGGATCTGTACACCTGTAGCTCTGTGTCTGTATCTGTGATTCTGTGATTCTGTGCCTGTAGCTATGGATATATGTACACACACCCCCCACATACACATAATTAAACATAATAAAAAGAAATTTTAAAACCGTGCAAGGCTTGTGGGGTGCTTTTAGATGCAGATGAAGTCAAAGCACGTGCAATGGCAAACCCGCACCCCTCCCCAGGGCCCTCCATTCAAGAGCGCCTGCCCCACATTTTCTTATCCATTTCCCACTTGCATGAGAACAAGTGCCCACAGAGAGCTTTTACACAAATGGGGTCAGGCCACGCTTGACATTCAGAACCTGCTTTCTTCATTTGGAAGTAAGGCAGAGGACTTCTGGGTGAATGCGAGCACAGCCAGGAGGGCACATGCCTCTCTGTATTCTGAGGGCAGAGGCACAAAACACCACCCCATCTCCACTCCAACACCCAGCCTGAGGCCTGGCAGCAGCTGGACTCTCCACGGCATGCCTCATACCAGGAATTAGCCAACCTTTTCTTCAAGTGCTGAGTAGCAAATACTCTGAGCTCTGAAGGCCACAGTGTCTGCTGTAGAGATCTCAGTGCTGCAGTTGGAGGACTGCAGACACTGTAAATCAGCAGGTGTGGCTGCAGCCTGAAACAGCTCTTGAAGCAGATGTGGCCATATTGGCTGTACTAGGGCACCCCAGTCCGTGACCATGGGGCATTTGGAGGCTGCCGGCACCTCCGTCCTAGCTCCCGGCACTCCCCACTCCGCTCTCATGCCAGTTGCCACTGGAATGAGCTGGGACAGTTTATAGCTGTGATCCCCAGCCTCTGAAGATGGAGTTTGGGCATGAGGAGCTTTAGGACTCTATGGGTAATTTTATCACATGGTGTACCTGAGCACTCCTGTCTCTAAGGTCAAGGGTGATCCACATTGGGGAACGGAGCAGAGTGTTAGAGATGACAACCTCTCAGGAGTGACGCCCAGGGCTCCATGAGTCTGGGACGCACAAGGGAGCTGTCAGATGGGTAGTAGAGAGAGATCTGTGCTCCCTGGCCTTGGAATGGACTCACACACGTCCCCTTCTCAGCCTGGCCACCCCATTGCCCTCACACTCTTCTAATGGTGTCCTTTGAGCTGAAAGGAACTGTGGATGGGTCAGGGTCTGCACTGAGCACGTGTCCACATTTTGGCTGACAGGATAAAGGGTTCTGTTAGCCCCTAGAGAGCTGGGAGAAGGGACATCAGCCTCCTGCCCAGGCTCCTCCCTAAGGGCCAAAGGAAATTACTCCCACAGCCCTGGAAGCTGTGACTCCTTCTAAGCAGTGTCACCAGTGGGAGAGGGAGGGAGGAGCCCCACAGAGTGCAGCAGGGACTACGGGGTTATGTGCACAGCAGGGACAGAGTGCATAGCAACAGCACCTGGCCTCCCCTCCGCAAACAGCACAGTAAACAGCCTCCATGCCAGCTGCTCGCTCTCTGCCCTCTGGAAACTCTCCGCCAAGAAGTCACAGTAATGTCTCTGCACACAGAGGCGTCGGCAGAATTTCAATGAAGAATGCGTCTAGCCTTTCAGCACCTCACTGGATTCCACCCTGCTTATCCACCGGGACCCTGCCTTAGCCAGTGCCACTAGCAGGGACAGTGACACAGATCCATAGTCCAGCAAAGAAGCAGGGAGGTGAGAGTGCGGGTCAGGGTTCTAAGTACGCATGGATGGAGGGAGAGGGTGGACCTCAGATGCCATCCCAGGGTTCTAAGTACGCATGGATGGAGGGAGAGGGTGGATCTCAGATGCCATCCCAGGGTTCTAAGTACGCATGGATGGAGGGAGAGGGTGGATCTCAGATGCCATCCCAGGGTTCTAAGTACACACGGATGAAGGGAGAGGGTGGACCTTAGATGCCATCCCAGGGTTCTAAGTACACGTGGATGGAGGGAGAGGGTAGACCTCAGATGCCATCCCAGGGTTCTAAGTACGCATGGATGGAGGGAGAAGGTAGACCTCAGATGCTGTCCCAGGCCCACCCGAGGTCACCCCAGCCTTCATCTGGTGAGATGTGAAGTCTGATGTATCCTCTGAGATGGGAGTACAGTTTTGTGGCTGCTATCAGGGTAGGGCTGGGCTACCCCATCTTGGAGGTGGTCAATCAGCGTACCAAGGCCCATTTATCTCTAGGAGGGACTTCCTTTGGCATCTATCAGAACTGGCCGCATGGTCCCTAGGAAGGACTTAACACCCTAGAAAGGAGGTAGGTCAAAGGACAGGACCTCCAGAATCCCAGATGTGATAGTCTAGGCGGGGACCTTGCTGGGGGCTGGCCCCACAAGTACACCTACAGCTTGTTCTGTGGACTCGCACATCCACAACCACAGAGCCTTCCCCACCCTGAACTTCAGAGGCCTGTGGGTAGGTGGCCCAGCAGCAAGGCACACTGTAAGAGGCAATTTGCTAGGGAACAGCAAGAGAGGCTCCTGACTGGTCCCCTTCCCAGTACCCAGGATACACTCAACTCCAAGTGCCTGACCAGCATGTGTGTACAAGAGAATGGAGAAGAGAGGAGCCCCACGACATGAGCTCTGTGATAAGGGGCATTGGGGCTGGCGGGAAGACTGCAACATAGACCTGCGCCCTACCACTCGGGGTGCTGGGATCAGTAGGAGGAGGTGGGTAGCAAGCAGGGATCTTCATACACAGGAACTGGGGCCAGGAAGTAGATCACAGGCATGAGTCTCAGAACACAGGCACTGGAGCCAACAGGAAGAAATGGATCAGGACATGAACCTCTGTACACAGGCAATGGGGCTAGCAGAGGTTGGGTAACAGACTGAGCCTCTGTATAGAGAGACAGGTGCTGGGCCGGCAGGAGGATTTAGTCATGATTACAAGAATCCTGTGTGACCCCCTGGGGCATCCACGATGGAGCACAGCCACAGGGGGGATAAGGAGCTCCCCAGCCACAGGGCAGGTGCCCCTGCTTAGTAGCCTGTGTGACTGATACCCATCTCTATGCCCCTGAGTGTCTTCACTGTCTCTTGTAACCAGAGGGATCCTAACCTGCATGTGGGGCTCTGGGAATCCCACTAGCACCCCAGCCTTGGAATGCTGGGGCTCCCAGAGAGGAGGAGGCAGACATGTGAGGACCCAGCAGCAGAGGTCTGCCCTTGCTTCCGGACTTGAACTCAATGGAGGCACACTGAGAGCTTAGTGGATGTCCACCAAACACAGGACCTTCCTTGAGACTGTGAATAACCAAAGCTCAGAGTCACCCACTCCCCAGAAGGAACTGGAAGGGCAAAGGAAAGTGACAGTGTGTTGTTGTGGTGTATTCTCGGGGAGCCCAGCACCATCCACATGGCCCCATCCTGCCTTGTCTGGGTCTACTCACAAGGGAGGGAGGGAGTACTCACCACAATGACCAGCAAGGCAGGGCCCACAAAGGCCCAGATGGCGCCACCCCCCAGCGACAGCCAGCAGCTGGAAGGAACAGAGCATTACTTCAGCAACCTTGTCCACCCTCTAGGAGACACCTCCACCCTGGTGATCCTCGGCCATAGCAAAAGCAGGGCCCCAGGCTGGAGAAAGAATTCATCGGTTCCAGAGCTTCTCTGGTGCTGGCTCTTCATCCCACACACACTTCCGTGGTGATTTCACACATCTCCTTGGACAGGATTTCCCAGAATTGCTGTCTAGGTCAGCTGCCTCTGAGAGTCCAGCCAAAACACAGAGCAGATTCTGTTATTACCAGAATAAACAAAAGCCATGCCAAAGACTGGCTTCAGGTCTCAGAGCAAGTCAAATGCTGGCATGTGCCTTCAATGGGTCTCAGAGACAGAGTTGGCCATTAGGCCACAAGGCACCTGACTCTGCCCACTTGCCTGGGGCCTCCCAGTCACCACATTGCCATGGGACCTTACTAAAATGAAAGACCCAGTGCATCCCAGAGATTACTCTAATGTGCTACAGTGTAGGGACCAAGGTATGAGACTCTTCCATTCTCTAAGACATAGCCCTTGACATGGGAGAGATGGCCCGCACCCTGCAGGGTTCCATGTCTTCCCAGAGCCAGGGCTCCAGGGATTTGTCATTTTTCACTCCTATACTCCAGTGCCCCCTGCTTCTGACACCACTGAGGCCCACAGGGACAGTGGCAAAGAAGGAACCCAGGCCTACTGGCCAAGCAAGGCCCAAAGGCCCACCTGCCTGTGCATGGCAGACTATTCATTTGCATATTCTAATATTCCTTCAGCTGGGTGCCTACTGCATACTGTTTACTTGCTGACCACCCAAGAAGGGCCTGCAGCCTGCACATATAGGCTCTATATGTGGCCAGGGCTGTGTATCTGGGAGGAGCATGTGGATTAACACATTTTCATCAAGGCCAATGGGATGGCTCAGCAGGTAAAACTACTTGCTGCCAAGCCTGATGACCTGAGTTCCACCCCTGGGACCCACGTGGTAGAAAGAGATAACTGACTCCTGAAAGTTGTTCTTTGTCCTCTATACATGTCACACACACACACACACACACACACACACACACACACACACACTGAATAAATAAATTCCCTTCAGAAACTTCTGCCAGCAGCCACCGCCCTCCTGGACAATGTGACACCTGCACTGCTAGTTCTAAGGTCAGAGTGGGATTATTCTAGTTCTTTCTGTCAGGCCTGGGGGAGCCAGCTGGTACCCAGCCTGCACCCAGATGAATGTGGACAGCTGAGGGCAGAACATGGATGCTTCCCAGCTTGTTTCCCTATAGCAGGCCTGCTCGCCCATCACAAGGGATGCTCAGAGGATGAGGCCACTTACCTGTCACTTGTCCCATAGCTGTCCATGGAGGATGACATGGAGATGATGCAGATGAGGAGAGGGCACCCTGTGGAGAGAGGGTGTCAGGTGGCTTGCTCCCTTCTCTTTCTGTCCACAAACGCATACGCTCAGCTCATGGCCGGCGTATGCACTGGGGACCATGCCTGAGGGCTGGGCACAGAGCATCCCTAGACATGAGGACTTCACAGGCTAAGCCAGAGGTCACGCATGATGCACACTCACATGGAAGTCTCTTCTGGTTCTGCATGGGAACCTAGGGGTCTGTCACAGCCCAAGGCTTAGGGCAGGGCAGCCCATGGTGACAAGAGTCAAAGTTTGGTGTCCTTAGTCTGGGCCACAGTTTCCAGCTGGCCTAAGCTGACCCAAAAGGGGCACATGCCAGTGACTGAGGATGGTTTTATCTTAACAGGGGTGTGTGCCCTGGGCACCTAATAGGGATGCTGTTGAACACCCTACACTGTACAGGTTGGCCACACAGAAGGGCGTGGACTGAGAAACTGTTCTATAGCCATAGGTGAAGGGGAGGGATCTGGGGCAGCTGCACTAAACTGTCAGGTGCATAGCGCCCATGCTGCTGGTGTTTGAGCTCATAATTCTTCATTCTTCTGTGCATCTATGGGGCCCAGGAGCTGGCTCCTTCCTGGTTTCTGGGTATGTGACCTGTGACTGGTTCACTGGACTATCAATCCCCCTAGCCACAGCAACTGATTGCAGGATGACCATGTGACCAATGAGACTCCATCAAGGATTACCTTTGAGACCTCTTTTTTTTTTTTTATTATTATTTATTTATTTATTTTTGTATGTGTATGAATGTACTGTCTGCATGCAGGTCTGTGCACCCGTGTCGTGCAATGCCGCGGAGGTCAGAAGAGGGTCTCGGATTCCCCTGGAGCTGGAGTTCTCCTGGAATTGGAGTTACAGACGGTTCTTAGCCGCCATGTGGGTGCTGGGGATCGAACCCGGGTCCTCTGCAAGAGCGTCGGTGCTCTCAACCGCTAGGCTATCTCTCCAGCCCCTGAGACCTCTTTTCCAGAGGCAAAGACATTGGTGGGGCAATGGGGGAAGGCCTGTGCCACCTTCCCTGCATCATCTTGGCACCATGGGGGGGTTGAGGAGAGTTCAAGGCACTGGCAAGTGACTGTCCATTCAGGCAAATCTGTGCTGGGGAAGCCCATGGATCAAGCCATCATTGAAATCCACTGGCCTGGACCATTTTGGATATGTGAACCATTAAATTTCCTTTGTGCCTAAGCCAGTTTGAGTTATATTTCTGCTATTTAAAACCGAGTGTATAAATTAGGTCCATTTAATGTTTTACAAAGCTATGTCAGACCTCAGGAGAGCTGGTAGAAAGGAGGTCTAAGAACAAAGTAGAGAAACATCTACTTTTTGTATCATCAGCATTTTCTAGAACATTCCATCTCCTTGCCAAGAGAGAACTCTGGGGTCAAAATGCTCTTAGAGCTGGCCAGCCTGGAGTGACCTGGCAGCTCCTTCTACTTGGAAGTTTGAAGGATTTATGTTCAGATGTGAGTCTCTACAAGGAAGAAGTAGTTCAGCCTTCCAGAGCTTTCCAGAGTGCAACATCCGTGGATGCATCTGAAGACATGGGTGTCCACTTCCCCACACACACCGGACCTTCAGGCTGATCCTGCTCAAATTCGGCAAACACTTCTCATAGCTCAGAATCTTCCACAGGCTCAGCAACTGGTACCCTCTGAGCCCTCTGCACCCTCTGTACCCTCTGCAGGGGGCAAAGAGCCCAAAAGGCTGGCTCCCTATTCTACCTCAGGCCTTCCCCAAATGAAGGTGTTCAAGAGAAATGACTCTAGAAGAGAGAATTCCATGTCTTAGCTTCCTGAAGACAAGTGGTTCTCTAAGTTGCTTCTGGCCAGGAGTTAAAAAGAAAAACTTCACAAGTGGGAAAATAAGATTAGCCATAGAGAAAAACAGCAAAGAGAGAAGCCTGGGCTTTGGGGTCAAATGACATCTGTCTTCCTTCCTGGGGATACCCCAGACCTGCAGTTCAGCTTCAAGGTGCTGGCTGGACCTCTCTGGGCATCCTCGTTCTTGTTTAGGAAATGGAGGCTGCATGGTCCTTGCATGTGGCTGCTGCAAGGACCGCACAGGATGCATATGAACAGCAAAGCCCACTGTGCATGATGAGTAAATTACCCTGTCATAAGCAGCATGCTGTGTCCCTGGCCTCCCCGCCTGCTCCCACTGAAGCTTCGTCTGAAAGCCTCTCCCTCAAACCCCAGCAAACTTGTGACACTCTTCTGTGCATCACGGGAGTCGTTCTTGTCCTGTTGCCATAGACAGTGACCTTCCAAAGGACCCAGGGTGGTGCTGTCCCTAGCTCTTGTAAACTGAGATGCCAGAACAGGTGACAGGACTGTCCAAGGAGCCACTGCTGGCCAGTGGAAGTGGAGAGGAAGTCACCAAGGCCACCTGTCCCATGTTTGCCAGCACCCCAGGGGGCTCCTGTTTGAACAGTGAGTGACGGGCAGGAGTGGCGTGTCTCATGGCTAAGAACTGACTTTCCAGTCCTGACCCAGGCAGTGACTTCTCAACCCTGGACACTTGACCTCCTTCCACCACTGGCCAGTAGTGGACAGGTCTCACAAACAGGAAGTCAGCACATGACATTTAAATCTGACGAGAGTGGAAAGCTGGCCCTAACTGCAATATCACTCAGCCCACCCTGACCACCTAGAGGCTGTGTGGGCTTCTTCAGAGGATGGTGGGCTTGGAAAGGCCACCATGAAGTCTTGCCCCAGAGGACAGGGAACTCACAGATCAAGTTCAGTACAGAACAACAAATGCAGTGATAATTCTCCCTGAGTTGGAGATGAGCTCCTTTGTATCATAGCACACACAGCACACAGCCTGTCTTCCTTACACTATGTCCTGTCCTCAACACAGGGCAGATCTGCACCTGACTCCACACCTCCCCCACCTCAGCTTCCAAACAGACGTGGATTTCCAAAAGTTTTGGTCACTTGTGGGCAAGAGGAGGGTACAGGGTGCGGCTAGAAGGGAAGAGAGTGTGTCTGCCATGGGCTCTGCCTACAGCAGGGCCTCCTGGGTCAGTGTCACCTCCTTCTTATAAGAGGCCGAAAGTGGAGTCTGCCGCTTGCACACTGACTATACTTAGGCCCAAAGCCAACCCAGCCTCGGCAGGATGAAGGACACAGTCACGGACTCCTGATGACATTAATTAAGGGCAGGATGGTGGGAAGACGGGTGGAGGATGTGGGGGTCACAGCTTCCTGGAGCTCAATTTTCAGAAAGCTGTGTCAGGACTGTAGGCTGAGCTCTGCAAGGACCACATGTGGGGGTGACAGAGCTGGGGTCCCAGCCATGCTGGAAGCAGGGGTGCAAGCCCAGGTGCCTGCCTCTTCAGTTTCTTATAATGACTTTGCCATTTTAGGTAAAATCCCAAGTGTTTCAATATTGGCAAATAACTCACTTTTTGCCAACATTGTGCAGATCAAGTAAAATATCCCTCCCAGCTGGATGGATGACATAGATTATCATACTGACTACCCATTATCACACACACACACACACACATACACACACACCATACACACACAGACACCACACACACACACCACACACACAGACACACACACACACACCACACACACACCACACCACACAGACACACACACACACACACACACACCACACACACACCACACACACAGACACACACACACACACACACACCACACACACACACACACACACAGACACACACACACACACACCACACACACCACACCACACAGACACACACACACACACACACACACACACACACACACACTGCAGAGGGGATAGCAGCCTCACTCGCTTGCCTCTCTGGGCAGTCTGTGGAATGAAGGAGCAGGTCATGCTCCAATCGCCCTCACTGAAGGTATGGAGAGCTGTGAACATCTAGCCCCACGTCCATCACATGCTGAAGGATCTGTGTGACCACTGACCTGAACGGCAAGGCAGAACAGGACCCTCAGGGACAGCAGATGTCCCCTGCATGGACAGCAGCCACCTGAGGTAGCTGCCCACTACATCCCCTGCTCCAGTCTCCCTAGGGAAGCCCAAGGAACCTGTCCCTGCCTCCATTTCAACCTTAAATAAGTGATACTTGCCAACTCAAAGTACGCACAGTAAACACGGTTAATCTCCTTGCATAACGAGGTCTGTGAAAATTAATCCTATTTGAGGGAAAGCAGAAACAAGCAGCAGGTCCCAGAAGCCTGGTTGATGTTTTCAACCATTTTGGGTGTGACTGATGTGTATTCTCAGTCTGGCAGGAAGTGGGACCACCTGAGCTGATGGGATGCCACTGGTGGGCAAGACCTAGTGCAGGCAACACGCCCAAGGCCTGGGCACTGCAGAGACCATGCCCAGTGAGACCACCAGGTGATGAAAATCATTTTTTAAAACTTTCAAAGTTCCTGTATACTTTTCTGAGAGTATACAGCAGATTAAAAATGGACTCAAAGATAACTACCAAATCCCAGTAAGAATAGGGAGACTTGGGACACCTAAGGGTAGGCTCACCTGGCACTACCTGGTGGCATGAGACAGGCTCAGCCCTTCCCAGGCTCCCTGCCTCAGCTCTCAGCTTAGGGCTTCAGAGTACCCCGTGAGGGCAGAGCCGCTATTCCTAGCCCTCAGTTTTGCTTGGAAAGTCCTATTCCAGGTGCAGCCGCCAGCATCTGGGTTGCCTCCCCCAGTCCCAGCTTGCAGAGCCCGCCCTGCCCCACCTCAGCCAGATGGAGAGGAGCTCTGCAGGTCAGAGGCCACTGTCCCTGCCCAGGGCCCTGAGAAGAGCAGCCTGTCACTAGAGGGACACTGTCCTCACCTTTCCCTGCACTCCAGCACCCTGGCAGGAAATGTTGGACCTGTACAGGCTTCAAATAGTCCAAATCACAGAGCAGTGAGACAGACAGCAGAGAGCAGTCATGCCGCAGTATTTCCCCTAAAACAGTGGGTCTTCAGAAAAGGCCACCAGACATATACGACAGCAGGAAGTGTGGTCCCCACAGGAAAGCAGCTGAGAAACTGCCTGTGAGGGGCCAAGGGTACGGCAGACGGCTACAGAGAAGCCATTGTGAAGTCAGATACAGGCGTGCTATGTGAAGATAGGAGGAAGCAGGAGCCGGCAGGGCCCCTGGGAAAACGCAGACACTGTTAGGATGCCGTGGTAGGCACGAGAGGCCATCAGGAAGGACATCAGAGAAGGCAGATGCCCGAAGACAGAGCGGATGGTTCCACATCTCCTGAGGAGCCACCAGTGGCACAGGCCATGGCCACAGAACGGAGGCAGCCCAGACATGAGCACTGCAGATGCTGACAGACAGAGACAGAGCACACCTTGGGGAGCACAAGAGAAAAGCATCCCTTCAGCTCCAGGACCAGCTGGCTTGGACGACAGTGGAGACAGAGGCAGTGAGAGGACCAAAATGAAGGTGAGACACATTTCCGCACGAACAACCATTTGTAGTTAGCAGGCCAGATGCAGAAAGGAGAGCTCTGCAGGCTGAGAGCTAGTGGCCCTGATGGTGGTTACACGCATAGACATGCAGACCGGCACAGGCACAGAGACACACATATACACACACCAAGATACACAGAGGTGCACACACAGAGACATACACAGATAGACACAAAATAGTGAAATAAACACCAACATGCAGAGAGACACACAGGTATACGCACAGACATACAGAGACTCACATACAAACACATACACACAGACATACATACAGAGACATACATACACAAAGACACACAGACATACACATACTGAGATATACATACATTCATACACAAACACATATCTACAGAGACACACACAGTCACATAGACATACACAAGGCACAAATAAATTGTGGAATTATAACAGACAGTAGAGATACGTGTTCTTTTTTTTCTCAGTTGAGTTAAAAGGCAATAATATCAAATTACATTTATAGAGCCACGTTATTAGGCCTATAACAAATAGAAATGTAATAACCTTTCTAGCCATGGGGGCTGGGGAGCTGTATGGGAACATAGTGACAAGACCAGATGGCAACTCAGATTCACAGGGACAAATACAAAGGACCAGACACACACACCCAATAGTAAACATGGCAAACCCCACAGACATGTGCTTTGTATCCTTTTTTAGCATCTGTTAGAAGATTGATAAAGTCATATTGGAGCAATGTGTTGCTGCATGGCCCCCCACATAGATGCAATATGAGTAGCAATAACCACAAAAGAGGAATAGAGTAATAGAGTCACTTAAGAGCAGGGTCTCCATATCATACTGTAATTTAGTAATAACATAAAGTAGATTTTAATATGCTGAGACACATACAGTATGCACTAGGGCAGCCACTAAGAAAACAACTCAGAAAAATATGTTGAAAATCTCATTTAGAGAATTAAAATGCTGCAAAGGAAAATGTCCACTTAATTCAAAGAATACAAAAAAGAAGGGACAGAGAAACAGAGAAGACAGACAGGGGAATGAGGAAGACATACATGTACAATTACAAACGAGGAAGACAAACGTGTACAATTACAAATGAGGAAGACATACATGTACAATTACAAATGAGGAAGACATACATGTAC
The DNA here is from genome assembly GCA_009823505.1 of Rhizomys pruinosus. Classification (NCBI taxonomy): domain Eukaryota; kingdom Metazoa; phylum Chordata; class Mammalia; order Rodentia; family Spalacidae; genus Rhizomys; species Rhizomys pruinosus. Next base: position 835,693 of record VZQC01009135.1, on the reverse strand, counting down.
AAATGTCAGGTGTGGGGCTGAGGGTGCGGCTCCGCTGGCAGAGGGCTTCCCTAGTGTGTGCACACCCTAGCTTCCATCCCCAGCACCTCATGAACTGGGCACGTCAGTGAACACCTGCCATCCCATCTTGTAGATGGAGGCAGGAAGAAGTTCAAGGTTATCCTCAGCTACATAGTGAATTAGAGGCCAGCCTGGGCTACTTCAGACCCTGTCTCAAACAAACACAGTACCTGAGAAAAGATTAAATGATCTAATCAAAAGGCAGAAGTCAATTCATAGAAAAAAATATAAACAACCCAAGATCTAACTATATGCCATGTATAAAAGATACATGTGTTCTGAGTGTGCATGTGGTGTGCACATGTGTGTGCAAGTGGGCACACTTCTGCATTCTCATTCAGAAGCCAGAGGAGGATGTCAGGAGTCTTCCTCTGTTACTCTCCACCATATATTTCGAGACAGGAACTCTCACTAAAGCAGGAACTTGATGCTTTGGCTAGATGGGCTAGCTAGCCGTCCAGGCCCTGGAATTTACCTGTCTCCACCTCCCAATACTGGGGTCACAGATACACACAGCCATGCCTCTTTTACGTGGGTACTGAGGACCTGAACATGGGTCCTCTTGCTTTCATAGCAAGTGCCCTTACTCCACTTAGTTATCTCCCTAACTTAGAGATATACTTTAGACACAAAGGTTCATTCAACAGGACCACAGTCAATTCTGGAAAATACATAGCATGTAGCCGGCAACTGGGAACCAGATGAACATGCTAACATGCTAACATCAGACAAAACAAAGAACAAGGCTGGAAATGACAGGGCTGTTTATAAATATGGAACGGTTCATTCATCATAAAGACACAAATATAAACATGTGTGCTCCACGGCAGATGCTCTGAAGATGCTGTGGAAGCCAGCAGAACCGAAGGGGGGAGAGGAACTGGAAAAATGGGGAAAAAAACTCTAAAAATGAGCTGCACAAGCCAGCTCTGGTGGCGCGCACCTTTAATCCCAGCACTAGAGAGGCAGACGTAGGTGGATCTCTGTGAGTTCAAGGCCAGCCTCGTCTATATAGTGAGTTCCAGGCCAGCTGGTACTATAGGGAGACCCTGTCTCAAAAAGACCAAAAAAATAAAATAAAATAAAAAACGAGCAGTACAACTGGAGAAAAGGTCAAGGAGGAAACAGAGAACTTGAACATCACTTTGAACCAGCTAAGCCTGTTAGACATAGAATACGCCATCCAATAACAGAACACAGATTCTTCCCAGAGGGTAGGACATTACTAAGCCATGAAATAAACCTTGGTATGTTCAAAACTGGAATCATACTGACATTCCCATCTGCATCAGGGCGCACCCCATCTCCACCTGACCCCACCCCATTTCTGCCAGGTCCCACCCAATCTCCACCTGACCCTACCCCATTTCTGCCAGGTCCCACCCAATGTCCACCTGACCCCACCCCATTTCTACCAGGTCCCTCCCACCCAATCTCCACCTGACCCCACCCCATTTCTGCCAGGTCCCTCCCACCCAATCTCCACCTGACCCCACCCCATTTCTACCAGGTCCCTCCCTCCCAATCTCCACCTGACCCCACCCCATTTCTGCCAGGTCCCTCCCACCCAATCTCCACCTGACCCCACCCCATTTCTGCCAGGTCCCTCCCACCCAATCTCCACCTGACCCCACCCCATTTCTGCCAGGTCCCTCCCACCCAATCTCCACCTGACCCCACCCCATTTCTGCCAGGTCCCTCCCACCCAATCTCCACCTGACCCCACCCCATTTCTGCCAGGTCCCTCCCACCCAATCTCCACCTGACCCCACCCCATTTCTGCCAGGTCCCTCCCACCCAATCTCCACCTGACCCCACCCCATTTCTGCCAGGTCCCTCCCACCCAATCTCCACCTGACCCCACCCCATTTCTGCCAGGTCCCTCCCACCCAATCTCCACCTGACCCCACCCCATTTCTGCCAGGTCCCTCCCACCCAATCTCCACCTGACCCCACCCCATTTCTGCCAGGTCCCTCCCACCCAATCTCCACCTGACCCCACCCCATTTCTGCCAGGTCCCTCCCACCCAATCTCCACCTGACCCCACCCCATTTCTGCCAGGTCCCTCCCACCCAATCTCCACCTGACCCCACCCCATTTCTGCCAGGTCCCTCCCACCCAATCTCCACCTGACCCCACCCCATTTCTGCCAGGTCCCTCCCACCCAATCTCCACCTGACCCCACCCCATTTCTGCCAGGTCCCTCCCACCCAATCTCCACCTGACCCCACCCCATTTCTGCCAGGTCCCTCCCACCTAATCTCCACCTGACCCACCCCATTTCTGCCAGGTCCCTCCCACCTAATCTCCACCTGACCCTACCCCATTTCTGCCAGGTCCCACCCAATCTCTACCAGATGCCACTCCATTTCTACTTCCATCCCAATCCACCTTCACCTAGCCCGCCTCTGGCATCTGCCCCACCCGTAACACTTACCCCAGCCTATCCCATAGTAGTAGAGATGCTTGCTGTCCTCTGACCCAAAGACCTTGATCACCATGCTGTAGAGATGCAGTCCCTCCACCAGCATCCAAGCAAAGGCACTCAGGAAGAAGTAGTGCAGAAGGATGGCCAGCACCTGGCATGGGACCTGGGGAGCCAAGCACAGTGCAGGCTGAGAGTGCAGGTTGCAGCAGCTGCTTTGAGGTTTTGGCCCCTAGTGTCCATTTCCTGGGTACCCCTTGGTCACATGGCTTCATTTCTCAGACTAAGGGTTCTTCTACAACCTATGTCTAAGGGTCAGCTAGCCCTACCTGTGTCCATTCCTAGTGCAGTGATTCAGGAAAGGACACATAAAGAGCCTTCCCCATTTCTGCTGGGGTCACAGTCTGGCCCTATGGGGGACAGACAGATCACCGAGCTGAATTCTGAGCTGGGCCAGCTGTAGAAGGTGCATCAGAGGGGTAGCAAGGAGGGAGGGAGACCACCTAGGTGGAGGAGGATGGCTGCGGGATAAAGGTCAACACCTACTCACCGTGCCTGGCTCCACACGGAAGCTGATGAGCAGCAGGACCTGGGCCACCAGGACGGCAAAGGACAAGTTGGCGTGGATGTGGTAGCGCTGGTTCCGAATGGTGCTGACAGAGCTGAAGACAGAGAGGAGGGTGGAAATGAGGCAGGGTAGGTGAACAGCCTCGCAGTCCGCGACCATGACATCCCCCATCTACTCCTATATGGGCAGCCTGGTGCCTTCACAGAGCCCCCCCTTGCTGTGGCTCCCTGTTGCTCTTGCATGGCATCCCAGCTCCTTTCGCAGTCCCAGTCACCCTGCGCAGTCTGACCCCTGCCGACACTCCAATAGCACTTTTCCTTTCTGCTTCATTCCCTCCACTCTGGCTGTGTGGGGGACCAATCTGAATTCTGAATTGGAACAAGCAGAAGATACACCCCATCAGTGGGGACAGCAAGTAGAGAGGGAGGGCAGGAGGGAGAGAGGGAGCCACAGTACAGGAGATGGCTTCAGGACCTGTCGTTTCTCTTAAGTCCATTCGGGCAGGGCTCTGCCTGGCAGTTCAGATGCCATAAGGAGAACTTCTTGCCCCCTTGCTTCAAGCTGCTTGCCTCTACACTGTCCTCTTGTGCATGGTGTGATGGCACACATGTAAATGCTTGATTATGCTTTCATTTCCTTGGTTATTGATCACCCCACCCAAATGTATTCGTACCTGCCTGGGCCTTAGTCAGGGCCTCAGAGCTTGGCATCATGTCTTGCTGAGGAAGGATCAGTCCAGGAAGCCTGTGTTGGCCGTTGCCTGGCTCAGATCCCCAGAACTCTCTTTAAGTGTCTAGGTGGGACACTTTCTAGACCTTTATGGTATAGCTAAAGGCTGGTGTCCACACCCAAAAGGCTCTGCTGTTTTTCTAGACTTTTCCTATACCTCTGATCTGACAGTGAAAGGCACTGCCAGCAGCTATCCATAGACATGACATATCCATGTGTGCACAGCCCGAACAGAGCTGGCTGCAAAGTCAGAGAGAGGTAAAGCTGGAGAAGGGGGATGGGACTAGACATTTCCAGGAAGTTGTCAGAACTCTCTTGACACAGAAAGAGTGACTCACGACAGCACCGCGAAGGTGACCAGAGTGGCAGCCAAGCAGAGCACCGACAGCGAGCAGCCAACGTAACTGATGGACGACAGCGCCACCTGATGTCCATGTGTGAGCTGCAGGAACAGAGAAGGCCATCAGTAAACTGGCCCTGACCCAGCCTGTGGCTGGAAGAGCACAGTAGCAGACACAACTGATCCGTCATGCTGACACCAAGGCTTGCCTCCCAATATTGCCATGGCAGAGGGCCAGGCCACACTGGACCTTGGGTTGTCATTTCTCTTGCTCTACTATTCTGCTATGCTCCTCCAGCCTGTGTATAGTTCCCTGACCTGTTCCCCACCACACTCCCAGGCTCTCATATAGTTCATCCACATCCAAGTGGGTGACTTGAGATGGCACTGTGCCTCTCCAGGCTATTAAATGCATTAAATGACCATGCAAGGTTTACGGGGGATGAATAGATTCCCAATATAGAGCTCAAGCCGGGCAGACTGTCCTATCAGATTAGTGGCTGCACTGACCCTCCAGAGGGCCAGCATCTGCTCTGACCCTCTGGTTAAGATCTTGGCTAGTCTTCACTGGTGAGGCCTTCAGGACCCTCTCCTAAGTGGACGCCTGTGTAGTCACCTATGCTAATGTCTGTTGTAACCTAGCACTTTCAAGTGACACAATGGGCAAACGGAATGTTCACCCCACTCAAGCCCCACATCCTGTATCTGCCTGCCTCATCCATACCCAGCCCCTGACATGCACCCCTGTTCTTTTTTAAATGGTTTTATTTTTATGTGTAGGGATGTATTATCCACATATATGTAAGTGCATCTATGTCATGCAATGCCCATGGAGGAAAGAAGAGAGCATCAGATTCCTCTGGAACTGTAATTTCAGATGGTTGTCAACTGCCATGTGTATGTTGGGAATCAAACCCAGGTCCTCTACAAGGGCAGCCAGCACTCTTAACCACTGAGCCATCTCTCCAGCCCCGAACCCCTGTTCTTACAAGGCTATTTTCTTCCTGTCTTTGCCTTCTCAGGGACTGGAATCTTGGCTTTCACAGAGGTCAATCTTACTTCATGCAGCACACTGGTCCTGGGCAGAGTCCAGATGCATCCAGGTCTTGGGGGACCCCATGGGCCCCTGGGTGGCCCTAGCTTGGTGACTGTACCTCATCTTTATCAGTTGTAGCACTTGCTGGTCACAGACAAGGAGCCAGCATTCTGTGTCCCATGGTAGAGTCAGACAGTGCAGGGACAAGTGACCATGTACCACACAGCTGCCCAAAGGACACTGTTGGGGGCAGAATGGGGAGCCTTTGTCCTTTCATGGGGTTAACCAAGCATGGCAACTAGGCCTCCTCAGGCTCAAGGCAACTCATTAGAGAGTCATCTGAATCTCCCTGTCTCCCTTCAGCCACCTGGCTTGTCAGTAAAATACACCACACAGCAGAGAGTGAACTTCCAAAGCTAGAAGGCCTGAGGGTCTACAGGGTGACAAATTGACCAAGATGTCAGCTGTAACAGGAAGCCATCTCCCCAGCTCTAGGACAGGATCTGGAGTCTCTGGTGGAAACTGGAGCCGCAGCAGGCCAGCCAGCCAAAGGTAGGGCTAGAGCAGAATGTGGATACTGAGTCAAGGTCAGCCCGCAGTACAAAGCCAGGCAGGGATGGGGTGACCGGAGGACCAAAGGCCCAGGCTGAGGTGTGACATAGATGCTCAGAACAGAATTTCTTATGGGCACTAGACCCATGATGAGGACTCCTTCGCTGGGCTAGCAGGCCCTGACTCTGAAGTGCTGGAGGGAGCAGGAACTGCTGGGAGGGGTCCCCTTGATCCCCAACTCAGTTCAGAGGCACAGCCAGGCAGCCGAAACAGTGGAGTGAGTTTTACATTACAGCTGGTCAGCTACAGGGCCATCAGGAGGACAACTTAGCCCACAGCACCCAGAAAGGGAAGTGACAGTGTATGTGGCATCATGTCATCCCTGTCTGAAATGGCCAGAGAGACAGCCCGCACTGCAGCATGCCCCGTGGAGGACAGAGTCCTGGGGAGACTCAGCAGCAGGTCATGCACACAGGAACAAAGCAGGTCTGTGTTCACCCACATGGTGCACTCTCCAAGATACACGTAGTCTGTTTGTAAGAAAGGAGCAATCTCCATCCTTTGTTCAGAGAACAAAGAGACACTGCAGGCTCAGAGGCCATGTCTGTGATGCTGGAAATATCGGCACCTTGTACATGGCTGTGCCGTCTGGGGAGACAGGTCGGGGGCAGAGGAATGGCTGTGCCGTCCTGGGGAGACAGGTCGGGGGCAGAGGAATGGCTGTGCCGTCCTGGGAGACAGGTGGTGGTGGGGGTGGGGGGGACAGCTGTGCCGTCCTGGGAGACAGGCGGGGGCGGAGAGAACAGCATTGATTTTCTCTCCACTGTGTGTCATCTTTACAAAGCCCACAAAGATTCCTCCATGCCCTTCTGCCTGTTCCAGCCGCAGGCTCCTTGGGGGCTCCCTGCCCAAAAGGACTTTGCTGGAATCCAGGTACATTTCAGCATATAGCCAGAGGTTCTCACTCGGGCCAGCCCCACCCCCTTGCTTCATTTCAGGGCCTCTGGGATGGAAACTCCCCTCTGCCTAGGCTGTCCTACCTCTGCCCCTGCCAACAAGCCCACCCCACCCCAGCAAGACCCCAACTCTGAAGGCAGCCTCCTCTAGCAATAAGGATCCCCTGAAGACAACAGACAGTACCCCACTCTAGAGAGCTCCTACCCACTCCCCAGAAACTCCAGAGCAGCTGTTTCTTACAGAAGATTCTAGAATAAAATAAGCATCATTGCTGCCTCTCCTCCAACAGCGTGGGTCTGGCTGGAGGAACTGATGTAGGGGAGTCAGAAGGCAGACCCCAGAATGAGGAATGAGGTTGGGGTTCCAGAGGCATCTACTCCTCTCCTTCCCTCCTCCCTCCCTGCTCCCCTTCTTTCTCCTCATCCTCCTGGGAGCAGTTTGCACAGTGACCTCTGACCTTACTTCCTGGGCTCATGTCCCATGCCCCACGTGGCCTCAGGGCCTCCCTAGAACCTGAAGGGAGAGTTTCCTGGCAGATACTGACCCTGTGCCTGAGCTCGCCAACACTCTCAGGAGACCGTGGGAGACAGGAGGAGGATAGGAGGGGGACCAAGAAGTCCAGCTGGGTGGGGAAGCAAAGTGGGACAGGACAGGACAGGACAGGATGGGGAGGGGGAGGGACTCTCTTCTGAACTCTCCAGCCTCCACAATATCTGTCCCCATCCACAGGTGACAGGCTACTCTGCACCTGTACACAAGGCTCCAACATACCACCATCCTTGTATGTATAAACCTACTTTTTGTTTTAGCAAATGTATGTGGGGTACGTGTGTGTGTGTGTGTGTGTGTGTGTGTGTGTGTGTTCTCATGTGTATGAGTGCACATATGTGTGTGTAGTGTGTGTGTGAGAGAGAGGGAGAGAGAGAAAAATAGAGAGAGAGAGAGAGATGTCCCATGTCCCACGTCTTCCTCCATCACTCTGCCCTTCATTTATTGAGGCAGGGGTCTCTTGTTGAACCTAGAGCTTGCCAAGATTCACCTAGTCTAGGTAGATGGCTTGAGCAAGGGATCCCCTACACCTGCCTGACTTTCATATGGTACTGGGGATCCAAACTCTGCTTCCCACGCTTGCAAAGCAAGGGTTTTATCCACTTTGCCACCTCCACCTCTGAGATTTTAACCTGAAGCCTATAGTCCCAGAGGAGGTGGCTAGGCTGCCCTCCTTCTGTCTCACAACTCCATTCTGGTGTGGGTTCCCACCACCAGGACACCCAAAGGCCCTCAGGCTCAGAGCTCATTCTGTGCTAGGCTCAGAGCTCAGGGATAGGGGATGTTTCAGTGACTGGGTACTTGGGGCTGGGTTTGGGAGGCTCAGCGGTGTTTCAGAGGCCAACTTCTCAGGCCAAGTGCTCAGTTGTTGCTCAGCGTTACGTGCTCAGGATGGGGTTCTGAGGACGATTCTCAGGCTGGGTGATGCCTCCTCCTTCCTCTCCTGGTTTCCACCATGGTCCCAGGAGCAAGTTCCCACCCACACTGCACATGGCAGGGCTGGGCTCAGCAGGCCCACACAGCACAGGACAGGGAGGAACCCTATGTGTCCTACTGGCCATTGCATCTGGGGCAGGGCGGTGGTGGTGCTAAAAGCCCCATCCCAGGACAGACACTGGAGGTGTCTGACACATAGGTGGGCTAAATGGCCTGTAGAAGGAGTCTATGTGCACCAGTCAGTCCTATATTCTGCCAGCCCCAGAGAACCTATACATGGCCCTAGCTATACCAGGCCCCTGGGTCCAGGAAGCAGCTCACACAGTGGTTCCACTTAGCCCCATCACCCCTTGCTATCACACCCACTCCTAGGACCCCTGCCACCCACCCTGGGCTCAGCTGCAGCTGGCTCCACCATCTTGGGCCTGGGCTAGAGAGGTCTGTGAATGGACACACTAAGCACTAGCTTCATGAAGGTCTAGTGAGCCTTGGCTGTCCTTCCTTTCCCACCACAGACAGATTTAGAAATGCCCAGAAAAGCCTGGAGTTGGCTTCAGGACAGGGTCCCTCTGAGTCAGTGACCACAAACTCAATGGCCCTGAGGTACTTGGAAAGACTGTAGGAGGCCAGCTGAAGTTCTAACTCACTGAACACAGGGCCCCTCTGCCCAAGGACAGCCGCGCATTCACCTTAGCAAGAGCCCCCACGTACGGCCCAGTCATTCTCCTTCTCAGACAAGACAGCTGAGCATTCACCTTAGCAAGAGCCCCCTGTATGGCCCAGTCATTCTCCTTCTCAGACGAGACAGCGCTGCTGTCTTTAGAATATGGCTGCAGGTCACACCTTGTGGAGTGCGGTGGGGACTGGGGTAGCCTGGACCCATAGCCCCTTATAGCCAGAGGTGCTGGAGCAACGCCACTCCTTAAAGTCTTGTTTCCAGTCAGATGTGGAAGATCATCATGGCCAGCACATCCCCTTTTTAGTTATTAATTTCCTTTTCCATTTTTCATGTGTGTGGGGGGGTGTGCACATGTTCACATGTATATGTGTGTGCATGTGAAGGTATGGGGCTCATGTCAAGATTCTTCCTCCGATGTTCTTCCACCTCATTCACTGAGGTGGGGTCTCTCAGGCAACCCCAGAGCTCCCTCCCCCCCACAGGCCTATCTGGCTAGCGAGCCTGCTCTGGTGATCCTGTCTTTGCCTTCCCAGACTGGACTTCGAGCTGGCACCACACTCTCCCAACTTTCATGTGAGTTTCTGGGGATCCAAGCTCTTCTTTCAGATAATGTATCTGAGTCTGAAGCATTGAGCTGAGCACTAAGCCTTCCATATTTAAACTCCATGGACTAGAATGGAACCTGTCACGTTGAGTGGCCTAGGCAGCCTCAGGCCACAGTCTGTGATTGTCCCATGGACAGCCATTTGCTATGGGGCCAGGCCCCATGGGGCGGGGGATGCTCCAGAGCTGGAATTTTCCCTGGCATGACCTCCCACACTCACTTAGAGGTACACAGCACCCTGGGCTGGGAAGCTTGGAGCAAGGCCAGGGAAGTGGCCTCCTAAAGGATCTCCATACCTGGGGCAGGAGGAATATTTTGTGGTAACCTGTTTAAGCCCAGGGCCATGCCCACCGCCATCTCCTTGGATGCCCCACTTGCAGGCTGCAGCCCTGGTGGCACTGGTCATCCAGGCTTTGTACCCTGGAACTGCAGTGGGGAAGAGGATGCCTTCCAGATCCTGGCTGTCCTCACTGCCTTCTTGTAGACTTCCTTTTTAAATCTGTCACTATCACCTTCCTTTCAGCAAAAGGACTAGATAGATGGTCATGCCCAAGGCCTTCCTCCCCACTCTGGTCATGGTGAGGCCAGCCACACCTGCAACACCTGCAGCCCTAACATCCCAGGTTCCTTGACCTTGACCCCTCCCCTGTCTGGTGGTTCATCCTTAGACAGGATGAAGGCTCTGGCTCTTGCCTTCCTGTTCTCTCTCTCCCCCTCCTCTCTCTGTCTCTCTCTGTCTCTCTCTGTCTCCGTCTCCCTCTCCCTCTCCCTCTCCCTCTCCCTCTCCCTCTCTCTCTCCCTCTCCCTCTCCCTCTCCCTCTCCCTCTCCCTCTCCCTCTCCCTCTCCCTCTCCCTCTCCCTCTCCTTCTCCCTCTCCCTCTCCCTCGCTCTCTCTCCCTGTGGTGGATTCAAGTCAGAACTTCCAGCTAAGCTGAAGTAACTCATGCCATGCCTAGTTCCTACAGCAGATGCTGCAAGTGCGTTGTATCAGGCTCTGGGATGAGGTCAGCAGGGTATCACACCTGGGAGCCGGCCTTGGTTCTGTTTATAGTGTGGGCCAAGTCTCAGAGGCTCCCTGACTCGTCCCTACCTTCCCACCTGACACTCCTGTCTCATGCTACAGCCAAGCATACCCACTCTGTACCTTCCTTGTGATCATGGGCCGACATACATTTAATATGTATCCAGAAACATATCCAGAGGAATCTGTTGGGGTTTAGACCTGGGGTCTCCTGGGACACCATCTTAGATCTTCTGAGATATTAACCTGTGGTTTCCTAGGGCATCATTCTAAATTTCATGGGACATCACCCTGGGGTCTCATTGAACATATCTTTGGGTCTCCTGGGACATCAACTTGGGGTCTCCTGGGATAACATCCAGGGGTCTCCTAGAACACCATCCTAGGGGTCTCCTGGGATATCATCCAGGGGTCTCCAGGGGGAATCATTCTGAGGCTTCATGGGACATCATCCTGGGGTCTCACTGGATATGTCTTTGAGACATGATCCTGTTGTTTCCTATGACATCATCCTGGAGTCTCTGGGGATACCATCTTGGGGTCTGTCCTAGAGCATCCTCCTAGGATTGGTCCACCAGTCTAAGGTACCACTGACATACTCCTCAGTGTGTCTCCTTGGATCTTCCAGAAAGATCCTCCCCCTCCCCCAAGAAGACAGAGGGCCCCGGAGTGAGCTCCAAGGAGGAAACCAAAACTGGAGGAGGCCAAGAGAGCAGTCAGAGAGCAAGGGGGATGAGGGGATATGATGCGACAAGAGTGCCTGAGAACAGACCTAAATGACAGACCCAAGGACCATCAGGGTGAGCTCAGGTTCCAGTGAAGAAGCCAGCTTGCATCAAGGAAGTGCAGTTGTTCCTGCTACCTTGTGAATTCTGAAAGTGTGCCCTGGATTTGGCATCACTTACGAAATCTGCCTTAATTTCTTTAATGTTCATGAGAATGTTCCTTTTTAGCAGGGATAATTTTAAACCATTTTCAAATCAACCTTTTCGAGAAATGAATAGATATGATTTGCTCCCACGAAGACACCCACAGACTGTCTAAATCTGGTGTTACCGATACTGACTGGTGACAGATTTGTAATATAAATGCTTCTGGATTGTCATTTATTGTTTTACTTTGTAGATGGGGCTTCTACCCTGCCCCCTTGGGAAAGGTGTGGGGCGCACACACAGCAAATCCCTAGCAAGTGCACCCCCTGCCACTCCCATTTGCCAACAGATTCTTAGCCAGGCCAAGAAAAAGCCAGGCCAAGAAAAAACCCCTAGGCTCAGTGGTTCAGCATGTGGCGGACCAAGAGGAGGAGGCTCTACCTTGATGTCACTTGGAATGTCCCCAAACATCTTTACCAGTAATGAGCAGAGAGCTCTTGCACTGAGACTGAAGGAAGAGCACCTAGAGTGATACCCAGGTTGCCAGCTGCACTCAGTACATGGATCCAGCAGCCAGTGATCCTGGTGCCCAATTTCTGGATTGCCTACCAAGAAGCGCCCTTAAAGACAACGCTGCCGGACAGTTCATTCTCTCTGCTAAGTCTTGGTAAGTGGTGGTTGGAAGCCATGGTTCATTTTCTACATCCCTGGGCATCTTCCCTGGGCAGCCCAGGGCTTCCTGTTGACCCCATTTCCAGGGATGTGACCTGTCTCCCGTGTCCCCTCCTGTTCCCCTAACCAGCATGGATTTCTCTGTGCACCAACTTAGGTCCTATTCTTCAACTGGCCCTTCAAATGTGCTAACAATGGGCTCAGTCATCTCCCAGACATGAAATAACTTTACAGACAGTCTAGGTCTGTGCCAAGGGTGGTAGCAGCTGGTGTCACTTAAAAACTACTAGGAACAGGAATATCATGTTGTCCCAGAGTCTATGGGGCATCTGTATGGCACTCACCTTCAACGGGACCACTTGCATAAGGATGGCAAAGTTGGTGAGGTGTGTGCAGCGGCACACTGAGTAGGTGAGGTTGCCCTCCGTTAGTGCACAGCCCTGGCTCGACCAGACACCTTCCCCGGAGCTGAGGACACAGTGGATAGACATTGATCAGTGGAGGCAGAGATGCCCTTCAGCTCCACGGGCCCAGAACTCACTGGTTCACCCTGATGCTAGGGTGCAAAGCACCCTTGAGTATTAGAACTAGAAAGTGGGTATCACTGGTGAGGCCACAGGAAGCAAGGGCCTCCTCTGGGATGGGGAGCTGGCACCACAGCTTAGTCCCCCAAGAAAAAACCTGGACATTCCTCATCCTGGGATGAAATGTGTGTGCCTTACAACCCAGCTTAGGAGACCAAACACTCAGAAAAAAACATGTTAAGTGTTTTTCTTAAGTGCCCACCTGCAGGGGGGGGGGTAGATGAGAAAAACCTATGGTATACAAATAAGATAAAACAAATAAAATGTGTATACAAATATGATAAAATATAAATAAAGCATAGTGCATGCAAGTACTAGATACAGGCATATATAAACATGAAACTCCCGCATAGCACTGTTTTTGTCTTTTTGAGACAGGGTCTCCCTTTAGTCCCAGCAGGCGTGGAGCTCACTATGTAGAACAGGCTGGCCTTGAACTCCCAGAGATCCACCTGCCTCTGCCTCCCAAGTGCTGGGATTAAAGGCATGCACCACCACGTCCGGCCTCCTGTGTAGCACTTTGAAAAGCATCTTTTGTAGCTGGAGAGATGGCTCAGTGGTTAATGGTATTTGCTGTTCAACTGTGATCTGAATTTGGATCCTAGCACTCATGTAAGAAGCTGGCCATGGTCCTGTGTGTCCCTGTAACCCCAGTGTTGTTGGGGGGCAGAGGCAGGATGATGGCTGGGGCTTGCTGGCTACTGGTCTAGCTGAAAAAATGCAAGTTCCCGGTTCAGAGAGAGACCCTGACCCAAGAGGAACAGGAGAAAAAGGACAACGAACACCTGATGCTTTCTTCTGACTTCCGAGTACACACAAGCACATGCAATGACACACAACATGCACACACACCCATGCACATACACTATACACACATACATATACACACAAGTTGTCACATAAAATTTTAAAGATTTTATTTCTTTTTAATTATGTGTATGTGTGTCTGTATAGGAATAGGTGTACATGAGTGGAGGGCAGAAGAGAGTGTCAGGTCCCCTGGAGCTAGAGTTATCGGGGGCTGTATGCTGCCCAACATGGGTGCTGTGAACTCAGGTCCTCTCTAAGAGCAGCAAAAGCTCTTAACCGTGTTACCATCTCTCTGCCCCCACCAAAATCATTTTTTTTTAAATCCTTGACCAGTGTGTATCATTACAGATAAAACATAAAAACATAACACATAACACACAGGGCATCGTAACAATACCAGCAGTGTGAAGGAGGCAATATCTACATGTTTCTGTGAATGTACATGTACATTAATGCAAATCACTGAGGAAATGCACAGTCTCCCACAGTGGCCTCCAGAGAACAGGAAGGAGATCAGGGAGGATGCAGGGGTCAAATAGGATGTTTTCTTCTCTATAAGGCTCCAATCTCTAATTGCTGTGTTGCAGCTATTTCTTTACAGACACGAGTTACTTGATGGCATGTGCCAATGCCAGCCAGTTAACCGAGTAGTATACGGATCAGCCCTATCATTTTCTGGTGTGTCTCTGTATTTTCAAATCCAAAAAAGGCATCTGACATGTTTCTTCTCAAAAGGCACAACTTCAGTAATTGGCAAAGGCAAACCCTTGCTTCATTTACAGGGCTGAAGCAACCGCCAGGTTCTGGCTGTCTCTGCTTTGTTTTCAGCTACAGCCCCTCTACTATGGTCCAGCAAGAATATGTGGCTGCCTGAGTAGGGTAGCCCAGGCCCCCATCCTGCAACCCTTGACAATACCCATGGACAAGGCACCCAATTACTGCAGCGGCAGAGCCCGAGTGTGGGAAAGGAGGCTGGGGTGGGTGGGCACTGTGCCTGGTGACAGATGTGAGGACAGTGGCTTCCTCAGTGGTTTTCAGAATGAATGAGCCTTAGGGGAGGTCAGAGACATCCAGCAGAGTGTAAATCAGGCTGTGTAGAGGAGCCAGTCACCACCGATAACTGCAGAATACAAGGGACAAGAGACTGGTCCTGTGCCCCGCCCCCAGCCGCATTTGTGTCTAACTTTCCCAGGACCTGGGGAGGGGTCGCCACATAGGCTATTGAATTCTTCTCAGCTCCTTTGTCTATCTACTGAATGCAAAGATGTCACACTTCCATCTGAGGTGACCTGAGAATTAGCAGGCACTGAATGGGGTGGGCACAGTCAGGAGGGTGGATATGGCCCTCAGCTCTGGTGAAGGCTGAGCAGGAAAACCATGAAAGTCATGTCCTGAAATGGACAGCGTCATGTGTGACGCTGACCCGATCAGCTGGGAGCTGATCTCTGAGTGGTGTCACCTCTGTGTGGAAACAAGAAGGCAGCTCCCAGCTGTGCACAAATAAATCTGCAGGGAAGGTAGCTCAGCAATATCGGATAGCATTAAAAATACGCACACTCTGTGACCTGGGATGTGCACATGGAGGCAGAAATATGGTCACTCGGGTGCATAAATAAAATATGTTGTATAAATACAGTGAAAGACACAAACACCTGTAGAGGTGGAAACAAAGTGAAATGGGGTGGGACGACACAAGAAACTCAAACTGAACACTACCATATACTTCCCATGAGTGTAAGTATAAATGGCATGTAAATTATTTAAAGACACGCACATAAACTCAGGATAAGATGAAAAAGACAAAAGAGATGTTTGCTTTCTAAAAATAATATTTTTCTTTAAAATAAAAAAAAAAAAGGAAGAATATGGGGCTAGCGAGCTGGCTCAGTGGTTAAAAGCACTGGCTGCTCTTGCATCTGACCTGGACTCAGTTCTCAGCACCCACACGGTAGCTAATGACTGTCCATAACTCCAGTTCCAGGAGATCCAACACCTTCTCCTGAGCTCTGTGGGCATTGCAGAGCTTGGGTGCACTTGCATACCTGCAGGCAATACAGTCTTATGCATACAATAAAAATAGTAAATAAAATTTTATTTTTTTAAATAAAATAATATATTGAAGCTGAAAGTGGTAATCATGACTGGAATCTCAGCAGTTGGGAGATTGAGGCAAGAGGTTTGCTATGAGTTCAAAGCCAGTCTGGGTTACACAGTGAGTTTCAGGCCAGCCTGAGCTACACAGTAAGATCTGTCTCAAACAAATGAACAAACATACATAAAAGAGGGGTGTGAATATATTTGGGGCCAGTTATGTAGCTTAGTAACTGTGTGCTGGTCTGCCATATATAAGGTCCTGGGTCCCATTCTTGATAGCATAAAAATAAATATATTAATGTATGTAAAGAGAGTGATTGTATAATCTCTCACAGTATAAATCTTTTCAAAAAAAATGTGGTCCATGTGGCCATGAGATGGATCAATAGATAAAGTCTCAGCTGCCTAAGGACTTGAGTTCAACCCCCAAGACCCACTTGGTAGAAGAAAGGAGCCAACTCCCAAAGGTTGTCCTCTGATCCCCCTCATATCCTGGCATGCACACATCCACCCACACTATATACACAGAAACAAGTATAATTCTTAATAAGAACAATTAAAATCATGTTAGAAAAAATGGCCCAGAATTTTAAGCTAAGTGAATATATCTTAAAAAAAAAAAAATTGGGGCTGGAGAGATGGCCTAGCGGTTAAGAGCGCTGACAGCTCTTGCAGAGGACCCGGGTTCGATCTCCAGCACCCACATGGCGGCTGAGAACCGTGTTTAACTCCAGTTACAGGGGAATATGACACCCTCTTCTGACCTCTGCGACATTGCATGACTCTGGTGCACAGACCTATATGCAGACAGTACATTCATACACATAAAAAATAAATAAAATTAAAAAAAAAAAACAAAAAATGACCTCTTTCTCATAAAAAAAACCATAACTGAATTTACTTCCAGCAGACTTGCAGTACAAGAAAGGCTGAAGGAACATGACACTAGGCAGAAGCATGGCTTGACAAAAGTACATTACAGCTGGAGATGGGATAGGTGCATGACATTGCCCTGGTCTTGGTCTCGTTTGTAAATGCTCAACAAGGTAGCTGATTATCTGGGGCAGAAACATTGGCAATGTCACCGTGTCTGTGCTGTGGGTGTGAGTCACTTGGGAAGATCTAGAGAAGACAATAACAGTACAGGGTACAGGCAGGAGGAATCGTGAAAGTGTTTACACCTGAGAGTGCTTTTGAAATGAGACAATATTTATGGAAGGTAGATGCTGATGAATTAAACATGCTGCAAGTGTGGGGGAACCTCACAACAAAAATCGAAAGAAGATATTAAAAGTCGGTACTGGAAATATAGAATTAAAGAATCTTTAAGATCCAAATGAACTCAGAAAACAGTAACTCAGAAAACAAAGTAAAAGTAGCAAATTAAAACAGGTCTGTAGAAATGGTGCACTTACATTCAACCAGGTCAACAAGGTCATGGAATGTCAGTTGTCTGAACAAGGCAATTCTAGCAGTGCAGTCTTAAAAGCCCACTTTTTTTCTGGTCTTTTTGAGACAGGGCCTCCCTTTAGTCCCAGCTGGCATGGAGCTCGCTGTGTAGACCAGGCTGGCCTTGAATTTACAGAGATCTGCCTGCCTCTGCCTCCCAAGTGCTGGGAATAAAGGCATGTGCTGCCATGCCTGGCCCTCACAGCCCACTTTTAATAAAAATAGTATAAAAGAAAAATGATGGGTTAAGATTCAGCAGGCAAATACCAATCACTAGGGCAGACAAACTGCACCTAAGTAAGACCAGGACAATGCCTATTTCCCAGGGGCTGGAGAGATGAAGACTTAAGAACATTGGCTGTTCTTACAGAAGAACCAGCTTCAAATCCCAGCACCCACAGGTGGTTAAGAAACATCTGTAACTCCAGTTCCAGGGGATCTGATGCTTTCTTCTGTCCTCCATGGACACTGCATGACAAGGGTGTACTTACAGAATGCAAGCAATACACTCATACATATAAAATAAAAATAATAAAAATATTGAAAGAGGATATTACATATACAAGAGCAATTTTCCTAGACCTAGTGTTTGTGCTCCCAATAACAGAACTTCATTCAAAACACATAAAAGTTCCAGACTTAAAGAAGAGACAGGAGGCAACCATCATAATGGAACAATGGAGACTCTACATGTCCCTCTCCTCTCTCTCTCTCTCTCTCTCTCTCTCTCTCTCTCTCTCTCTCTCCTCTCTCTCTCTCTCTCTCTCTCTCCTTCCTCTCTCATTCTCTCTCTTTCTCAGATCAGAGTCTCATTCATACCAGGTAAATGCTCTACCACTAAGCCACATCCCAATTACCCTTTTATTTTTCATTTTGAGACAAGGTTTCATTAAGTTGCCTAAGCTGGCCTTGAACTTGCTCTGTGGCCAAGGCAGACTTTGATCTTATAATTCTCCTGCAGCTGCCTCCTAAGTTGCTAGAATTACTGGGTTGCTTCTTATCATTCTTGTAATTGATTCTAGGACCCTGCACAGATACTTAAGTCTATGGATGCTCAAATATATAAAGTGTGGTGTTTGCATAGAACTCACACACATTCTCTTACATGCTTTAAATAATCTCTAGCTAACCTATAATCTTGATTGCAATGTGAATGGTTTGCAGACAGTTATTACACTGTATTGCTCAGGGAATAATGACATGAATGAGGGATGGAGAGACGGCCTAGCGGTTAAGAGCGCCAACTGCTCTTGCAGGACCCGGGTTCGATCCCCAGCATCCACATGGCAGATGAAAACTGTCTGTAACTCCAATTCCCAGAGAACTCCAGTTCCAGGGGAATCCATTACCCTCTTCTGACCTCCACGGCATTGCATGACATGAGTGCACAAACCTACATGCAGACAGTACATTCATACACATAAAAAATAAATAAATAAAAATTTTTTAAAATGACATGAATGAAATCTGCACATGCTTCGTGTTTTGTTTATTAGTTTAGAGAGTGTCTCTCACTGGCATGGAAGTCACTAATTAGGCTAGATAGTCCATGATTGGTTGGATAGCCATACAAAACTCATGGGCAGAGAGGACCAACTATCACTGGTAGAAAAAGCTGACAGAATAGTAAGGTTCAAGAAGACCTGGACATAACTACCACTTAACCTGACCTCATTAACATTTATAAACACTCTGGGAAAAATGCAGTGTGCCCCAAGTACACCAAAGTACTTGCCAAGATTGTACATATTATGGTTGTTTAAACAACTTTAACCACACTTTAAAAAACTACGGTTAAAGAAATTTTTAGATCACAAAACATTTCATTAGAAATCAGTTAGCAGAGAGATCTCTAGAAATTAAGCAACCCACTTCAAAATGAAATCTAGGTGCTGGGGAGATGGCTAAGCATGGTGAGACACTTTCCGACAAGCCTGATGACCCGAGACCACATGGTAGAAAGAGATGGCCAACTCCTAAAAACTGTCCTCTGATTTCTGCATGCCCCCACATATACAAGCACACACACAGACACACATGCATGTGGTTGTGTACACACACACACACACACACACACATAGTGACATAGGTAGAAGAGGTGGTCATAGGGAAATTTTAAAATATTTTTAATTTAATTAAAATAGAAACATCAAATTTGCGGGAGTGGAGCTAAGTCGGTGCTCACAGGAAAATGTATAACAGTAAAAGTTTGTGTTACAAAATAAAACTATCTCATACCAATTATCCAAACTTTCATAGTAAGACTTTTTTTATATTTCCGAGACAGGGTCTTCCTGTAGCCCAAGCTGACCTAGAACTCACTGTGTAGACCAGGGTGGCCTTGAACTCACAGAGATCTGTCTGTCTCTGCTTTCTGAATGCTGGGATTAAAGACATGCATCACCATACCTGGGTATAGTAAGACAATTTTAAGTGGAGACCAAATTAAACCCAAGGTAAATCTTCTGGGGGGCAAATTACTTCCCCTTCAAATACACAAATAAAGGTGAACAAATGAATGAACATGACCAGTAGAAACACTAGTAGAGAAAATTCATAAAACCAAAGTTGTTTCTTTGAAAAACAAACTGATGCAATGCTGGTAAGAATAAACAAAAAAGAGTAAAGGTAGATTTTGGATGTAAGAATGCAATAGGGACATCAGCACAGACCCTACAGATGTGATCACAGGCTGGAGGAGCTGCTGGTCAGTCTTTGCCATCTTGACAACATGAACTAGAGTCACCTGGGAAGAGGGAAACTCAACTCAGGAATTCCCTTCATCAGACTGGCCTGTAGATACGTCTGTGGGGCACTTTCTTGACGACTAATTGATGAAGGAGGGCCCAGGCCACTGTGGGGCCTGGGCAGTTTAAGAAAGGCAGCTGAAGAAGCCAGAGGAAGCAAGCCAGTAGGCAGCATTCCCCCATGGTCTCTGCTTCAGTGCCTGCCTCCAGGTTCCTGCCTTGGCCTCCCTTGATGATGGACTTTGAGCCATAAGCCAGAAAAACATTTTCATCCCAAATTGTTATTGGTCAGTGTTTTAACACAGCAAAAGAAAGAAAACTAAGACACCAAAACTAAAAGAAATCCATGGCATAAGTAGTCCTGTATCTATAAAAAGAACTGAATATATAGTTTTTAAGACTTGCCAAAAGTGAAAGGGAAGGCTCAGATGGATGTGTTACTGAATTCTACAAAAATATTCTATATAAGTGACTGTAAAATTCATTCCAAAATGTGTCTTTTTACAAAACAAAGGCATTACCCAAACAGTATATTACAGATCAAATTACTCCATGAATAAATGTCCTCAGCTATCCCTGCAAGAAGATCTAGCAGTATACAAAAAGGATGATTTAAATGTTCCTTCACAATTATCTCAAGTGTGAACAACTAAAATTTCTCTTGGCCAGAGGTCATTCCTACCACAGACTATGGAAAAATAGAACACAAGAGACCAGACCCCCTCTGAGACATGGTATAATGGAGTCCTTGAGACCAAACTTACCACAGACACAGTATGATTGAGTCCTGGAGACCAGACCCACCATGGAACGTGGTACAAGAGAGTCTTGCCTCACAGCTCACTGAACTGTCCATGCTTGCAGCAACATGGGCATGGTTATGCTAGATAGATGTGCCATCTGAAGAAGCTGGGCTCAGAGGCTACCTGCACTGACGCCCCTTCTCATTCTCATTCTGTCAGCAGCCAGCTCTCAGGGCCAAGGACAAGTGAGAAACTTCAGGAGATGCAAGTGGGATGTGGGGATCTCTGGGGCTGATGGCATTGTTCTAGATCTCACTCATGTGATTGCACAATTGTATTCATTTATAAAATTGTGCAAGGAAAACTGAAATCTCCTGAATATACATTGCATATTAATTAGTAATCATTTGAAAAGTGAGTGGGCAAGATGCTGGGGCATGTCTGTTTCTGGGAGCTGCGGCTGATTAGGAGTCTGCTGTGCATGTCTATCAACTTGGGCTGATTCTATATCTTGGCTGTTATAAAAAACTGCTATGAAAACATTCTCTTCAATGTGCTGACGTCATTTCATTTGGATGTAGGCTTGAAGGAGCAGGGAGAGGTCTTGTTTCCTTTTCTCGGAAAGCCTGCGTACTGATTTCCACAATGGTTGTGCTAATCCCGACACCCCGCTTTTCTCCATGTCCTTGCCAGCACCTGCTGCCTTTTACTTTTTTTATTAAAGAGTCAAATGGTTTATTTTATAACAATGAACAAAAAGAAAGTCTTGCAGGTATGTGTGTGTGTGTGCATGTATGTGTGTGTGTTTGCAAATGCACACATGTGTGTGAAGCCCAGAGATCCAACCTCAGGTTTCATTCCTCAGGTACTGTCCACCATTTTAAAAACATTTTATTTATTATTTTAATTCTGTGTAAATGAGTGTATTGCCTGTATGTGTATGTAAGTGCACCCTTGTCTTACTATGCCTAAAGAGGTCAGAAGAAGGTGTAGGATCCCCTGGAACTGGATTTACGAATAGTTGTTAGCCACCATATTGGTGGTGGGAATCAAACTGGGTCCTCTGAAAGAGCAGCCAATGCTCTTAATGGCTGAGCCATCTCTCTAGCTCCCCACCATATTTTGGTTGTTGCTATTGGAGACAGGGTCTCTCACTGGCATGGAGCTCAGCCCCAGGTATCCTCCTATGTCTGCCTCCCCAATCCTGGCATAACAAGCACATGTTACCATGTTTGGCTTTTTTACATGAGTTCTAAGGCTCAAATTCAGACCCTCATGCTGTCACAGAAAACACTTTACTGAGTGACCTAAAAGAAATTCTGAATTCTTCTCTTCTGGTGGCTAACTAAATGGTGGTGGCCAAAAGGTCAGTGACATAAAATTTGCCTCACAGCCTTGATCTTTTGCAGAAATGAGAAGAGGCTAGAGTTACATGACTTGCAATTATCTTTTAGACAGAAGTGCCAAAAACCTGGCATTTCAGTAGTTGCTACAGTCTCCTCGCCTTCTGCTTTCATGACAGGAAATCAGTGCTTCCTGATGTTGGACTCTGTGGGAAGTTGCACTGATGCAATCAGTCCTTGTACCTCTGCCAGCTATTGGGAGCAACCCATGCATCAGTGCTATGAACGTGGCCCCATCAATACTGGTGGCCTTGCCCTTGGCCTGTTCTTCAAACACCGGCTGTTGCTATGTGAGATCATCAGGCTGAGAGTTGGCACTGAATACCTCCTTCTTCATGACACAAAACTCAAAACGCTTGGTTTAGACCCTCTTCTGAACAATGCTGTTTGGACAGAGGACTCATTATCTGGGGGTAATCACAGATGAATGTAGGATTGACTCAGGTGATTTTGATGACCTCCCTGAGAAGCTTATGGAGGAGCCTGGCTGTGGTACTGGGTGTTAGGGAGCAGGGTGGGCATCCAACAGATTGTCACACAAATAGCATCAAATTTCAAAGAGGTTTGTTTCTGGTGGCTACATCCCAGAGTAAAATCCAACTTGTAGTTTGGTCCTGTGGGACAAGTGGGTGACAGGTGATCTTACAGCTGCCTGTACTTTTTCCACCATCCCTGACAGCACCTTCTCTGTAATTTCTGCAAGATTCCAATAGACTGGGTAGACCATGTAGACCACACAGGTGGTGAGCTCAGGATCATGAGTCTAATCATTTCCTGCCTTCCAGAGTTGGAATCCAACTTCATAAACCTGGCCTATGCCACCAACCACCAGCATCTTACAGCAGAGTTCTGGAGCAATTCTCATATTCTCATCTAGAAGTTCATGTCTCATACAGAAGTGATGGAAAGCATGTCCACCTTGATATGATGCTCATCAAAGGTCTCACTCTCCAGAAATTCCAGCTCATTGAATAGATTCCTTACATGTGTGACACTCTCAGTGGTTGATGCCAACACAAAGCTGCAGCAATACAGGCAAGCAGGGAGACCTATGTGGTTTCACAGGGAATAATGTTCCACTCAATCCTCTGGTATCAGGATTCCCTTGAACTTCAGTGATGTGTCCCCAGCGTAGTTTGCTCTAGACATCAACAAATTCTTCCTCTGGTTTATAATTCCTAAAACTAACCCTCATTTGTCACTTGCCTCCCTCACCCCAAAACCAATGTTGGCATGGGTCTTCCCTGCTGTCTTAAAGGGATGTCAGTGAGTTGGTCCCCGGCTACAGGTGGCTGTGTTCTTGGATGAAGCAAGTAAGTGAGGTGTTTACATGGAACTCCTGTGGGCACAGGTTCTCCCCGCTGACCTGCAGCTGTTGGGCAGCTTGATTGTAGATCTCAGAGTGTTCACTTGGGTCCTGGCATTCTACCTGGCTTAGCTGTTTTTCACTGAGCTCTTTCTCTACCCCTTTCTCCTTAGCTTTCAGGAATCTCTGCAGTTCATTCTTGCTCAGTTTTGTCTCGACACCCACTTTTATCTCAGCCTCTTGGATCGTGGCCATCACTCCTGAGGTCCTAGCCTTCAAATATCATTGTTTTGATCACAGCCATTCCTACTGGGGGCAGAGAGCTATGGAGAGGGACTTTCTCACTGTGGTCTTATTTGTGTTTCCCTGAGGACTGTGATCTTGAGCTGCTTTTACTGTCTTCTTTTGCCAATTATCTATTCAGGTCTGCCACCCATCAGGGTCTCTGGGTCTCTCTGGCTACTGGGCTGTTTGAGTTCCTAAATATTTTTAAATATATTTATTTATTTATTTATTATTTTGTGTATATGAGTGTTCTACATGCATGGATGTATGTGCACCTGTGTGTATAATGCCTGCAGAGGCCAGAGGAGGGCATCAGCTCTCCTGAAACTGGAGTTGGGGTGGCTGTTAGTTGTTCTGTGGGTGTTGGGAACTGAACCTGTGTCCTCTGCAAGAGTCAGTGCTCTTAATCTCAGAGCCATCTTTTTAGCCCTAGTTCTTGAATCTTTATTTAACCCAACACTAAATATCAAATCTTAGATTTTTAATTATTTATTTATTTATTTATTTGGTTCTGGTGTGCACATGCCAAGGTCAGAGGACAACTTTCAGGGGTCAGTTCTTTCCTTCCACTATGTGGATTCCACAGATTGAACTCAGGTCATCAGACTTGATAGCAATCATCTTTACATGCTGAGCCATTCCACTGGCCCAGACATTAAAAGATTTTAAAAATATTTATTTATTATCTTTATATATTTTGTGTGTATGAGTGTGTTGCCTACATGTATGTACGTGACTAGTTGGGGTCAAAAGAGGGTGTTGGATCCCCTGAAACTAGAGTTATGGATGGTTGTTAGCTGCTATTTGGGTGCTAGGAATTGAACTTTGGCCTTCTGCAAGAGCAGCCAGTGCTCTTAACTGCTGGGCCATGTTACCAGTCCCCCAAACATTAAGATTTAGCCAATGAATGCCATTTCCCAAAGTCCCCCTCCTCAACCATTCCTCAACACCATCATGATAGGAGACAAAGGGATGATATCCCTATCTGGCCCCACGGTGCCCCTGATGAACTTGTTTCAAGGGCTTTATAAGACCTTGTTATGGAAATTCATGCAGCTGCTAACCATACCCACTGGGGTCTTACCCCACATACTGAGAGTCCCCAGTAAGTACAATTATACAACCATGATCTCATAAATAGATAATTAAGACGCTGTCTCAGGTGGTCATAAATAGATAATGAAGACGCTGTCTCAGGTGGTGAGACTAGGCTCGTCACCTAGAGCCATCTGGAACCTTGAACACTTCCTGTTCCTTAACAGTTCCACCTTGAAGCCCCCACTGACAGTACCTGAAGTCCAGGAAGGCACAATACAGGAAGATGTGGTTGCTGTCATTTGTGGCATCAATGTGTTGCTTATGAGTCTGAAATTAAAGAAAATGGATACATCTGTGATCTATCTGGAAAGGACAAGCACCCAGCCCTGAAGTGGGAACAAGATTCCTCACAGTAGCTGGGAAAATGGCTCAGCATGAAAAAACACTTGCCAAGCAAGCCTGAGTTCAGTCCCTAGAATTCACTTAAAAAGGCAGATGTGGTGCTGCACATCTATAACCCCAGCACTCTGATGTGAGATGAGAGATGAAGACAGGAGACTGTATGGAAGCTTGTGGGCTAGTCATCCTGGGGTATGCTGCATCACTCCAGAATAATGAGAGACCTGGCTTCAAGAGGTAGAAGGCAAGGACTGACTCCTGAAAGTTGTCCCTGACCCATACATGTGGACATGTATGCCTGATTCACACACACACACACACACACACACACACACACACAATTAAAATTTTAATTAATTTTTAAAGAATTTAAAATATCTTTAATTATATATATATATATATATATATATATATGTGTATATGTGTGTGTGTGTGTGTGTGTGTGTATGTGTGTGTGTGTGTGCGCATGTGTGCAGGTGCCCACTGAAGCCAGAAGAGCACATGAGATCCCCTGGAGCTGGAGTTACAGGCAATTGTGAGCCACCTGATGTGGGTGCTAGGAACCAAACTTGGGCCCTGTGCAAAAGCAACAGAAGCTCTTAACTGCTGAGCCATCTCTTCAGCTACACATTTATTTTGAAATCTCTCACATCCTGAGCATCCGGGGTACTGAGCAGGACCGCTGACTTCCTCTCTCCATCCCTGTCACAGTAAGACAGAGCCATGCTACCATACCGTTCTCTTCTTAGCCAACTCTGACCCACACCCCCAGGTTCCCCACCCCAGAGCCAGCCTTTGTTCCTTCTATGTCCTTCTTTCAAATCATTCTTCAGATAAGTCAACCAGAGGGCTCCCTCCTCCTTCCAGGCCTTGCTCAAAGGAGAATTCCTCTGAGTTCTCCCAGCCTGCTCACAAAGCACCTCCCTGTCTTCCATGTCACCATTTCTCTCATTAATTTTCATAGAATTTGGCCCCATGAAGCAAGCTGCATACTTTCTTGTTTGTCTGCTCTCTTCCCCTACAGAGTGTAGGGAATGAGGGTTGAGCCTTTGTGTTCCTCATGGCTGTACCCCAGTGCCTGTAGTCTGACATACAATGGAGCTTTCTGGAATGTTCACTTGGTGAATGAGTGAAGGGATGAACGATGGGCAGAAGCCAGGATACATGAATGGAACACTTGTCTCTCCTGGGCTTCCCTGGGCTGGCTCAGGTGCTCTGCCTCCATGGTTTGGTCCTGGCTTCCCTAGACCAGGTACAAGAGCCAGGATAAGCCTGTCTCCACAGGGAAACTGAGGCATTCAGTCAACTTGCCTCCAGACACACATTGCCTGGTGTCCAGCTCATTAGCAATCCAGTCTAGAAGCTCTTGGTTGCCTGTCACTCTTCCTTCTATCCTGTGACTTGTCAATTTTGCTGGTCCTGAGCCTTCACTGCTCGGTGAAACCTTCCCTCTTCACACACTGACAGGCCATCAGGCAAGTCACGCTCCCGCCCCCCCAAGTAGACAGGAGACAGGAGTACTTCCTCCCTCCGTGGCCTTAGCGTTTGCTTTAAGATGGACAGGCACACTACAGCAGCCCGTTCCAAACCCACTGCAGAGCCAGAAGCCCAGCCACTTTCCTTCATCTCAGAGCATCATGTGGTAGCTCCACCCTGCCCCCATTACCTGACAACCCTGCCTAAAATAGCCTTCTTGTCGTTGCTCATAAATGTATGGTCTGCCTCACTCCACTAGAGCAAAGCAACTGTTTGTCTGGTTGACTCTGGACCCTGCCCAGGCAGAACATTCGTGTGAATTACCGTGGGAATGCAAGCTCACAGCAGGTAGATGGGGCTTCTGATCTCTAAGGGGCATCCATCCAAACCATGCTGACAGCTGCTGTGGCTGGCGCAGGCCCTCACCACACCCCTTTTTGGCTACATAAGCAGATGCTTGGCTCCCTTTGGGAATGGGCTGGGAGACACCCTCCTGCCCTCTGCTGGTTCAACATTAAGGGTATTCTCAAGTGGGTTTTTTTTATTTCTTGCCTACTTTTATCATTAGTAGAGCTGAGCTAGTAACACGAAGGGCCAGGGAGCCCAGATACCCTAAGCCTAAGAGCTGCAACACTAAGCACTGAGGAGCTGAGGGTCCCAGACCAAGGTCCATTCAGGAGCTGCAACACTGGCAGGCTCCCCTTGCTGTTGCTGCTCGCCGCTGCTGTCAACTACTGCATTGCTGGTGATTAAAGCCCAAAGTAACAATCCTCTAAGCTGAGAACTGGGAGCCACCAGTCATTGGCTTCTAAAGTTGAAACAATAGACCCCTAATTCTCAGGACCTATGAGCTATGAGACTCTGGAGTGCCAGTCTAGCCCCCAGGCATGGGGCAGAAGAGGATGGAGGATTCAGACAGAGGAGAAGGATCTAGCCAGCTGATTCATAATATTCCCTGCCCCTCACGGAGAAGGGTGGCTTTCAGAGGGGAATCCTGACACAGCCTTAGTGTCCTAAAGACATGACATTGTGAATTCTAGGGCAAGGGCAGAACAGGAGCTTGGGGACCAGGGCAGCTACTTGGGCCTCACAGCCCTCCAGAGACACCACAGAGCATGAGAAGCAAGCCTCGCTGGGAAGCACAGTCCTCTGCCTTCTGGTGCCGCTCAGACAGGGAGCCCTGTGCTCTGCTGCTCCCCAAACTATACAAGGCACCATCAGGGGAGACTGGCCCCCAAACCCACAGTGTGGGAAACGCCTAAACGAACTTGAAGTGGCCACAGCCCAGTGTCCCCAGGAGACTGTGGGAAAGCCTCTTACTATAAGTGGCCAGACCCCATCAGTACAGGCCGGGAGTGCTGCATGGAAACATTTAAAAAAGAGGTCCATCTGTGTGTCACCTGGCTCTTAGAAGTGTATAAGCAAGCAGGTGACAGGAGGAAGCCAGGTCCAGCCCAATGTACCGCAGGAGGCATGGGGCTCCAGGGAGCAAGTGCTCTTCTGTCTTCTCTTGGGTGGCTTCCTTCCACCTCCCCCTCCGAGGCCAGAGTAAAATCACCCTTCAAAGGAAAAGTGCAGCTGGCTAAGCGTGCGTGGTCTGGGAGGGAGGAGTACACTGGCCCTTTTGGGTCTGTATCCAAGTCACAGGCCAGAACTGTAAATCTCTGCCCCTCTGGCCCTCAGGCTCTGTCACAGACTCAGCTCTTAGGCTGGGAAAACTGAGCTGCTTTTGTGTGTATGTGGAGAAAGGCCTCTAGTAATCCTCCATAAAAGAATGCCTCAGAGTTCTTGGTGAGATTTTAACATATGGGAGTGTAGCTGTGCCAGAGAAAAGGTGAGTCACCTCGCACAGCCCACGTTCCGCTTGCAGAAGAATGTGGGCAGCCAACAGCCATCCAACTCCCAGTTGCCCAGGCAAGAAAGAAAAACCATTTCGGTCGAGAAAAACCATTTTGGTTGGTCAGCGGGATACTGGGCATTAGGAGGGGACGCCCCTCCCCTGAAAGGCTCTAGCTGAGAGCAGGTCCATAGCACAAGTCCGATTGTTCCAATTGTGGCCGGAGCTGCAGGGCTGCAGAACAGCTACCAGGGGCCTCGGGGGCCTCAGGTGCCCTGCACCCGCGGCGTGAGCTTCCAGATGGGATTAATCAACAGATTACTCATCGCCTGCTGCTTATAGGCAAGGTGGAGGCTTCTGAACAGGAAGAGAGGAAAGCAGAATATCTGAGAACCTCTCAGTACTGGTTATTCAGGTACGTGTTGGCTTTGTACTGAGTATGTGGCTTTTCCTATTAAAAAAAAAAATTGGAAGACACTTCTCCATCATTGTCTCCAATAGAAGGCAGGTAGCACCTTGGTCCTTAATTCTGACCTTCAGCAAAGCAGTATAGTCAGCTAAAATGCCCCCACCCCGGGAATCAGGCAGACATGGGCAGAGCCCAGTGGAGACCAGACTCAGCCTTGCTGCTCCTCTGTCTTCCACCAGCTCCTTCCCAGTAACCCAGGCCAGGCCCAGCTCTAAATGGTTAAGCGCCCCACATGACAGAAGCCATGGAGAGGACAAGGAAACAGAGCTAGCCTCAGCTCCTCCAGCACCTGATGTTTCCTGGTTTCGAACCATCTTAGGACAGCCCCTCACAGCTCAGGAAGCTCCGGCCTGCAAACCTGATGGAGTCTTGGGCCTAGAGGAAGCCATTTAGGAGCAGGTAGTAAAATCACCCATTCAAAGGGCTCCCATCATAGAGTTGGGAGGCAGGCCAATGGACTACTCTGAGACAAAGGCCAGCCAGGATCCTAGGGCTCTGCCCACTCTTCCAAGGCCAAGATTAGGGGCAGCAACTTGGGAAGCCCTGCAGAGCCAAGGGCACCCAGCCCCTATACCCACATCACAGGATGTCCTAGTCAGTCCAGGCCATGTCTGGAAGCACAGGCTCCTTCCACTGTATGGTCACTCAACCCTAGGGGCTCGGATCATGGTGCCTAGACCATCCTGTCCAGATGCCTCTTCCTGACCTCTCCTTCACTACCTAGGACCCGCCCCTCCGGGTTAAAAGTGTTCTTCTGACCTGAACAAATCCTGACCACAGGTTCATATATAGCCCCATTCTTGGTATTGACATGCATTCTTCCTTAATGAAAGGTTATAGGGTGGGTTCCAATCCCACAGAAGGGCCACCCCCATCGCCTAACCTGAATCTTCCCTCTACAGGTGCAGCTGCCCATGGCTGCAGGATACAAATTGGAGGCAAAGCCACATAGGTCATCAGTACTGCCACAGGGCCACAGGAATGCACCAGGGTCAGAGAAACACTGCCGGCCCCTGGTCCAAAGGTCCCTGGAAACAGCGTCTGTATAACACAGAATTGGGGTTTCATCTGTCTTGATTTTCAATCTGGAGACAGACCTACCCTTTGACGTGAGCTGAATTCCTAATCATGTCCCTCCAGGGGTTCCCAAGATCGGAACCTGCAGACTCCTAATTCTCACATCAGTTCATAAACAGCCTATGTGGACGAGTGAGGGAAACACGGGGGACCTGCTTTCATGTTTCAGAATACAAAGAAAGAACACTGCAAAATGCCGCTAGGATCAGGAATTAGAGCCGCTCGCTTCAGAATGGAAAAGAAAATGTTTTCAAACCATCTCTCAGCCCAGGTACCACACAGCTATGGAGGTGCTCAGGGGAAAGGCCCAACACAGGGAGGCTAAAGTCCCCATACTTGGGTCCACACTTGGCATTAAATAGTTGCCATGTCCCAAGATGCAAGGGGAGGTGGGACATGTGTAAGAGTCCACAGAGATGGACAATGTAAGGATGGTCCAGGAGCACTGTCCCTGAAACTTCCACTGGATCCAAACTAACCCTCCACTATCCTGAACAGGCCAGATTAACACAAGTGGCCACTCTACATCCTGATAGCCCTGAGGTCACTAGTGCTCTGATCTGGGACAGGGAGAACAGTCTTACCAGTGGTAGAGACATCTGAAGGTGTCTCTAGTGACAGGTAGCAATGGCCACAGTGGCCCCACCTCCTGTCATACTGACCACACTCCTTCTCATCTAGTCTACAGATGGGACCCACAGAAGTCCAGTCCATCAGGTTGTGCTGGGGGTCATACACAGTCTCCATCTAATCCTTGGCTACCCGGGGCCAGCGACTGCTCACTGATCTCCCACCGCTACTTAGTTCATGCCGCCATCCTCCCAACTCAGCCTTGACATTTTCATGGTACAAGCCCATCCTATCTCAGGGGAAAGAATATCCTCATGGGAAAGATGGAGCCTAGGACCCTGGGGGCTGTAGGTCACTTTGCAGAACCACCTGTGCTTTGGCTGATCCTGCTCTGTCTGTCTGCCCATCTACCACCATCTACCTGTCTGTCAACTCCACCCATCTACCCACCCTCCAATTGCCTGTCCACCTACCCATCTATCCAGTTCTCCATCTACCCACCCATTCACCTACTGCCCATCCCCCATCCACCCCTCCTAACCACCCTCCCACCATCTTATTCTCCTCATCCCCTCACTCTCTCCACCTCCCACACCTACCTGACCATCTGCCAGCTCATCATCCACCCTGCCCATCTGTCTGCACATCCTCCAAGCCTGCCCATCTTGCTGCAGTCACCTGGGAGGCTCTACCCCCTCTCCTAAGTCACCATTCCTCCTGCAGGGCTCATCCTCAGAAACCCCAGACTGCTTCTGGGGTGGGGATTTCCTCCACTGCTGTTTTGACCCCTTGTTTCTACTTGGTCCTACCCTTCTCCAACACAGGCTCACAATCATCCCATCCTATGCAGTGCACATCACCACATGGGTGAGCTGTGTACATAGTCTCATAAGGACTAGACACCTGCTGCCCTCTCCAGGAGCTCCCATGGGACCTCTACTCATGCCCTTGTGGTCTGCCTCTCAAACAGCTATAGGCTGATTTGGGTCTTGATTGGGAGAGTAGATGAAGAGGGGGCCTGCCTCCCTGAGGGACTCCAGCAGACCCTGATGACATCATATCTAAATCTGTCCATCTGACTCAGCCACTCATCCTGCATTTCTGGGGTGCAGAAGAATAGTCTTCACCAGTTCTGCACGAAATACTCACACTCATGTGCTCGCACCAAGTCCAGCAGTTACCCTTGGTACACGCTTGGCCTTACTGGCACTTCCACCCACTCTGATCCACTCCCTCCTCATGGAAC
This sequence comes from Rhizomys pruinosus, assembly GCA_009823505.1. Taxonomy (NCBI): domain Eukaryota; kingdom Metazoa; phylum Chordata; class Mammalia; order Rodentia; family Spalacidae; genus Rhizomys; species Rhizomys pruinosus. Next base: position 804,159 of record VZQC01009135.1, on the reverse strand, counting down.
AGCCTGGTCTCTCAAGGGACAGAGTCAAGTGTGGATGAAACCCACAGGATGGGACTGCTTGTGGAGTTCCACCCTGTTTGAGGCCTGGCATCCTGGCACATCCGGGATCTGTTGGGCTGAGCTGTTTATCTCAGGTGCCTCCTGTTCAGGAATCTATGCACTGATAGTCATTTTTCTTGAGACACTTGGTTAGAATTTCTCAGGATGCACAAGCCTCTTTCTGATCAACAAATTCTTCCTATGGTTTAAAATGCCTAGAACCAGCCCTCATTTGTCACTTGGTCTCCCTCACCTCAAAGGCAGTGTTGGCATGGGTCCTCCCTGCTGTCTTAAAGGGATGTCAGTGAGGTGGTCCTCAGGCTGCAGGTTGCTGTGATGCTACTCTACAGCCATACTTCCATCCTGTTCTGTCCGGCCTTTCCACCATCTTCCTCACTCCTCCTCCCTTGGATGCTGATGGGGTTGGGCTCTCCGCCATCAGTCTGCACCAAGCATCATGAAGATGGTGTTTACTAGACAGAAGGCAGAGCCCTGGGTTCCTGAATCTGTCACCCGAGCTTCCCCCCCCCACTTCTCTCTCCACTAGCATGGGTATATGTTACATGGATGCACCTGTATGCATGTGGAGTCCAGAGGTCAACCTCAGGTATCATTCCTCAGGCACTGCCCACCTTGTTCTTCTGAGATAAGGACTCTCATTGGCCTGAAATTCATTCTGTAGACTAGGCTGGCTGGTCAGAAAGCATCAATTATCTGTCTGTCTCTGCCTTCCCAGAGCTGGGTTTTTCAAGTGGATATTAGGATCAAATTCAGGTACTTTATACTTTTGAGCAAGCATTTACTAACTGATCTATCTCCCAGCCTTGTCTTTGTTTTTAATTTCTGCTACTTTATTTTATAAGGTTGTAAACAAGACTGCTCAACCCAAATTTCTTTGGGCCCCAAATTCATATTCATTTCTCTCTCTCTCTCTCTCTCTCTCTCGCTCTCGCTCTCGCTCTCGCTCTCTCGCTTTCGCTCTCGCTCTCTCGCTTAAGCCCATAAAGAAAATATACAGCTTGCCCCTGAGATCATCTCATGGATGAAGGGCTAACAGTTAAGCAGGTGCATGGTGACTCCTTTACCAACACAAAGGGGAAGGGAGGATTTCTCTCATTAATTAACTAGGGTACTAGCAGATACTACCGTCCCTTCCAGGGAAAAGTCAGGAACAAGTGAGGCCATCGTGACTGCTGAAACAAATTTGCCTAATAGCTACAAAACTGGTGAAACTGGCCTACATCCACAGGGAAGGAATCAAGGAACCTGCGCCAGACAAAATTTACACTTCAGTGGGAAGGATCCTCTGAAACCTCATCAGTATTCTTCAAGTTACAGCACTGCATGGGAGTGCAGGACCAGGAGGAGAGCAGGCGGGAGGAGCCAGATAACCCCAGGTAATACCCAGCTGTGCACGCTCAGCCATCCTTCCCATCTGCCTCAAAGTCACCCACAGCTATTTCTTCCACAAATTAAGCACATATATACACATATACACACCAAACTAACTTCCCAGATTGAAGACATAGCCAGGTTCAAAAATAAGATAAGGCTGCCTATCCTGCCTTGGATCTTCCAGACCAGGCTTCTTCCCTAGAAATCTGGTCCTACCCTGACACCTTGCCTTATCACTAGCCTGAACAAATCTCAGTTCCCCCTTCCTTCCCCACACCCTGTTCCCCTTCTAGCCTTGGGCATAGGCCTGCTATTTTTCTTAGCACCTCAGATCTCTGCACTACCCTCTTAGCTCTCTCTGGAAGTTAGCTCTCCAATTTGCACCAGACTCATCCCCCTACATTGGGACCATCTGAAGCCTTCTCACTGTTGGAAGGGCTAGGCTTTTCATTGCCCTTCAGTAAGGGCCCAGACCTCTACAGATTGACTGAGAACACCTGAATCCAGTCTCTGTCTTGTAAGCTTCCCAAATTGGGCTGTGTCTGCTGACTGGTAGGAGCCCAAACCTGAGGAGGAAGACTGAGAGTATCTAATTTGTGCCTGACTTGGGCCTCTGCATGAACTCCTGAGTAGCTGGACTAGAGCCATCTGGTCCCTCCAATATAAAATCAAAAGAGAGAACCTGAAGCCTAGACCAACCAGCTTTTCATCACAGACCCAGACTTCAACTCAACAAAGGAAGTCTCTCGAGTTTCACACCTGAATCACAAACAACAAAAGAAATCCACATGCCAAAATCACAATGGAAAAATACTAACATGAAAAACCCAAATAATATGTCCCTATCAAACACCACCAGCCCTGTAGAAGAGTTTGATAATGAGAACCCTTTAGCAATATCCAGGAAACAGACTTTAAAAAGAACAATCATAAACTTGATCAAAGAATTCAATGAATTGAAAGAACATACAAACAAATCAAAGAACTAAAAGAAGATAAGGATAAACTTCTAACTGAATTCACAAAAGAAATAGAAATATTGAAGAAAACTCGGGCTGAAATTAAGAAGGAAGTGAAAACACTCAATAAGCCAATTTGAAAAGACATAAGAAAGCCTCACCAATAGAATGAATGAAATGGAAAACAGAATATCAAGACTGAATAATAAAGTTGAAGAATTGGACAGCTCAAGCAAAGATTATGAAAAAAATTTTTCCATCATTGCCTTATTTTCTTTTATATATATAATTTTTATTGTTATTAAACTTTTTCCATAGGTCATACATCATTTCTCTCTTTTTAATATAAATAATTTCTTATTATTAAACTTTTTCCATAGGTCATACATCATTTCTCAATCGAATCTAGAATGGCTTCCCTTTCTATGCCCCCCACCCCACCCAAGTCCCTGCACTCTGCCATACATGTCCTGTATCTTTTTCTGAGTCTTTCCAGAGTTTTTTTTTTCAGTTCTTTTGTTGTTGTTCTCTCCAACTTGTATTGCTACAGTATATATACATATATATACATAGTTATATATGTAAATATATATACATACATACACATATCACTGGAATTGGAGGATTTTTTTTTTTCTTAAAAGATGTCATGTTTTCCTTAAGGAAGTGCTCGATGGTTCCTCCTTGGCAATCCCAAACAATTATCAATCCTGCACTTTTGCTCCACATTGGGGTCTTTCCTTCCCATGGTCCCCCAAATGAAGTCCAGTAAGCACGCATCCTGTCTTGATCCCCCTGCACTGGCCTCCATGATATAGCCCAGGTAGTCCAACAATGGAAGTCTATATTCTGATGAGGCTGACATCCCCTTAGCTATTTAGTCCACAAACTGGGTATCTCAGTCCCCACCTGGCATTGAAGGTTTGGAGGATTCTTGGAGAGACATGAGTCCTCAGTCCATATTGGAAGGTTAAAAAGCTGTGTCTCATGTCTTTGAGGAGTGCCAAAAGTGGTGACAGCCACAGCGTTGATGCGCTTACCAGTAAGAATTGAAGACAGGCCAAACAACAGTACCCTCTCTTTTTTCTTTTTGTCTTTTTACTAAGATCTCAAGTTCTATGTCTGCAGTACAGTTTCTCTAGTCTTACTGATTATTTATATCTGGTTGTACTTTCCTTTTGGATGCTTAAGGCCACACAGTTAGCCCAGATTAACCAAGGTTTTTGTTTTCTCAAGATCAGTTGAGGATCTGGTCCTCAGGAGTCTCTGGGGTTTTATTTTTTTTGGGGGGGGGGTGGAAGCGCCTTGCTCCTTTCAGCTTTTCATTTACCAGTTCCATCCACTCAAGGACAAAATCAGGTCTTGCTAGACCAGGATTCCTTTTCTGAAGCATGAGCAGACTTTCCTCTTTATAGACTGGACACTGGCTGAAGTCCCATTAGGGTCTCTCCAAGACCTCCCTGAACAGGAAGAATGGTGACCCACCTCTACAGGACTTTACAAGAGATGCCCCCATGCATAATCCCCTAAGACTTGGTTGACATCTGAAGGAAAGGAACAAAGTTATCCCTTAGGTCCCTCGGCCAAATTGGTATGGGCATTAAGTATGGTTATTAAGCACACAGAAAGGCTAAGTTGCATCAGCCTATTACATTGCATCTATATTAAAATTGTATCCTTTGGAAACAAACTGTATGGTATTTCCATATCATATTTCATGATTTGCATCTTTCAATTTTAATCCCATATTACTCCAAAAGATGCACACATACCCTCCATCATGTACCGAAAACCCAAGAACTGAAAATAAATGTTAGGTCAGCTCTAGAACCTGTGTAGGGATTCACAATGCAAGAGCACAGTTGCCTTTAGATCATGAGGAATATAACATTAAGGTTGCTCAATTTGCCTTACAACTAGGTACTTGGTACTAGCATCCACAGACGAGGGACACCATTTGTCTTTTGTTTTTCTGGGATTGTGTTACTTTACTTAGCATAAAATCTTCTAGTTCCATCCATTTACCTGCAAATTTCATGATGTCATCTTTCTTTACAGCTGCATAGAACTCCATTGTGCAGATGTACCACATTTTCTCTATCCACTCATCAGTTGAGGGGTACTTGGGTTGGTTCCAGCTCTTTGCTATTATGAAGAAAGCTGCAATAAACATGGCTGTACATATATCTCTGTGGTAGGAAGAACCTGACGGATATACTGAAGTGGTATGGCTCAGTCAGGTGGTAGGCTCATTTTGAGTCTTTTAAGGGTTCTCCATACTGCTTTCCATAGTGGTTGTACAAGTTTGCATTCCTACCAGCAGTGGATGAGTGGTCCCCTTTCCCCACACCCTCTCCAGCATTTAGTATCATTTGTTTTCTTGATCCTTGCCAGCCTTATTGGGATGAGATGATATCTTAAAGTGGTTTTAATTTGCATTTCCTTAATTATTACTGATGTTGAACACTTTTTAAGATGTTTCTCAGTCATTTCTATTTCCTTGCTTGTGAAGTCTCCGCTCAGCTCTTTACTCCATCTTTTGAGTGAGTCATTTGTTTTACTTCTTTGTTTTTTGAGTAGTTTATATATTCTGGAAGTTAATGCTCTGTCAGATGAATCAGCACTGAAGGTTTCCTCCCACTCTGTGGGTTTTCTCTTCACTTCCCTGATTGTTTCTTTTGCTGTACAGAAACTTTTGAGTTTAATAAAGTCCCACTTGTCAATTGTTGACCTTATTTCCTGAGCAGCTGCTGTCTGATTTAGAAAGTCTTTTCCTACACCTATGTCTCGTAAGTTGCTGCCAACTTTTTCTTCTATCACCTTCAGAGTCTTGGGTTTCACACTGAGGTCTTTGATCCATTTGGAGTTGATTTTTGTACAGGGTGAGAAGTGGTGATCCAGTTTTGCCAACACCACTTGCTGAAGATGCTGTCTTTCCTCCATTGAGTCTTTTTGGCCCCCTTGTCAATTATGAGGAGGCTGAAATTATATGTGCTCAAGTTTGGATCTTCAGCTTTGTTCCATTGGTCTACAGGTTGGTTTTTATGCCAGCACCAGGCTGTTTTTATGACTATAGCCCTGTAGTATAGTTTGTTGTCTGGTATAGAAATCCCCCCTGTATTGCTCTTTCCGCTCAGGGTTGCTTTGGCTATTCGGGGTCTTTTGTTGTTCCATATGAATTTAAGAAATTTTTTCCAAGCCTGTGAAGAATGTCCTTGGGATTTTAATTGGAATTGCATTGAATCAGTATATTAGTTTGGGTAAAATGGACATTTTTACTATATTAATTTTTCCAATCCATGAGCATGGGAGGTCTTTCCATCTTCTGATGTCTTCTTCAATCTCCTTCTTCAGGAGTTTATAATTTTGTTGTAGAAATCTTTGGTGTCTTTGGTTAGGTTTGTTCCTAGGTATCATTGTTTTTGAGGCTATTGTGATTGGGACGGTCTCCTTGTATTCCTTCTTCAGTTGCTTGTTGTTGGTGTAAAGAAAGACTACTGATTTTTCTAGGTTAATTTTGTATCCTGCCACTTTACTGAAACTCTTAATCGTTTCTAAAAATTTCCTGGAAAGAAGATCCTGACACTATGCCAAATGAACCAAAGGAGAAGCCCAATAATGGATGCTTCGGAACCCCTCATTGAGAAATTCTAATGGACTTTTAAGTTGGACATTTAATTTACCCTGTTCCTCTCCTGGTTCCCTGCCTAGAAAATGTACCTAGCTACCCTCATCTTCACAGCCACCTGTCAAGGATTTTGTTCTCTCTGTAACTATACTTTTAGGGGTCTTTTAGATAGATCCACTGATCAGGGGTACCCCAGTCACCACCCTCTGTGCCCCTTTTCAGCATGGAAGAAGTCAGAGCAGTTGGTGCCCCAATTCCCTCTTGGCAACTGGGGTGACCTCCTCAGAGGGTAATGTGATAAAAGTACGAGCTAAAAATTGGCTAGGCAGTTTAGGGTCAAAACCCCCCAAAGAGCCAGTTTTTTTCTCAGCTGAGAGCTAAGACTTCCTGGATCTGCCAGTAAACTTATCCTTTTAGTTGCTCTGACTTGTGGCCCATGCATCCTTAATTCACTTGTCAGATTCATTAACTAGTGGGTAAATTCCATTAAAATCATGGTGCTCAGGACCCAATCAACCCCCTCCCTAGTGGAGATCATGCCATCTTGGAAACACCAACTGTGGCTGACTCCTATGAACTTCCTTCAAGGATTTGAAGACCTCACAATGAGAGGGGGAAATGAAATAGAGGATTATTGAGATGGAGGATTATGAAAACTCAGGGGCAGTGTTCTCAGATACCATTGAGCCATTTTCCTCAGTCATTCTAGGAATGATTGATTTGCTTGCTTTGCACGTTTCCCCTTGATTGGTAACTTTAATTGTGGTGTTAAACTCTGATTGGCTGGTGTACTTGATTGGTAACTTTAATTGTGACTAAACTCTGATTAGCTGTTGTACTTATAAATTACCCTGTAACCCGCACCTCAGGGCCACACTCCTCCTGAGTTGAGTGTTGGCCTGGCATCGTAATTAAATTAAACCCTCCTTTAAAACTCAAAAAAAAAAATCACAGGAATGGAATGTACAGGAAATGTGGGATGCCATTAAAAGACCAAATTTATGAATCATAGGTATAGGAGAAGAAGAACATCTAGATAATGATATTGACAAGATCTTCAACAGAATTGTAGAAGAAATTTTCCCCAAATTAAAGACATGCCCATACAAATACAAGTAGCACATAGAACACTAAATAGACAAGACTAGAAAAGAAACTCCCCACCCCATTTCATAGTAAAACCACTAAATGTACAGAACGAGAGAGAATACTGAAAACTGTAAAAGAAAAACAAGTCACATATAAAAGAAACCCATCAGAATTACAGCTGATTTTCAATACAAATTATGAAAGCCAGAAGAGCTTAGACCAAAGTATTCCTGGTTCTAAATGACCATAGATGCCAATCCAGAATATTTTACCCAGAAAAAATATCTATTATAATTGAAGGGGAAAGAAAAATCTTCTACAACATGAATAGGTTGAAGGAATTCATGTCTAGAAAACCACCCCTTCAGGGAAAACTTGAAGTATTATAAAGAGCTAAAGAAAGGAACAACTATATCTAAGGGACAACAGAAAGAAACTAAGTGAAGGTATAACTGTAGAAACACAAAGATAGACCAAGAAGGCAAAGAAATTAAAATGACAGGAACCAATACACATCTTTCAACAATAACTTTAAATATTAATGGACTAAACTCCAGTCAACAGACACAGGCTTGTTGAGTGGATTAAGAGACAAAATCCATCATTTTGTTGTCTGCAAGAAACTCATATCACCTTCAAAGACAGGCATTACCTTAAGGTGAAAGGATGGAAAAAAATACTCCAAACAAATGCACTAAGAAGCAAGCAGGGGTTGCTACTCTAATATCTGACAAAACAGACTCCAAACTAAAACTAATCAGAAGAGATAAAGAGGGTCACTTCATTCTTATCATGAATATATATGCACCAAATTCTGGTAGACCCAACTTCATAAATACAATACTACAGGACTTTAAGACACAGATTAATCCCAACTCGCTAGCAATAGGGGACTTCAATACTCTACCATCTCCATTAGACAGGTCAACCAGACAAAGAATAAACAGAGAGACGTGTGAATTAAACAATACCATACATCAAATAAACCTAACAGACATCTACCAGATATTCCAGCCAATCACCAAAGAATATACCTTCTATTCAGCACCCCATGAAACTTTCTCCAAAAGCTACCTCATACTGGAGCACAAAACATACCTGAACAAATACAAAAAGTTGAAAGAAGTCCATGCATTCTATCAGACCACAATGCAATAAAAGTTTTATCAACACTGGAAGAAGCCATAGTAACTACACGATCTCATGAAGATTAAAAAACACACTCCTGAACAATGAATGGGTCAAAGGAGAAATTAAGAAAGGAAAAATGTATTCCTGAACCTAAAGAAAAAGACAATACAACACAACAAAACCTCTGGGACACTTTAAAAGCAGTCCTGAGAGGGAGTTTATAGTGCTAAGTGCTTACATTAAAACATCAGAAAGAGCACAAATGAATGACTTAACATTGCAACTCAAGACTCTTGAAAGGCAACCACAAATGAAACCCAAACCCAGCAGACAAGAAATAACAAAAGTTAGAGCAGAAATTAATGAAATAGAAACAAAGAAAACAGTACAAAGAATCAATGAATTCAAGATTCTCTGAAAAGATAAACAAGATAAGATAGACACTCAGCCCAGTTAACCAAAAAAAAAAAAAAAAAGAAAGAAAGAAAGAAAGAAAGAAAGAACAACTCCAAATCAACAAAATTATAGATGAAAGGGGAAACGTCACAACAGACAACAAAAGCATCTAGAACATTATAAGGGAGTACTTTAAAAACTTATACTCTATTAAATTTGAAAACCTAAAGGAAATGGATGTATATGTAAAATAATGGCAATCACCAAAGCTAAACCAAGAAGAGATTATAAACAAGTATAACATATAAGGAAACTGAAACAGTAATACAAAACCTGCCAGCTAAAGAAGTCCTGGCCCAGATGGATTTACAGCAGAATTCTACCAGATATTTAAAGAAGATGTATAACCAATATTACTTATATTATTCAAAAAGATAGAAATAGAGGGAGAACTCCCAAATTCGTTCTATGAAGCCAACATTACTCTAATACCAAAATCAGGTAACGTTACAACCAAAAAAGAAATCAATAGATCCATGTCCTTAATGAATATAGATGCAAAAATTCTGAACAAAATACTTGCAAACCATATACATGCACAAATCAAAAAGATCATTCACCATGATCAAGTTGGCTTTATTTCAGAAATGCATGGATGGTTCAATAAATGTCATAAATCACATAAATGGACTCAAAGACAAAAACCACATGTTTATATCAATAGATGCAGAAAAGGCCTTTGGTAAAATTCAACATGTATTCATGTTAAAAGTCCTAGGGGGAAATGGACAGGAGGGAACATATCTCAACATAACTAAAGCTATACACAATAAACCCACAGCTAACCTCATTCTAAATGGAGAAAAATTGGAAGCATTCCCCTTAAAATCAGGAACCCAACAAGACTGTCCACTATCTCTACTCCTTTTTAATATAATGCTTGAAATTCTTGCTAGAGCAATAAGACAAGAGAAGGTAATCGAAGAAGTACAAACTGGAAAAGGTCAAATTATCCCTTTTGCAGATATATGATATATCTAAGAGATGCTAAAAATTCCACCAGAAAACTCCTAGAAATGCTTAACACTTTCAGTAAAGTGGCAAGTTATAAGAGTATTCTACAAAAATTAGTAGCCTTTCTATATACCAGTAACAAGCAAGTGGAGAAAGAGTACATGGAAACCCTTCCATTTATAATAACCTCAAAAAAATCTCAGAATAAACATTAAAGATCTTTGCAATGAAAGATTGAGGAAGACACTAGAAGATGGAAAGACCAGCTATGCTCATGGATTGGAAGAATTAATATTGTGGAAAATGACCATCCTACTGAAAGCAACATATAGACTCAATGCAATCCCAATCAAAACCACCATGACAGTATTTACAGAATTAGAAAAGCCATCTTAAAAGACCCAGGATAGCCAAAGCAATCCTGGGGATAAAGAGCAATGCAGGAGGGGGATTAATATACCAGCTTTCAAACTATATTACAGAGCTATAGTCATAAAAACAGCATAGTACTGCCACAAAAATAGATCAATAGATCGATGGAACATAATTGAAAACTCGAACATGAGTATATGCAATTTAAGTCACCTGATATTTCATAAAGGGGCCAAGAACATTCAATGGAGGAAAGATAGCATCTTCAGCAATGGTGCTAGAAAAACTGAATCACCACCCATAGAAAAATGAAACTAGACCCTTATCTTTCTTTTTTATTAATTTTATTTATTTCGGTATGTGTATGAATGTACTGTCTGCATGCAGGTGTGTGTACCCATGTCATGCAATGCCACAGAGGTCAGAAGAGGGTGTTGGATTCCCCTGGAACTGGAGTTCTCCTGGAATTGGAGTTTCAGACGGTTCTCAGCAGCCATGTGGGTGCTGGGGATTGAACCCGGGTCCTCTGTAAGAGTGGTTGGCACTCTTAACTGCTAGGGCATCTCTCCAGCCCCTAGACCCTTATCTTTCATCTTGCATAGAAGTCAACTCCAAATGGATCAAGACCTCAATGTGAAACCTGAAACCCTGAAAGTGTTAGAAGAAAACATTGGCAGCAACGTACAAGATAAAGGTGTAGGAAAGGACTTTCTAAATTATACATTAGTTGTGCAAAAATTAAAGTTAATAATTGACAATTGGATCTCAATAAAATGCTTCTGTACACAAAAGAAACAACTAGAGACTGTCTCCTGGGCTGTTGGAAAAGGGGTCCCAACTCTGAACCCTTTTGTAGGGAGGGAGTGGCTGTCTGGGTGGTAGCTGCCCTTTGCCTTTGCAGCCTGTGACCTACGGGTTGGGTTTGGCACCTGGCGCCTCTGAGGCTTTGTGTGGGCTGGCTCCTGAGGCACAGGAACCTGGAAGTCACTCCAGGTTCCTGTGCCTCAGGAGCCGGGGTGCCGGCTATATCAGGCATATCCCCTCCCTCCCCCCTGCCCACCCTGCCAACTGGAATTGGTGAGAGAGTATCCAAGTGGACTTTTATTTATTTATTTTTTTTGGAGAACCTTCAGAACAATAAGAGAAGAGTGACTTAGGCTTCCAATATCCAATATATAAACAAAATTGAAAGCCTGAAACCTAGACAATTCAATACTCCATAAACAAGTGGAGGAAAGAAGAAAAAAAAGCATTGGAAGGAGGCAAGCAAAACCATCCTCTAACATAGTGAAAAGACATTTATGATTTGAATCACAAAAGGGAAACCCACATGTCAGGGACATGACGAAGGGACAACATGGGAAAGGCACAGGATAATCCTGCACCAGGCTCTATCAAACCTGTAGGAGATAGCTACAATGGGATTCCCCCTGGAGGTGACCCAAGGAACAGATCTTAGAGGAATAATTGCAGACCTATGCAGAGTAATTAAAGAAAATAAAGAATTCAGAGAACTAAAGAGAGAGAATGAAAAACTCAAAAAGGACCTAGAGGGATACAATGACAAACTTCAGAAAGAATTAAAGGAACAGATTGACAAACTCCAGAAAGAACTAGAGGGAGAAAAAAACAAACTCTGAAAGGAAGTAGAAACAGTTGAAAAGGAAGCCAACTAACGAAGTAAGGAGCACCAAGAAGAGATTGAGAAGCTCAAAAAGGAAATGGAAATACTAAAGAAATCACAGGACGAAATGAAAAAGGAAATAGAACACTCATCCAATCAAGAAGAAAGGAAAGGAAAATGCCTCAGAAGTAGAATGGAGGAAGCAGAACAAAGAATATCAGATCTGGAAGATAACACAGAGCAACTAAAAAACTCAAATAAAGAATATGAAACATTTAAAAATACACAAAAGTGGAACAACCAGGAAATATGGGACACTATGAAAAGATCAAACCTCCACATCATAGGAATAGAGGAAGGAGAAGAATCTCAAGAGAATAGTATTGATCAGATCTTCAACAGAATAATAGATGAAAATTTCCCCAAACTAAAAATAGACAAACCCATTCAAATACAAGAAGCACATAGGACCCCAAACAGACAAGATCAGAAAAGAAACACCCCACGCCATATTATAGTTAAAATGCTAGATGCCCAAAATAAAGACAAAATTCTGAGGGCTACAAAAGAAAAACAAGTCACATACAAAGGGAAACCCATCAGAATTACAACTGACTTCTCGCCTCAAACCATGAAAGCAAGAAGAACATGGAGCAAAGCATTCCCAGTGTTAAGGGACTACGGATGCCAACCCAGAATANAAAGTTTTAATACGAGAGACTTTCTTACCTCCCCTCCATAAAACAAGGAAAAATATGATGATGATGATGATGATGATGATGATGTCGTTCTCTAACTGTAAATTAGAGCCAACTGCTGTAGAAGTAATCTCTTAAAAAACCGGTAAAACTGCCTTCTTTAATTGACTAATAGACATAGGAACTGTGAAAAGGATTATTCTCTATTCAGAACCAAATATGATACTAAAGTCTCCTTAAGCTATGCACTTAAGCAAAATATATTAATACAGGAGAGCTCTGATATCAGCAATGGATTATTATACCAAAGAGATGTTGGCCAGAGAATCCAAGCCCCCCCCAAAAGATAAAGGCTTCTTGCCTGTAAACTGGGATACCTGCAAGAAGAAAGGAGATAAGGCCATGCTGTCGAAGACCAGATGTAAGCATGGGAAAGATGTATTGAGGCTGCACTTGCAAGTGTACAATTGGTCTCTGGAATACCAGAGAGTGTTACCAAAGGCCACTAAACCAATAAAACAAATATAGGTCTCCTTGAGTCAAGCAAGACTCCTCCATCAGCACCAGCTACACCTCACCTGCCTGGAAATACTGTGCAGCAGTGGCAGCCATATGCCTGTACATCCCAAATCTAATTGGCTATTAGCTCTCTCCTTGGAGGAATAAACCACGGCTGATGCCACAAGTTTACATCCTCTAGTGGATAGGAGATGTTATAAGCCACAGTAAGACCTTGTCATCTTTTACAGAAAAAAATGTAATTCATGGATTAACATACCATCCAAACATCTGTATCTATACCAAAGTAACATACCATAACAATTAGTACTGTTTAAATACCTATATACCTAATTGCTTGTGCTTCATTAGTAGGATTGAAAGGTTATTCCTGGACAAATGGTCAGCCCATGAAAGGAAACAGCTAGAACTGACCAGATTCCAAAACAACAGCTCCAGAGAAAGCAGAATGTTTTGCTTCTCGTCCACCTGTGCCCCTTTTCAATCTGCAGAAGAGGGGGCATGGTAGAATGTAAGGGCTGCGATTGGGGTGAATGGTGAAACTACAGCAATATAGTCTGGACACTTATTTGATCAACTTGATTGAACATACTAGCCCCCCCCCCCAGCTGGATGGTGGGACCCTTGGGCTGTGTGGGTTTGGGCACAACTGCTTGCAAAATGGTTTTACATGAAGGATGCTTGTACTCATAAATTATTACTTATTGTTAAAAAATGAAAAAAATAAAGAAGTAATAAAAAATTTTTAAAAAGAAAGAAACAACTAAGGAAGTGAAAGAAAACTCACAGAGTGGGAGAAAACCTTCACCAGTGACACATCAGACAGGTTTAACATCCAGAGGACATGAACTCAAAAAAACTAAGAATTAAGAAAACAAGCGATGCAATTAAAAGATGGGCTAAGGATATGAACAGAGTTTTCAAAAGAAGAAATAAAGATGGAAAAAATATCTTAAAACGTGCTCAACATTGTTTGTAATTAGGGGACTACAAATCAAAGCCACTTTAGGATTTCATTTTACCCCAGTCAAGAGAACAAATGGTACCAAATGCTGGAGAGGATGTGCAGAAAGAGGAGAGGTCATTCACTGATGGTGGATTGCAAGCTCATGTAACCCCTGTGGAAAGCAGTGTGGAGAACTCTTAAAAAACTAAAAACGAACCTACCATATGGCTGGGTTATACCAGTTCTTGGCATATACCCAAAGATTAATCCTATTGCAGAGAAGCTTGTACATCCATGTTTGTTGCTGCTCTTTTCATAATAGCTAAGAAATGGAAGCAACATAAGTGTCCCTCAACTGATGAGTGGATAATGAAAATGTGGTACATTTACACAATGGAATTCTACTCAGTGGCAAAGAAACATGAAATCATGAAATTTGCAGGTAAATGGATGGAACTAGAAACTTTCATGCTAAGTGAAGTAACATAGACTCAGAAAAACAAGTGACATATGATCTCCCTCATTTGTGGCTCTCAGCACCAAATCCTTATATGTGAGTATAGATCCTGATGTAGCTGCAGGAACAAGGAAAATAGGAAGGAATTAGGGAGGTAAAGGTAAAGAAGGAACCCGAGAGAGTAATAGGAGACAGGTGTTACTAAGAGAGAGATGGATAAAATAGGTGTACTTAAATGAGAAGGGGAAAGGAGGGTTATACAAGGAAATCTGGGGATAAAGGGAAAGAAGCTCAAGAGAGGTGGGACCATGGGGTTAAGGGAGAAATGAGGAAATGAAGATACTTTAAATGGGGAAGGCATGGAGGGAGGGTTAGACCAGGAGAGAGGGGAGAGATACATAATGCCTAGCTAGTAACAGAGGAAATCATACTAATCTAACAAATTCTCTACAATCTCTCTACATGAGTCCATGTGAATAGCTGAAGGCTACATAATAAGAAACAGTGCCAGACAGGAACAACCTTCCTTTGAGTTGTTGGCCAAGACAATCCAAGAGACTCACAAAATAAAGGAGAATACCAGCTTAAAGAGCAAATAACCACACCAATGACCGGCACAGCATTTGACATTGGTGCAGTAGTTGCACTTTTATCTTGGGGGCAATCAATGATTACATAATTGGACTTAAAGCCTGCTCACTGGTAGGAAACTCATGTGTGGTACTGTAAATGTAGCCAATACACATGGATGGAGAAATCAAAGATCTTAGAGAAGACCCCAAGGCTGTCATATGCCATCCTTAGACTAATATAATATCTTACTAAGTGCAAAATATATACTTAGTATCCTTATATTTATAGTCAAGTATTCCAGTCACCACTCATCAAAGAAGCTTTGGAGACTGTTACAGTGTACCACAATTGGTCACGCACAGACATTGTCTGTGAATTGCCCAAGTCTAAGTGGCAAATCTACAATGGAACCTCTACACTTAAGACTCATGAAACATAGAACAAGAGGTGAAGAGGACACTACTAAGTCTCTCAACTCTCATTAACAAAGCTCCCTCATGCAACTGAGGGTCAGGAACACAAAAGAGCACAGAGGGCCAAAGCGTGGCAACCCAAAGTGTGGTGATTAGGAGTCTGCAAAGTGTGGGTCCTCGGACAGGACGCCTATATTAAACTTCACTCACCCAGGGTTCAGGGGTGGAAAGATTGTAAGAGCCAGGGAGGAAGTGCATGACCATATGGAACTAGAATCATACAAGCCCTGAGCACACTGTTCATATGATCCCACAGCAGTTGTGTTAGCATGCACAAAAGTCTGCAAACTCAAGCAGACAAAACCCAGCATAAAATTGGAAGTGGGCATTAGGTCCCAGTCTTAGCAGGAGAACTACTGAAAGCTGATTATTGCTGTGTGAGGAAAAGCTGATCTTTTTAAAGTAAGGGACTCTGGATGGACTCACTAGACCTCAGTGGATGAACTTGCACTGAGGAATGTCTGGGGATGCTAACTTGGCAAAATGGGCCTTGGCACAAATGATAGAGTGTATGAATTCCAGTCAGGAACTGTGGGAGGGAGCCAGTGGGGAAGGTGGTATAAAGGTGATTAAGATTGATTAAAATATTCTGTATGAAATACACAAAAATTCAATAAAAAGTATAAAAAAATAATAAAATAAGGCCATGTGTGCATGATGGTACATGCTTTTAATCCCAGCACCCAAGAGGCAGTGGTAGGAGGAATTCTGTGAGTTTAAGGTCAGCCTGGTGAACATAGTGAGGTTTTTTTTTTTTTGTAAGAAAGCCCAAGTGACTTTAATGATTTATAATAAATAAAAGTAAAGATTAAATCCAGAATAGAAAAATGAAAATTACAAGCACTTCTGTTTCAGTACAACCTCAAGTGATAAGTGGTTAAGATAAACCAATTTTATAAAAATTAGTATCTAGAAGACTCAGAAATAATACTAGTGGGGAAAGGGAAAATGAGAGGAAGGGGGAATAAACCAAGCAAATGAACCAAGCCTGCCAACTACACAGTGAGACCCTATCTCAAAAATCAATAACTAAAACAAAATTTTCATGAGCCAGAAATAGGATAGAAAGAGGTAAAGAGGCAAGTTGAGTCAGTTGCCCAAGGATGAGTCACAGAGCACTGATGGACCATTAGGGTACTTTAGGAGAGCCACACCCCAGAGCAGGAGCAGAGGGTGGGGGAGTTGGCTAAGGGGTTTGCTGACCCCTCATTTCAGCAGGAGAATTTCCAGACTGTGGGGACAAAAGGGACACCCAGATTCCAGCCAAATCCCTGGTGCCAGGGACTGCCGAGGAGGCATGGCTCTGAGACCCCACGGAGGCTCCAGTCTTGTTCTCGGCATGGTGGTAATCAAATACCCAGTAAGCGACTGAGGAAGCTACAGTGGGCTGGGAAAGAATCGCCTACCAGACAGGACAGCCTGGGGTACACCAGCAGGGAAACTGCAGACTGCCAGCGACTGCTCTAAAATCCCTCAGCTCACCTGGTGGGCAAAACGACTTAGCTGGCAGTAGGCCAGTCAGAACATGGCAATCCCGTCCCAGAATGCCCCTAGGAACTTGCTGGTAGCAACAGTACAGAGGCTGTGGGCAGCCTTGGGGGATGGTTGGAGATGGGGAAGCTCAGAAAGGTATGGGACACACTCCTGATCTGTACTGCAGTGACGATTTGTGGGTTTCAAGCCAGTGGGGTTTTCTGTTGGTCACCTGAATGCAGAGACATGGCTGCCTGAGATCGAGAAGCTAAGAGTTAGTAATGATCCAGGCCTCAGCCATGAACAAGACATTTATATCATGTTACACGGGCCTGCACCTGATCCCACAGCCTGAATCCAACCACTCCCCTGCCCCAGCTCTCTCTTGGACAGAGAGTTAAGGAGTAGTCTGTGCTGTGACTTGATAGCTCTCAGTTTATGGTACCTGCTCCTCCATGTTCCCTGTCACATACACGATGAGCTAAGTCATATGACATGAAACTGGCTGCCATCCCTAAAAGGTTATGCAAAGTCAGACCTTTCCTTTGCTCTGGAGATTGGTCTGAGACTCTTGAGAGTAGACTTCCCTCCCTGTGGAGGTGAGTTTGGGTTTCACTGGCTTTCTTTGAAAACATGTCCCTGGTGATATGTGATGTTTTATTTGTTCTTTTTAACCATTACTATAGAGTCTAAAATTCAGGAAAAAAAAGCCCTATTATGGGGTTATTGCGGGGTTATGGTTGATTGTTTCTGAGACATTACCTGTCACTCCCAGGGCACTCTGGGTCCTTCCCAAAGCACCACCACAGTGGGAAAGCGCTCAGTGAAAAAGCTTTTACCTGAGATGTGCGTTTCCCTGTTCAACAGAGCACTTTAGCAGAATTAAGCAGCTCTGAACAAAGAAACGCATCCAAGGAAAAAAAATGAAACATTTATCACAGGCAATGGCCCAGATGAAGGGCGGGGTACCAGCTGGTGCAGGTGGATGGAGGGGCGTGAGCCTTGGTGCACTCTGGCTCAGTCAGCATCAGCTTCTAGGTGAGAACTTCCTAGCAGAGCGGGTGATACCTCCACGGAAGGCAGCCAGAGGAGAAATGACTTGGGGGCTGTCACCCAGATCTGAAAGAGAGCAGCCCCAGCATCCTGCACAAGGAAATGTCCACGGTCAGCCCACCAGAGTCCAGCATTTGAAATGGAAGCATCCTGGCCTCAGGACATAGGGCTGAATTCAAGGGCAGGTGTCTCAGAGCCCTGCCCTGCTGTTAAGCCTAACCTTGTCCCTCCCTCCCTTAGACATCAGATCCCTTCCTACCCAGACATACAACTGGAAAGGAGGCTGGTTTGTGAGAGACAGAAATGTTGAATAAGCACAAAGTGGAGACCAAAGAGCCTGGAACCTTCTAAGGAAACAAACTAACCACATCTAACTCCACCCAGGTGTCCTGAGGAGAACCCTGCAGACAATGACAATGATTTCTATTGAGAAGACAGAGAAGTGTGTTCTTTAAAGGCCACTGGTGGGCAGTGAGCCATTGTTCCCCCAGCTTCCTGTACAAACTCTGGGGACCTTGTGTCTCAGACACATGTTCCAACACTTTGCAAATGGAGCATTCTTGCTCAGTTCTATGGGGACAGGGTCAGCTGAGGCAGCACAGAAGCATTTAATTCCCAGGACCACCCACGGTGACACCCAGGAGCCCCAAGCAGTCATTTTACTCTGCAGGCTGAGAGCTCAGCTTGGATCTACACCTGCCAATTCCCACCCTCCCTCCAGCCACAGACCTGGCTGTGAGTGCCTCTGGGGTCCTCACTAATACCAGTGCGTCACGGCCAGTCCTGCCAGGTGGCTTGTTCTTTGTCCTCATATCCAAGCAAGGACATCTCTAAAATGCTGGCTCCAGGTTCACCTTCAACAGCCACCCTGGGGCCCTGCTGCCACACTTAGGTGAGCAGCACACATCGGGCACGCTGGTGGTAACCATGATTATATTGTCTGGGTCAGTTCAGCAGGCGCCCAGCCCTGCTAACCAGGTTCCATCATGTGGCCATTCTAATCTAAGGTTATTTGGTGTGGTCCACGGACAAACACTGTTAGGGACACAGGAATCTCAATGCAGACCAGAAGGGGACACTGTGAATACTTTCTTCCTAGTATTTCTTGCTCCCAAGGCTAAAATGAGAGGGAAGCAGGCATTTGGGTTGATAAGTTTATCAACACTGAGGCAAACACAGGTACCACGCATGACAGAGACCAGGCAGGCAGGCAGGACACAAAAGAGAAGCCAAGAGCAGGTGTCGAGGCCGCACCCAGCAGTGCTGGCCCCACCATCCATTCCCTCTAGAAAGCCAGCCGTACGGCAGAGTCCTGCTACGGCCACTCGCTGAGGCCCTTCTATAAACCTGGCCCAGAGAGCACCAAAGGCCCCACCTAACACACAGAAAAGCCCAGGCCAGAGACCAAAGGACTTGACCACCTGACAGTAAAAGTGCCTAAGGTGCCATTTCCCCCCTGGGTCTGCTCCTGGGTCACCCCCACACCCCTCACACACCACTTTGTGTGTGTCCCTTCCCCTCTCCTTTCTTCCCTGCCTCTTACCCTGAACATCAGGAAAAGCCAAGGCCTGTTTGGAAGCTGACACCTGGGACTGCTTGGCAGGTCATGGTTGAGGAGGCAGAGGAGGCCTGTCCTACCCACAAACAAGGGACAGTTTCTCAGAAGACAAGCCCTTTAGAGGAGCTATAAAAAGATCCTGGATCCACAAGCTATGATCATCAAGGAACAAACTACGGATCTGAGTGTTGGCTGAGATGGAGTCTGGTGGGGCCCCGCCCTGCACATCCAAGGAGCTGCAAGTCCCAGCCAGTCTGCATGTCACCTGCTCATCCAACCTTTTCCCAGAGGCCACTGGTTCATAACAGGAGGCAGGCATCCCTTCCGAACATCTGGATTCTAACAACTATAGTCCCTGAGAGTGGCAGACCCACAGAGGACCTGTGGGTGTGCTCTCACCAGCTGCAGGACAGGCTGGAAGGAAATGCGATCCCAGGAGGACATACGGCACAAAACCTTCAGAAAAGCTGCTGCTGGCCCGTCCTACATCCTTCCGCAGCATCCCACCCAGCAAGCAGAGTCCCTGGGTAACATGAACAGCTGTCTTCTTGGGACCCAGACTAACAGTCTTTGACATGTGTTCCTCCTTGCAGATGCACACTGTAGTCACCATAGTCTACCAGGCAGAAGAAAGTCAGAGACCCATGTGTGGGAGTCTCATTCAGTAGAGCACCAGGGAGGCCTTCGGGGGGGCCTAGCCTCAAGTTCTACCTCTTTTGCTCCCCCACACAGCCCCTCGTCATGGAGAGCAGGCACACTGTCGGTCCCTAGTAGTAGGTTTCCATCCTGCAGTTATCCAAATAAGCCAACCCCATCCTCTGAGGGTACTAGGGTCCCCTGTTCATTACTAGGCCTGTTCTAGTATCTCTGCTTATTCACTCTGTCCTGAGTACACTCATGTTCATGTGGGTACAATATCCCCCCAGGGTGGGCCAGTTGACCAGCACACACAGCTGATCACAGGTGCTGAGTGTCAAGACCCTGACCTGGAATGGGACTCCTGTCCTCCCCGAGAGTGTCAGGAGCCATCAGACTGTCACCTAGTCAAAGTGGGCTCTACAGTGAGCAGGGCAGAGGGATGCCCATATCACACACAGAGCTGCACCACATCTGGCTAGGCAGTAGGTACACGGTGAGAGGTAGCACAGTGCCACATGCTGCTGGCAGGCAGATCCTCACCTTCTCCAGTGTCCTAAAGCCTGCACTTCTTGGCCAGGGCACGGAGGATTATCAGCTTATCTTCTAAGAGGCTCTTGCTTCTCTCTCTCTCTCTCTCTCTCTCTCTCTCTCTCTCTCTCTCTCTCTCTCTATCTCTCCTTTTTCTACTTTCTCTGCAGAGCTACAGGAGGAAATCAAGGTCTAAATGGTTGTTAAATATGCACAGTGAACACCACACGGACACCGAAAGCTCCTGGGACCCCATGGACACGTGCTGCCCTGTCTCTGCACATAGTATCCTCCGCTACCCCTCACTTTTCCTTTACCCACCCAGGAAGGCTGAGGCTCCAGTTGAGACAGGAACAGCCACCCACCTGCCCAGGGCCCAGGCAGAGGTTTTAGCAGTGGGAAAGGGGAGGCGTGTCCTACTCAGACACTCTGGGAAAGGGGACAAAAGTTCGCAGACGGCTTGGCCCTCTGTCTTTTCCCGACTGAAGCTGTGCATGGACCAACTCGAGTTTCAGCTGTTGTCAGTGAACTCAGTTGTGGATCTGGCCCATTAAATTCTGGCTTGAAGACCAACAGAAGTAGAGGTTTTGTCTAAGCATGTGCCCCAGGGAGACTACCCCAGCACTGTGGATACCACCCTCTGGCTTACCCTGGTCCTACAGACATGCTTATCCCAGGGAGGTCAATGAGAAGACAGTGGTGGGGTGTCTTCTATCAGGACAGGTGGGAGTCTTCTATCAGGATGGTGGGGAGTCTTCTCTCAGGACAGGTGGGGAAAGCGGTTAATTCCAAGGTTTTTGAGAGCCTTTGAGGGTCATATCCCAGCCCTGCTTCTGTGCTCCGCTTCCTCATCCCTGGAGGTGTGAACAAGCAGCCTCAGCTCCAGCAATGAGGAACTTAACTAAAGTTACATTGTAAACTAAGATTCCTTCCAGTTTTGAATACTGCACCATCTACCAAGTCACTAGCTGGCTGCCCGCGCTACCCAAGTGACTTTCCTGCCTTGACCCTATGAGGCTGGAACAGCAGGAGAATTAGCAGACCCATTTATTCAACGGTTAGGTGTACACTTCCATGTCTGCTTCAAAGATGTTCACCATGCTTCACGGGGATTATTGCCCTGTATTCTGCCCTGAGCTTAAGGAATAATGTACATTTATTTTATGTGTGATCAAAAATATATAACCACACATCAAAACTGTGATTCCCAATCATGTTCCTGTTCGCAAGGAGGAAGCGTTGACTTGCTCAGAATGAGGAAGAACAGGAAGGAAAATAAAAGGAAGACAAAGAGAAATGAGGAAGAAGAGGGAGGAAGGAAATGGGGATAGCAAAGTAGATGGAACAAAGCCTACCTCTGCAGAAGCAAGTCACTGTACTTCCTCACCTAGCCTCCTATCTATAGTGGCCGCAGGGCTGCAGTCCACAAACCTGGTAGCCACGTCCCTCTGTGGAGCCTGGAGTCCAGTGCACACATGTTCTTGGTCCCTTCTCAGACCCTTCCCTGTCAAGAGGAGACCTAAATCCAGATTTGCCCATGGTGTCTCCCATCCCTAAGATGTCTGCAAGCCAGGAAAAGGTGGTGTGCAGCTGTAGTCCCAGCATTCAGGAAACAGAGGCAGGAGGATTGCCACTAGTTTGAGACTAGCCTGGGCTATACAACAAGAACCAGACTTGAGACCAGCCTGGGCTACAGAGTGAGACCCAAAACCAAAACCAAACAAACAAAGAAACAAACAACAGCAAAAGACATCTGTAAGCAGACACTACACAAAAGCAAGCTGATTGCTTGGCGGTTTGTTCACACCAAAGCCAGCATAGGCCTAGCTGGCACCATGGCTGGCTCGTGACTGAGGCAGGGGCATCCACATTGCTGGTCATTGGGACCACTGGCAAAGATTTGGTGATTTGATCACATGTGTTCTTTTTTTAAATTTTTATTTATTTATTTATTTTTATGTGTATGAATGTATTGTCTGCATGCAGGTCTGCGCACCCGTGTCGTGCGATGCCGCGGAGGTCAGAAGACGGTCTCGGATTCCCCTGGAACTGGAGTTCTCCTGGAACCGGAGTCACAGACGGTTCTCAGCCGCCATGTGGGTGCTGGGGATCGAACCCGGGTCCTCTGCAAGAGCGGTCGTCGCTCTTAACCGCTAGGCCATCCCTCCAGCCCCTCACATGTGTTCTAACAGCTGGGATAGAAGCCACAGAGGGGAGGGGTCAGAGCTCCATTGATAGATTACAAGAGCCGTAGCTACTGGGTGAGCTTATGGCCCTGGTGATCCAGACACGGCTGTAAGGGACTGGAGGGAAGAAGCGGCACCTGAGCCGAGTCACACTCCACTCTACAGAGTCATCTTTAAAACCCAAATCTAGGAGCAGAGAGATGGCTAGGTGGATGCTCACCACCAGGCCTGCACCCCACATGGTGGAAGGAAAGAAATGACCCCCTCAAGTTGTCCTCTGACCTCCACATGCACGCCACTGCATGTGTGCCCCACTCACAATAAATAAGGTTTTCAAAGTAAACCCAAATCCACTTCGCTTTTTCTTTGGCAGATACACATGCAGCAAGGCAGGTCCTTGGTGCACCAATTCCTTCCGTGCTAGCTTCGGTGTGAACAAACCTCCAAGCAATCAGCTTGCTTTTGTGAATATGGTGAAAATAATTAACTGAGAAAACACAGATCTCAACTACATTATAATTCCCACCACGTAGTGTCTGTGTGTGCCAGGCATCTGTGGAGCTAGACCCAGACCTAGGGAAGTGGGTGGGCTTTTCCTGCTCTTGTTTTGACCCCCGTTAGCATTGTTATAATACCATTTCTCTGGGCGATAACAATGGCAGTGTTGTCTCAGCCTCTGTCATCCAGTTTTAGAAGAAGCAAGTGAGCATCCTATGTGGAGCCAGTGATTGCACCTGCACCAACAGCTATGCCCAGCAGACATACCACGGCTAGGCAAATTTTGCTTGGGGGGAAGAAATGGGGACTTAACCACAGGCTGAGTGCAGAGATGCATGCTGCAGCCTAAACTCATCTGCAGAGCATAGGTCAGAGGCTGGGGCTATGTTTGGACTGTATCTGAGCTTGGCACAACAAGTCCAACAGATGGAACTCCCTGCTGTGGGCCTGACATACCAGCTAAGCAGGTATCTTAGGTAGGGTGTTTCCTCCTTAGTAACAGCTCCCACTGTGTACCAAGTGCCATTCCTGGCATCACACATAGACACAGATACACAGAGAAACACATAGAGATACATCATACACACATGAATACACACACACACACACACACACACACACACACATACACGTGAGCACTCATGGAACTGGTCCCCTAGGGAACATGTAAATATACATGAATGACTACATGGACAATATCAGTACACCCAGGAAGGGACGTGGCCCAGCAAGCCTCACCTACTACATACGAAGAAGACCCTAGGAGAATCAATGGAGCTGGGACACAAGGAGAGTGGGATAGAATGACAGGTCCAAAGGCCCCCATGGCCAGGGAAGTGGGGAGTGGGCACAGAATAAGACCTATTTGTGCTATCTATGTGCCTCTGGGAGGGGTCTGTCCTCACCTGGGTGCGAGGGGAATTAGGAAGCATTAACAGCAGAGAGGGAGGTAACTAGATCTACCTGCTTACCAGGACCTTGCTCTGCCATGAGAGGACAAGGAGGGGCTGTAGCTCCTCAAGGCCAGTGAGGAGGCTCCACAGTAAGCAGGCAGGGAACAATGCTGTGTTCAGTCAGGGTGAGGCCTGCAAGTGGGAACATGGGGACCCAGGCATAGCTCAAAGGCGGCAGAGCCAGTGTCCTCAGAGCTCGGGTGCTGGGGCCCGCTTACCCTGACTGGCTGTGCTCAGAGTCACCAAGCTGTGTTTTAGATCTTCATTCATCTAGCCAGTCAACATTTTTGGAAACCCTACACATGCAGGCTTCTTCTGTCTCATGGAGGCTACTTTCTTTTTTTTAATTTTTTTTTTAATTTTTAAGGGATTCTACAATATAATGACACAGTTGTTTGCAGATAACATTGATGTTACTCAGTATGACATACAATTAGGTAATTGGTGCATTTTGCAAGTATCTATGTCCAAATTTTGAACAACCCAAGGTTCCCATAGTCCAGTTGGAGAAGCTTGTATGCACAGGCATGTTGATCAGTTAGGAGTCCAGACCATATTCCTGTAGTCTCATGATTCACCCCTATCTCTCTGCAGCCCTTACAATCTACCACGCCTCCTCTTCCGCAGTTTGTTCCCTGGGCTTTGGGAAAGGGGCACAAGTGGGTGAGAAGAAAACAGTCTAATTTCTTTGGAGTTGTCATTTTGGACTCCAGTCTGTTCAGGTTGTTTCCCTTCATGGGTTGACAGCTTTTCCAGTGATACCCTTTTTAGTCATACTAACAAAGCACAAGCTATTGGATGTACAGGCATTTAAGCAGTACCAATTATTATGTCAAGATAAGCTGTGAGCATAGACACAGATGCTTGGATGGTATGCTAATCTGCAAACTGTGGTTTCTCTATAAAGGGTGACAAGTTCTTATTGTGGCTTATAACATCTCCTAACCACTAGAGTACATAAGCTTGTGGCATCCACTGTGAGTTATTCCTTCAAGGAGAGAGCTAATAGCCAAATAGATTTGGGATATATATAGATACTTGGCTGCCACTGTTGCACAGTATCTCCAGGCTGTTGAGGTGTAGCTGATATTGACAGAGGAGTCTTGCTTGTCTCAGGGAGACCAATATTTTGCTGTATTGCTTTAGTGGTCTTTGGTAACACTATCTGGCATTTCAGAGGCCAGTTGTATGCTAGCAAGTGACATCTCATAACATTTTTCATGCTCACATCAGGTCTTCAACAACAGGGACTTACTGCCTTTCTCCTTGCATATATCCCACTTATAGGCAAAAGGCCTTTATAATTGGGGGGGGGCGGGTTTGAATCCCCTGGCCAACATCTCCTAGGCAGAATAATTCATTGCTGATGTCAGAGCTTTCCTGTAGTAATATATTTTGCTTAATTACACAACTTATAAACACTTTACTATTGAATTTGGCTCTAGATAGAGAAATATCCTTTCACAGTTCCTATGCCTATCAGTCAATTAATAAAGGGTAGTTATGCCTGTTTTATAGGAAATTACCACTGTAACAATTGGCTCTAGTTTACAGTTAGGGAGTGGTTTCATTACCATCATGTTTTTCTTTTTCCTATAAAGGGGAGAGGTAGGAAGGTTTCTCAGTATCTGGAAGGTAAACTTCATTAGGGCCCATTATAAACAGTTAACCCCAATATTATTCAGAGAGATGCTCAGTGTCTGTGACTCAGGTAGTCTGAGGTTCCTCTTTCTTTAATGTTCAGATGGGTCAACCTCTCTGCTGGCATTTCCCAGTCCATCCTGCATAGCCATAAGTTGTATGTTTTCAGGCTACTTTCAACTGGAGGAAATAGATGATAAAAATAAAGTCATACAAATAAGATCGTGCCCATGCCCAGAAAGGAAGTAAAGATGGAGGCATGGTAAGGTAAGTATGGGGTGTGGGACTGACTATTGGAGAAGGGCCTGTCTTGCCAGGCAGTCTGAGA
Organism: Rhizomys pruinosus; assembly: GCA_009823505.1. Lineage (NCBI taxonomy): Eukaryota > Metazoa > Chordata > Mammalia > Rodentia > Spalacidae > Rhizomys > Rhizomys pruinosus. The sequence goes on along the minus strand of VZQC01009135.1, from coordinate 777,989 downwards.
AGGTGGCAGCTATACAAGGGCCTGGGGGAAGAGAATTCCATTCAGGAGAAAGAACTCGGGCCCTGCCCCATCTGAGAAAAGACCGGGAGGAGGACATGTTGGCTGAAGGTTGGTGACAGTTCTCTAGAAGCTCATAATGAGGCTAGGAAAACTTGGGAGGCTCACAGATCTCCCTGGGATCTCAGAGGATGGGGAAAGGGTTTTAAGCACATGGGTAATGGTCTAGGAACATTTTTAATATTTTTCAAGGTCCTGAATATAGTATAGAGGAAGCCTGAAAGACAGGGCAGTTGGGAAACTGTCCTGTAGGGATGCTGGCAGAGGCAAGGACAAAGATAAAGATGGAGACGCAGATCTTGGATGCAGCTGGAAGATGGGTCAGTGTCTCCCATGCAGGGGAGCTGTCACAGGGTTAGGGTGACCTTGACAGGGAGGCAGAGCAAGCCATGCACACTGCTGCCCAAGTATACCCTATGGCTGCCTTCCTGCCTCACCCAGTGTTCAGAATACACAACAGCTATGGAAATGGGCCCAGGAAAAACACAGCAGTGTGGCCCTGGCTGGACATGCCCTGTTAATAGTCCCAGAGAGCACCATGTCCCCACCCTGTGATTAGTCTTGTGGTCACCACTCAGCTCTGGCAGGAGGGACAAGCCTTCACTCTGCCCTGAGAGCTGCCTGTCCAGGCACCCAGAAGGGGATGAGAATTCAGTGATCCCAGGCTGACCTCCAAAAGAAAAACCATGAGCTGCATCTCACTTTCTGTGGAAGAGCAGGAGGCCAGGTATGTACAAGTCTGCTCATTCTGCATCCCAAGGCCTGTGACAGTGCTGAGGAGACACAGAGCTAAGGCCCACCTGCCAAGGACCCAGTGAATGTGAAGTCTAGGAGCAATGCCCCCAGCCAGCAAGAAGCGCAGCTTCTGGAACCTCTGCCTGGCCACCTGCTCACCCAAGCCACACAAAATAAAAAGCAGGCCATGTGGCCATGCCTGCTAGTGTCCCGCCCACCAGAGAGACATAACTCTCCATCCTCGTCACAGTGCTCTGACCCTGTGGAGGCCCCAGAACACATGAGAGAACACCAGAGAGACCTATGAGTTGCTGAAGAGACTTCTGTGACCTCATGGCCTCTCAGCTGGCACCGAAGGGGGGAGGCCCACTGATTAGAAGACTATGTTGGCTGCTGTCCTGGGCTGTGCTGCCAGCTTTCGTTACTATAACTCTTGCAATGAATTGTTTGGGTTCCTACTTTTGTAGGTTCCAGCCCATTGTGGGGAGTACCTGGGGCTTGGGTCTTTATTGGGGTCCCAGATGTGGCAACAGCAGAGAATTCATAGCAGAGCAAAACTGCTCGCCTCATAGCTAGGAGTAAGAGACAAAGAGGAGAGAAACAGGGTCCCACTATCCCCTGCAGAGGTAAGCCCCCGGGACATAGGGGCTTTCCATAGTCCCCCCATCTCCCAACATGCCCACAAAGAGGAGCAAGCCTACAATGGGCCCCTCCAGACACAAGATCCATGTGATAGCCAGGGCCTTGGAAAAGCCCATTTTCAGAGTGCCTGACCAGCCATAGATCAGAATAGTCCTGCTGAAGAACGCACCCTGGCCTGCCTTTCTCCATCAGAGGCCGGCATGATTAAGGGGATGGGTGGGAGGTTAGACCAGGGCTCTGAAGTGAGCTATAAAATCCACCATCATGCAGGATTTTCAAGGTTGGTATCAGAATGTGCAGTGAGGACCTAGAATGACACACAGTGCTCACACAGAGCTGACTGTGGTCTGTTCTCACTGCATGGGGGCTTCCTCCAGTAGGGCTCTGGGCAGTTATGTGCCCTCCACGGAAGGGCCTGGCTGGTATCTGACTCTGCAGGAAACTCCAAAATGTACATGTGTGGGAAATCTTCCCTGTCTGAGCCACAGCAGCAGGAGACATGCAGCCTAACAGCAGGATGCACTAGCGTCACCCACCACTCACAGGTTTCTTCTCCCAGTGGCATTTCACAGAAGTGCCTGGTTGGCTGGTTCCATGTAGGTAGGAGAGGTAGGGCCAGAAACAGGTGGTGGCTGTGGCTTTGGAGCATTCCAAGAGTAATCTGGCTATGCAGTACCCAGAGTAGGTTTCTAGAAGGAAGCTGGTAGCTTTTGTCCCTCAGGCTGCAGACCAGCATCTCTCAGCACTCTGATACGTAGCAAGAGAAATCCCATACTGGCCTTCTTAGACAGGGGAAGATGACACACTGTGACAGTCCTCTGAGCCATCTACTGGATGTTCTAGACACAGAAAACCTCAGTCACCAAGTGACTGAGGAAGGAAGAAGAGTCTGGGTTTTTCTGTTTGTTTTGTTTTGTTTTTTGTCTTTTTGAGACAGGGTCTCCCTGTAGCTCTGGCTGTCCTGGAACTCGCTATGTAGACCAGGCTGGCCTTGAACTCACAAATATCTGCCTGACTCTGCCTCCCAAGTGCTAGGATTAAAGGCGTGGGAAGAAGAGTCTGTAGGCCTGCACGCAAGCCATCTTCTCTGAAAAGGGCCATGATCATAGCATGATCATTCGCTGTATGTGCAGAGGAGACGTGATGTGCCAACCTGCCGAAGGTGCCCATGCCTGATCCCTAGAGCATGTGTGGCTCTGCATGGCACAGGGGCCATTCCGGAGCCCTGCAGTCAAGGGCCTTGAGGGGGCCCAAATTCATCACACAGACTCCATGAGAGGAAGGCAGCAGGGTCAGAACCAGGGAGGGGGAGGTAGCTAGGAGGGGATGGACGGGGTGGAGTGACTGATCTATGGGGTGGTTTCAAGGAGGCCAGGAGCCCTTGGTGTGAGCACCTCTAGCAGCAGGAAGGCAAGAAAGCAGGTGCTCTTCTGGGCCTCTGACACCCTTACTTAGCACAATGAGAACAATTTGCCACACTGGGACTGCAAGACTCTAAGATAATAAAGTCATGTTGTTCCGAGCCACTGGGTTTGTATGGATTTGTCACAGCAGCTGTAGAGAGCTGGAACGTCTTTCTAGAGGAAATGGCTGATGCCCTTGACAATATAAAAATCTTTAACTTGCATAAGACAAAAATTGTCAAAATAAAGCATAGCAGCAGTGGACTGCAATGGGCAATAAGCAATCTGTAAGATGAAGGCTCTTAGAAGTCAGTAACGAAACAAACACTGCTTACAAAACACACACACACACACACACACACACACACACAGAATGCACAATTTGGGAGAAAAATGCAGATGGCTGAGTTGCTCAGGGAAACGTGCCCAGTCTCTCCAACAGTCAAAGGAATGTGATATGGGTTTTTGCCCATCAGAGTTTGGAGCTAAGTGGGAGCAGGTTAAGGTGCCCTGGTGGCACCAACACTGGTGTTTAGAATCTCTCTGAAGGCATTTCTGCATTAAGATGTGGAGCCCAGGCAAGCCTGAAGGTTAGCATAGCCTTTGCATAAAGCCACTGAAGATAAGGAGGCAGACACAGCCACACAGAAAGACCACTGGACAGACAATGAAGGCAGCAGGAGGGGCATCCTGCCAACAAGTGCAGCCTAGCAAATTGGACGTCATGTGGGAAAAATAGGTCCTGACCCAACATCATCACATACAGACACAATTAGACAAAGATGGAGGTTCTAAATGCAGAGAGCAAGATGAATGTTTCAGGCAGCAGAGATTCTCTGTGACCTTGAGTCAAATGGGATTTCTTGACCAGGACACCAAAAGGCAGCAAGTGCAAGCCAGGAGGTGATAAATGGAGTTGCATGAAAATTTAAAGCAGCCACTCATCAACTGACACCCTAAGAGCAAAAAGGCCAGACCCAACAGAGAAGACGTCTGCGTGCGCACACCTGGCAGATGCCTCACATTCGAGAAGCATGAAGAACTAAAAATCGATAGCAAAAGAAAAGCAGAAACTGGATGGGAAAATGGGATATATTACAAAAGAAAAATAGTATGAGAGTGTCCAATACATACATAAAAAGGTCACCGATGTCACAGAGGAAAAAACAAAACAAATGAAAACCAAAATGAGGTCATGTGAATTTCCAGAGTGGCTGGTTAGAGAAGACAGACAGTCCCAAATGCAGTTGACAGGTTCACATACTCTGAGTCTCTGAGAAGGGGGTGTGGGTTGGTGCCAGCTTTGGAAACTGTGATGGGTGCCTCCATCCATGGCACATACATGTCTGCTCCAGGGCCAGAAACTCATGTCCAGGAGGAGTGAGCCACAGCAGGTAGGTCTGGAATGGTCCAGCCATGCCCACTGTGCAGCCCACACTGAAAGATGGGGCTGTCTCTGGAACTGGCTTATGGACACTGGCTATGCTCTGCAGCCTGGATTACAATGACCTCATGAGCATGTCCACTCTGTGAGGATGGTGGCACTGACAAGGTTGTGTGTACTTCCTGTGAGGGTATTATGCTGCCCTGACACTCTTGCTCTCCAGATGGGGGGTGGGGGGAGTAGCTCTGAATAATCTTTACCCCGTAAGCTCACATTCTGAGCCCCAGCTCATAAGTCTGCTGTCTCCCTCTATACATAAACACAGACCTGGCCTAAAATCCCCAACTAAACGAGAAAAGAAAGTGTGCACGTTCAACCAAATAATTCAATTTCTAAGAAGTTATCATATGGAGAGACCCGAGCAGGCCCACAAAGTTGGTCACAGAGCTGTCTGTTGGGCTTAAGACTAGGAACAAGCTTTATGCAACCATGGAAACAACCAGGGAGTTCACAGCAACTGACCTGAACATTCAGATAGATTGAAGCACAAAATCAGAAGCTGAAAGACAGCCAGCCCTGCCCCTATTTACATAACTCAATTTGTGTGCGCCTGTCTCCACAGAGCTGCTTAGGGAAGCCCATCAGAGCTTCATTATGTTCATTATCAATGGATGGTGGATTTCAAATGACATTTAGCTACATGAGGGAGTGTGTGAGTGTGCTTAAATAGCCAGAGAACTGCAGTCTGAAGAGAGGGGCTTCCTGGTCCCCAGGGCCCCACAGCAAGAGAGGAAAACACTTTGTTCACATTAATAAGACTTTTTCTCTCATGGGGCCAATGAGATGGCTCAGTAGGTAAAGGCACTTGAAGCCAAATCTAATAACCTGAGTTCCATTCCCAGGGTCCACATGGTGGAAGCCAAGAACCGACTTCTACAAGTTGTCCTCTGACCCTCCACATGTACCATAGCATCTGTACACACACACACACATACACACACACACACACACACACACACACAGAGAGAGAGAGAGAGAGAGAGAGAGAGAGAGAGAGAGAGAGAGAGAATAAATGGATTTTAAAAAATAAAAGACCTTTTTCTCACTCATAATGAAGCCTAGTGAAATAATAGCTGAGAGCCACAATCCGTCCTTGTGTCATCAGACACATCCTCTGCTCCATGGAGATACTAGCCTGGGACTCTCACATTGTTTCCAAGTCACTGGTGTCCACTTGCAGTACTCTATCAATTCCAGTGTCCTGGGAGGCTACGTAGTTGTAGGCTGCCTTCCCTGACAAAGAACTCCCAGGATACCACAACAGCCCTTCAAGAAAGAGGCTTCTGCTGCACTCAGAGGGGACCTGGAATAAAGCAGCCAGCCTTGGAGAGAGAGCCCAGAAAGGTGGGACAGTGGCCTGAGATAAGGCACATAAGATATCCCCGAGGTCTGGCTGTACCGTAGCTACTCCAGCCTGGGTGTGCCCCAACTGTCTGCAGAGGAAGCTCCAAGCAGAGGCCTGGCTCAGAACCTTCCTGGTTCATTTATTCTCTGCAGCCTGAAGGTACAGGGTGGTAGACAGGACCCAACATATTCAGAGTGACACAGCCTTCTGGCCCAGGGCCTTAGCACATTTGCCACAACAACAAGCTGGAAAGCTTCCCTGTGCCCAGCTCTCGCTCCTGGAATCAGCAGGTACCTGCTCAGGAGTGTGCTGGTTAAGTTTTGTTAACTTGACATAAACCTAGACATACTTGGGAAGAGGGAATCCCAATCAAGGAATTTTGACTGTTAGACTGATCTGTTGACGTATCTGGGAGCAAGCCATCGAGCAGCCAGGGAGCAGCCAGTGGGCAGCCAGGGAGCACCCAGTGGGCAGCCAGCTAGCAGCACTCCTCTGCAGAGTTTGCTTCAGCTCCTGCCTCCAGAGTCTTGCCTGAGTTTTTACCTTGCCTTCTCTCAATGATGGACTCTGAATTGTAAAGCCAAATAAACCCTTTCCTACCCCAAGTTGCTTTTGGTTGGTGTTTTAGCCTAGCCATAGAAAAGCAAACTACAATAAGAAACCTCTAGAAAAGGTCTGGGACCTGAGCCTTTATTCAAGACCCTGGGAAACCCATACTGACCATGGTCCATCCTGGGAAGAGAAGGCCTCTCAGCCTGGGACCGGACCTCAACCTACGTGACATATTGGAAGACAGTACTGTGATGCCTGCTCCATGCTTCCCCAGCACAGTGACGGAGACAAGGGCTTGAGCCCTGAGCGCCCTCTGTCCATTCCCATAGGCCCCTGTGAGGGAGCCACAGGAAGTGCTCCCAGTAGACAGGTCTGTGCAGTCAGCCTCTGTAGCTTCCTTAGAAGGACAGCAGCCACCTTCAAACAAAAACCCCAAGCTCTGGAGGGCACTTGGCTAAGACCAGCTTTAATTACTATCCTCTTCTGGTAGGATGAAAACTCCCCTCAGCCTCTCTTTAACACAAGATCCCTCATTCAAGCTCTTTGTTAAAAATAACTTCAGAAACTGGCCATTAGGCAGGCAATGCGTTTTAGTATAACTTTTTTTTTTCTCTTGTTGTAAATTGGCACCTTCCCAGAACATCACAGAAGACAAAAGTGGAATCTTCCATAAGACTGCCACCAACAGTATGGAGAGGACAGGGCCTGCAATCTCACTGCAGTGGAAGGTGACTCCACCTCCACAGCTTGTGGCTTCCCCTGGCTGTGGTCTACAAGTCCCCCAGTAGGAAGCTGGTAGGAGGGGGCAGTGCCCTGAAGCCCACCACTGCCTTATTTATTTTACTACATAAAATTCTTCTATGTGTGTGCATGAACCCATACTTGCAAGTGTCATGGTGTATGTATGGAAGTGGGAGGACAACTCGTAGGAGTCTGTTCTCTCCTTTCCCCATGAGGATCCCTCCACCCAGAGCAGAGGCATCACTCCTCAGTCTGAAGCAGTCCTTGCTTTGACTCAGCTTGGCATCTTGCTAGCACTGTTCTACCTTCCTAGCGACACTAGGACAACTGTCCCTTTACTCCAAACAGAACATTGCCACAAGCCAGAGGCATACCCACAAAGGCTGCATGTGCCTCAGATAGCCATGGTGGTCCCAAGTGTCCTTGATGGGGATCCCTCCTGTGGTTCAAGAACAACATTCCAAGCAGAAGATTCTGGAAAGGGCAGTGTGTCTTCCCCTATACTCAGCCCACGTAGTGAGTGTTATTTGCTCTGCACAACAGGAATGCAAACCAGATCCAGGTCAAGCAAGGATAACCTTCTCCCACTCACCAGTTTGTGCCTGAGATGGACAGTGATCAGAGGAGATCCAGATAGGTTCCGGGACAGTGTGGGCGGTGGGGACACCTCGAGGGAGATCAGGTGGCTGGCAGCTGACAGCAGGCAATCTCCGCAGTTGGCAGCTTCGGATATCCTTGGAAACCGGCAAAAATGGTTAGGACAGGAAGCAAGAAAGGGTACGCAGCTAGAACGTGACCTTGGAGCCAGACTTTCTGAGACTGGGGTCTCCAGCTGCCCCTAAGACTTGAGGCAGCCCTTAGAGGCGGCTGCTGCTGCCAAGCATCTTAATTCGGTTCTTCATCCTGCCCTCCCACAGGAATGGCACCTGGACCAGGAGATGAGGTGGGGGCTTCAAAATACCCCAGGAAATCGGGAAGAAGAGACTCTCAACAAAAGGCTTCAAATTTCAGCGCCTGTGCCTGCCCAGCTGTGTAACCTCTGGCAGCTCACTAGAACCTTAGTTTCCCTGATTACACAACCGGATGGTCAGTGCTTGTATGATGGCATCTACTGTCTCATCTTCTGTCTATTCCTTTCCTTGTGCCTCAGTTTCTCTCAGATGGCCACCCCTCCTCCTCTCAGTCACCCACTAGAAGCTGACTCCAGGGCTCCGACTCCAGAGTAAACCCTCCATCCAGGGCTGAGTTGGGCAGCACTGCACATGGCTCAACCACATGACAGCTCTAGGACAAGGTCACAAGCTAGGGACATCCAAGGAGATGTGACAGAATTCAGGGGAGAGTGCTGGGGCAGAGTCTGATTTAAAAGTGTGAAGGGAGAGTCTACCTGAGAAGGACGCCTACCCCAGATAGAGACAGGGGCTGGTGACATTACCTGGACAGCTGAATCAAGCTGCTCCTGAAGCCAATGCTTGAGCCGGACTTTCAGCTTACATTATCCGATAAAGTCCCCTTTTGTTTAAAACCATTCAGCCTAGACTTCCTGCCACATCCCGATCCTAACAGACTCCTGTACTTATCTTGGAGTTCTGAGGTTAAAATGCCAAGCCCAGGGCCGAGATGAGGAATGGCAAAATAAGATTTATGCTTGGTGTGTGGTGAGCTTGGCATGTGAGTACCCCGGGTAAGCAGTTCTTGCACTGTGTAGCAGCCTGAGTGCACATCGGAGCATTGTGCCTAAGCTTCCTGTTCTCGTATTAACCATAGGAGGGAAGAGAAAGGGAGGGGAGGGAGCGGCTAGAGACATGTTACACACACTTTGCCTTGTAAGCCCCAAAACAATATGAGGTGGGTACTGTTATCATGCCAGGCACAGATGAAGTCAGCACCTTGTCCAAGGCCACACAGCCAGCAGTGACCAAGCTCGGGTTCTGACCACAGAGCTGGGGCTGAAAACCAAGAGAAAGAAGGGAAGGAGAAAGGGAGAGAAGGGAGGAAGGAAGGAAGGAAGGAAGGAAGGAAGGAAGGAAGGAAGGAAGGAAGGAAGGAAGGAAGGAAGGAAGGAAGGAAGGGAGAGAAGGGAGGAAAGAAGGAAGGAAGGAAGGAAGGAAGGAAGGAAGGAAGGAAGGAAGGAAGGAATCTCCCCATTGGAGGCAATTATGAAGGGAGATTGCTGGGGTATTGATGGGATCTCTGGCTTACACTCCTGAGAAAAGCTAGCCAGCCTGCCCCAGGGCCTGTTGGACCCTATGCAGCAGGTCTCTGAACCTTCTTCAAAGGTCTGGTAGCCCAGCTTGGCTTGAACAGCAAGGCACCAGGTGCTGGTAGCCAGAGTTCTCTAACAAAATGCCATGATGTGTGTTGGGGGAGGCACCCAGGAAACACACACACACACACACACACACACACAGCCGACTGTGAGACCCCCAAAACACTCACTTTGTGCTGGCTGGGGGGATGTTGTTCAGATAATAGTGCGTGGAGTGGTAGAGAAGGCCAACAATAGTGGTCCAGGCTGCAAATGAAGCAGAGGTCATCAACACTCCAAGTTCCAGCAGGAGACACAGATACCTACACACCCAGGGGCTGCGGCAGCAGCTCTCAGCAGAAGACAGAGATGCAAGACAACAGCATTTGCAGCTGCACTGACAATATAGCTAGTTCAGTGCATGCTCAGCTTTAACAATAAAACCCCTGCCCTGTCCTCGAAGCCCACTCTAGACAAAGATGTCCAGGACACCACAGAGCCTCAGGCCTAAAGGTTTTCTTCATGGCTGTGACAGGTGGTGCTGGCTGCTGGTTGCGCAGCAGGGACCGGGTCTGCATGAGAGTACTTATGGTGACACTGATACTTAAGTATGGCAGCAGATGCAGGCCTGGAAGTAGTAGCAGCCACCCAGATGTCTCTCTGGCCCCTAGAACTTATTATAGCTTGCAGCAGGAATGGCACATTCATTTCTTCCTCTCCACAAGTGTAAGGGCCTCAGCCTTCAGCTTACTGAAGTCTTTCTGCTTGTCAGCACCTCGACATTTCAGGGACATCTTCAACTCACGGTTTGCTCCCTAAGTGCCAGGCACAGTTATTTATATACACTTTGCCTTGTAATCCCCAAAACAACATTATGAGGTGGGTATTATTATCATGCCAAGCACAGATGAGCTCAGCAGCTTGCCCAAGGCCACACAGCCAGCAGTGGCTGACCTGGGGTTCTGACCACAGAGCTGGGGCTGGTTGCCAGTAAGTCCTCCTGCCAGTGTGCTCAGAGTATGGGCTCTGGGAGTTTGGGAAGCCAGTTTCTCATAATCCTGCAATGGAACTTGGGAGGACAAAGAGCCTGTGAAAGGCTGTTGGTTGGAGTCTCTGCCTTGGGAGGAGGTCACATTGGAGATCTCAGGGTACCCTCCCTCTAGTCAACAGGACCTTTCTCGGGGAGGGGCTTTGGCAGAGCAAGGCCTCTGGCCAGGCCACCTGAGGTGAGAATACATAGCAAGCCTCAACTGTGAGTGTCCCAGGAGGGAGGAGCCCGCAGAGAAGATGGCAGCCAGAGTCGGACAGAGCTTCCTGAGCACCAGTGTGCTCTTGGGCAGAGTCATTCAGGTAACTTTGGCCACTTGTTCTTTACAAGACTTGATTTGAGCCTTCCCTGTGGTAGTCCCTAGGTCCCTGAACAAACATACCTAGCCAGCAGGGCTAGCCTAAGCAAAGAGAGGAGGGTCCCCACCTATTCACATTTAGCTAATCAGGAGCTGAGCAGATGTACCCCATAGTCTGGTAGGCCAGACTCATGGGGGCACAGATTGCCAGAGCCCCGTAAGTCTAGAGTGGGGCACACATCAGAGCCTCCTCTAAGGGCACCCCCACACCACTCCTGCAGGGCAGTTTGGTGGATGGTGGGCAGCCACCAGCAGCACCGAGCACCCAGGCAGGGCCCAGGCAGCATGCTCACTCACCTTGGCCGCAAAGGGCCTCTCGAGGAATCTCAATGTAGCTGTGCCCATGGGCTGGGAAGCGGTAATGAGGAGTGCTCAGGGCTGATAGGAGGACCTTGGCTACAGAGAAGTCTGCAGAAGAAGTAGATGCAGGGGCGGGGTCAGCAGAGTCACTGGCTGCAGCAAACCAGCTGAAGACCTTCACTTCTTCAGCCAAGCAAGCTCTCAGGGAAGAAGAATCTTCTCCAGGAAGGGTAGCCTCAAACACACATATACACATGTACACACATGTGCACACATGTGCATATACACATACATGAATTTGCACAACCACACAAATGAGAGTGGGGATGAGTGTAGAGGCCAAGTCCCCTGGCCATCCCTAAGAGGGCTCTTGGCTGGGGGGACCCTCTCCCCTGTGCAGCTCCAGCTCTTAGCCTCACAGTAGCAATAACGGGAGACCCCACAGGTAGGGGGCTGCTGTTCAGACTCTAAGGGACCCCACAAAGCAAGGGAAAAGGAAAACCCTGAGGTCATGTGGGGGGGGTCAACCTTGGCTGACAGGTTGTCCCAGGAGCTGGATCTGGGGGCAGATAAATTCCTCCACTATGGCAGGGTGCTTTGTGACAGACACCCTTGCGTTGAAATGTTCTCAGATAGACTCAAAATAGACCACAGGCCTGCCTGTGGGAACCTGACACATCCTGGGAAACTAGGCCTCTCACTCCAGGATGTTCCATTCTGGCATCTATCAGGATGCTCAGGGAACTGGCTTCCCCATCTGGCTCTGAGTCCAGATGACTATCATGAAACACAGTGGCTCCCATAGCAATGTGAGATGCTAACACAGTCCTGTGTGCACACCAGGACCCAATACCTATAGCCTGATTCTAACCCATTTTCCCTCAAAACATGATTGTGCACAAGGCAGTGTAGCTCAGGGAAATTGCAAGGTTTATGGCACCTGCTGTGTGAGGCCTGGGCAGCAGGAAGCCCAGAGACCTGAACACCCTGCTCTTTCCCCTTACCCCCCACAGCGCCCCATCTAATGATAGCTACCTGCCATGGAGGAGGACCCCATGAGGGTGATGTGGGGCTCTCTGGATTGCAGGTTGGACACTATGTGGCCCATGACGGTGTCAATGGTGTCAACCAGGCCTAGCACCACAGCGTTGTCCTGCAAGCAACACAGACATAGAGCCCTAAGGATGACCTTGCCCAGCTGTCACAGGGCATGGGGCATCTAGAGCTGAGTTTCACTTCCTCTCAATGGCTGCAGAGAGAGAAAGTCACCCAGCTGCCTTACTTCAAGGACAGGTAAGTGGGCACATGCCTGATGAATTCATGGAGCATGGACACAAGTCAAAACTGAGCCAATGTCAGGGCACTGTTGCCTAAGTGACCAGAGGGTTCAGACATTTGTTTCTAGCTTTGCTTTGACCCTCCACAGACCTCACCAAGTGTCAGGTCTCCCCTGCTTTGCCTCACAGATGGTGGTCCTGTGTCCCCTGTGACATGGGGAACCCAGAAGTTCTTTTCCATTCTCAGAAAAGGGATAAGGCCCCGAATCCTCTCTGGCTTCCTTTATCCCTCCCCCAATAGCCTCTTCATCCATTCCACATCCTCTAAACTTTCTTGAAAGGACCAAATTAGGTGCTACTCACAGGAAGACTGGATCCTTCCTGGCCACATGAACCTCCGCTGCTATCTCAGGGGCAGTGTCCACCACAGGCTGACTATCCTGGACCTCAGACACCATTGCAAAGAAGAATGCCTATCTCGACCCACTCCCCATCCTTCTTGGCCCTGCTCTGTCTACCCTGCGTTGCCCTTTTAGCCTTTCTGAGACAACATCTGTCACTGCTGAGCCCTCAGCACCCTCTCACAAAACACTCCAGGAGGAGCTACTGACCAGAACCAGACACGGGACCAATTTTAGAGATTGTCTCTTAGTCCTATGGTCTAATTTCAATCAGAACGTCTGTGTCTCTGGCACACAGTTCTGTGGAGAGCAGCGATTCATCCCTTCTCTTTAGTGTGCTCTAGCCTGGATTAGCCTGAATTGTTTCATGATTATTCATATTTTGCAGCAGATTTGCATATTTTACATTTAAAGAAACTTCATTTAAATCAATAAGGAAAATCTGTCTGAACTTTCACTATCCTTCTCCTCTGCCTGTCCTCCCCATGCTGCCTGTCCTCCCCACACTGGCTGTCCTCCTCTCACTGACTGTCCTCCCCATACTGGCTGTCCTCCTCTCATTGACTGCCCTCCCCACACTGGCTGTCCTCCTCTCACTGACTGCCCTCCCCACACTGGCCGTCCTCCTCTCACTGACTGTCCTCCCCACACTGGCTGTCCTCCTCTCACTGACTGTCCCCACACTGGCTGTCCTCCTCTCACTGACTGTTTCCACACTGGCTGTCCTCCTCTCACTGACTGTTCCCACACTGGCTGTCCCCACACTGGCTGTCCTCCTCTCACTGACTGTCCCCACACTGGCTGTCCTCCTCTCACTGACTGTCCCCATGCTGGCTGTCCCCACACTGGCTGTCCTCCTCTCACTGACTGTCCCCACGCTGGATGTCCTCCTCTCACTGACTGTCCTCACACTGGCTGTCCTCCTCTCACTGACTATCCCCATGCTGGCTGTCCTCCCCACACTGGCTGTCCTCCTCTCACTGACTGTCCCCACGCTGGCTGTCCTCCTCACACTGGCTGTCCCCACACTGGCTGTCCTATGATTCAGACTGCAGCTCATGCACAAAGTCCCGTTGAAGCCCATCCCTGGAGGTCTGTGCTTGGCAAAGAATGTGTTTCTATGTAAACTGTTTCAATCTTACTTTTTCAACCCCCCTTTCTTCCTATGCCAATGTTAAGCAATCTCATTTTCCTTGAAATTGTTCAAATAAAATTCTCACAAAATGCAAACCTTCCTGCCATCTTATTAGAAAGGTGAGAATTGGATGTGTCTTCTATCTCTCAACCTTGCAAAACCTTTAAACATTTGAAGTGTGGAGTGTTCAGGAGAATGAGCACTGTAACACATTGCTATGATCTAGATCCTGCTAAGCCAGGGCACGTCGGAGCCCTCATCCCCCCTTCTCTCACTGCAACCCTGGAAGCCATGTGTGCACAGAAGCTGCAGGTAGACAGATCTGGGACCTTGGGTCACTGCATGGACTCTGCATATTTGAAAAGTGAAAGCCCACTAGGCAAAGCCACTGTGAGGTGGGGTCTGTTATCACTGTGACAGGGCTTTTCCTGACCTAACATGCTCAGAATACAGAACACCTTAACAACTGTTCTCTTTTTTTCCCCATTTTTCATGTGGGTGTGTGTGCATGTGTATATCTGCATGTTTCTTCATGTGTGTAGGTGCACATAAGTATGTGTGTGTGCACGTGGAGGCCCGAAGTTGATGCTCAGAACCATCCTCTATTGCTCTTCACCTTGTTCATGGAGGCAGAGTCTCTCAATCAAATCCAGAGCTGCCATTACGGCTAGTCTCAGTAGGCAGCTTGCTCTGGGGACCCAGGTTCTGCCTTCTTGGGACTAGATAATTACCAGTGGCCACCACACAGCACTTATGTGGGTGCTAGGAATCCAAACACAAGGCTCCGTCTCACACAGCAAGTGCTTTAACCACTGAACCATCTCCCTAGCCCCACTTTGGCAAGTGTTCTTAACAGAATTAAAGAGAAGCAGGACAGGTTCTAGTATGTCTGTAGACTATATGTGTGCAGAGGTCTATAGCACATATGTGCTCGTGTGAGAGCTGGCAGCCAGACTGTGGGTGATACAAGACCACTCACCATCACCCTCTGCGTCAAGGCTTTGAGTGATTTTTTTTTTCTATGTGTATGAATGTACCGTCTGCGTGTAGGTTTGTGCACCTGTGTTGTGCAATGTCGTGGAGGTCAGAAGAGGGTGTCAGATTCCCCTGCAACTGGAGTTCTCCTGGAATTGGAGTTACAGACAGTTCTCAGCCGCCATGTGGGTGCTGGGGATCGAACCCGGGTCCTCTGCAAGAGCAGTCAGTGCTCTTAACCGCTAGGCTATCTCTCCAGCCCTGGTTTTGAGTGATTTTTATCTTAGGTATTTTTATCATCTTCATTCTCCAACTCCTTCACAACTATCTATTGACTGTTCTCATGTTTTAAAGAAGTAACATCAATAAGACTTTAAAAAAAAAAACCCATTCCATTCTGCATCTTGATTTTTGAGTGCAGGGGAACAAAAGCCTTTCATTTTCTCACTTTAATCATGAAGCATGCTTCTGCACTCTGCTGTTTCCACTCAATCCACTGATCTTTAAACACCAAATATGGTTCTTATGACTATTCAAGAATGCACAGTAAAAAAATACATTATGTAAAATGACAGACAAAGGTCAGCTCTCAGGGAGAAATGGGCTGCTCCCTTCCCCAGAGCTAGAGTCTGAGGGTCCACAGCCCTGTGCAGGCCAGAAGACCCAGCACTCTGTGTGCATTGTGTCCAAGGGAAACAAGCTTCAACATCCCAGATATCAAGACTGAAAAAGGCTTCATTCCTTAGGCAGTTAGGACGGGGGAATGAACTGCAGGAAGACAGCCATCCCCTGCGCATGTTGAAGGACAAAGCATCCTCCCTCTTACCTCTGGTTCTTGGGTCCAGCTGGGCAGTAGAAGCACCTCTCCCACAGTTCTTAAGAATGTCTAAAGGTGAACAGAGTGACACTGCTTAGCACAGGCCCTTGAGCCTCGCACTTAAACACACCAGTCCCCTGAATCTCCCTGCAGGTCTCTTCAGTAAGCACTTAGTTTAGCACACAGTGGGGGACAATAATAGCTCACATGTAGGCATTACACTATCAGCTATATCTGTTTTTCCCACTTCTGTTCATGTATGTATGTTTGCATGTGTATGGTACTTATGAGTGGGTGTGTATGCATGTGTGTGCACAATGTGTGTGTGTGTGTGTGTGTGTGTGCATGCACACAGACACTGAGACTGAAGGTTGAGGAATCATCCTCTGTTGCTCTTACACCTTATTCATTGAGGCAGGGTCTCTCAATTAAACCCAGCACTTGCACTAGCCAGCTTGCTCTGGGGGTCCCCTGTCTCTGTCTTCTGACACTGGAATTACAGGGAGGCTGTCATGTCCACCCAATATTTATTTGTATTCTGGGGATACAAACTCAGTTCCTTATACCTGAGAAGCAAACATTTCAACCACCAAGTCATCTCTCCAGCCTCAGGCTACAACTTATGGATGCTGTCTCATTTGTTCCTTGTGACGACCCTATAAGGTCAGTGACCAAAGTATGGATATCACAGTGGCCACTGCTCAGCTGTGGCAGGCACCCAAGCCCAGTGCCTGGGGGATATTCATCTCCTGCTACAAACACCAGAACCACACTCAGACCTGAACTCTCCCATGCTTCCTCCACACACCCACAACCAGCAAAATCCTGTCCTTCTTCACCATAGACACTAAGTGTGTACAGAATGAGTCATCAAAGCATCTCTCTCATTCCTCTTCATTCCAAAACTGTTATTAAGCCTCTGAAGTGCAAGGGCTTAACTAAAGACAGACAGAATACTCCCATGCCCCAGCATGGGCAAGGGATCCGCAGGTGGTTCCTTTCATTCCTTTTTTCTTTTCCTCCCTTTCTTCCTCATCTCCCTCCTCCTCCTCACTGTCCTCTTCATCCTCTTCCTCTTCTTCCTTCTTCTCCTCTTCTTCTGAGAACAGGTCTCCTATAGCCCAGCTGGCCTTGAACTTGCTATGTAGCTGAGTGTGACCTTGACCTCCTGATCCTTCTGCCTCTACCTCCTTCCACATGGTAGGATTACAGGTGTGTGCCGCTGCCCTTGGTTTGTGCAGTTTAGGGATCCAGCCCAGGGCCTTGTGTATGCTAGGCAAACACTCTCACAACTGAGTTATCCCAGAACCCCAGGCCTTTTCTTTAAAAGCTACACGGTAAGAGCCTCAGGCTTTCAGGGCATACGCTCAACTCGGGAATGCAGGAGAAGCCTGGGCAGTGCATAAGTGAACAGCTGTATGCCCATAAAACTTTGTTACAGAAAGAGGCCCTGAGTCACATTTAGCCAGAAGGACACAGAACAGTTGTGTGAACAGCATTAAGTGAGGAACACCTCCATCAATTTGAATTTTTCTTTTCCTTTTATTTTTTGTTTTTGTTTGTTTGTTGTTGTTTTTGAGACAGGGCCTCATGATATCCAGTTAATATCCTCTGCCTCCCAGGTGTTGGGATTGCAGGTGTGTGCCACCACAAATTAGTATTAATAGTTAGGCTCACTTTTTTTATTTTTTTATTTTGTATGTGTATGAATGTACTGTCTGCATGTAGGTTTGTGCACCCATGTCATGCAATGCTGTGGAGGACAGAAGAGGCTGTCGGATTCCCCTGGAACTGGAGTTAAAGATGGTTCTCAGCTGCCATGTAGGTGCTGGGGGATCGAACTTGGGTCCTCTGCAAGAGCAGTCGGTGCTCTTAACCACTAGGCCATCTCTCCAGCCCCAGGCTCACTTTTTAAATGAAAGTTTACTAGTTATTATTCTTTCCTCTCTTTTAAAGATGTTTGTTTTAATTTATATGTATGTGCATATATATAGGCACATACATACATATAAAATATGTACATATACATTATATATATATATATATATC
The DNA here is from genome assembly GCA_009823505.1 of Rhizomys pruinosus. NCBI lineage: Eukaryota > Metazoa > Chordata > Mammalia > Rodentia > Spalacidae > Rhizomys > Rhizomys pruinosus. The sequence continues at coordinate 760,462 of VZQC01009135.1, read as the reverse complement.
TGCTCCATGTGTGCAGTGCCCACAGAGGTTCAAGTTCCCTGGAACTGGAGCTATAGGCAGTTGTGAGCTGTCCAGTTTCTGCACTGGGAATTGAACCCAGGTCCTCTACGAGAGAAGCAAGCACTCTTAACCACTAAGTCATCTCTCTAGCCCCAATACTTAGATATTTTATGGTTCTTTTGTGTGAGACTTAGAAACAGCAGTGCACTTGGGTCACAGGTCCACTTTACATGAACAGCAGAGTGCACATGGCTGACGACCATCACCCTACACAGTCAAGGAATGGCCCCTGGCCACTGTGCTGGGCTATCACCAGTGGAGAGGAGCCAGGACTCCATGGAAAACTGCACGGTGACTGCCCAGGACTTTGATTTCCCATCAAACCAGAGTTCAGCAGCACTGGGGGCTAGCCTGAGTGATTTGTCACCAGGATATTAGAGTCAGGTCTCTTGGTGAGTGTCTGGCAGCTCTCTGTAGATGAGCTGCATGCTCCAGTGCTCAGCTCCCTGCATCCCTTTACTTTGTTTGTTGGCCCTCAAAGGCATCTGGGTTTGCAGTTTCCAAGTCTGTGAGGCTCAGCAGAGGAGTGAGGAAGAAGGAGAAGGCAGAGAGAAACACCAACCTTAGAAGGCATCTCCTTTGTGAGCCTACATTAAAATCTGTGCTCAATACACACCTCTGTTAAAGGGTATGGAGCCACCTTGGCCATCTATTCTTGCCTCACTCTATCCCCACCAGATATCCTATAGCCCCACAATAGTTTTAGCAAAACAGCCTGCCTGGTCTGCCCTGAGTCCCTACCTGCTCTGCTCCGTGTCCTTCCTGCTCTGCCCCATGCCCTTTCTGCCAGATACATGGCGGCTCTTCCCCCATCTCTCCAGCCTGCCGCACCTTCCCCTAGTACAACTCAGGGAAGCAACAGTCCATACCTGCCATAGCCCTCCTTCTGCCAGTGCCTTCAATAGATGACAAAGGATCACAAGAACTAGCCCTGGAGTGGGCTGAGGGGCTGGAGAAGAGCACAGACTTCTGGAAGATTTAGAGGAGAGATCCCTGAACCTGCACTCCACAGACAGCTTTGCAGAGAACCCGACACACTTCAGGCTATGACGGCAGAAGCACAGCCAGGGTACACCATCAGGGATGCCAGTACCACCCACAAGGCACCCAAAGGCACTTACTAATTAGTGAGTCCACCTGTGAGTATGCAGCTATATCTCATTAAACCATCCATTCATAATCAGTGAAGTTAGTAAGGTATTTAAGAATGTCTAATTAACTGATTAATCCTCCCACGGAAGCTGCTTCCTCCCCAGACACTCTGAAACACAGAGACCCCCCCCCCAAGTGCCTACTGTATACTGCTGAGGAGCCTTGATAGTAACCAGTGCCACTTAGAGGACACAGCACCAAGACAGGCATTTATCAGGCATGAACTGCATATCATTGCGGAGAAGAAAAGGAACTAATACCAAGATATTGATTAAGCACCAAACGCATACAAAGCACCAGCTGTCACAGTGAGCCCTGGTAGAATTCAATAGGAAAAGAGAGGGACTCAAACTTATGAAGCACTTACTGCATACCAAACCATGTCCCAGTACATCACAATGGTGACTGCCCCTCTGATAGGCATAGTGACCTACAAGGTTGCCCAGATTTGGTGACTTTCCACCCAACAATAGTCCTGTCTTCTTGTAGGAGTGGCAATATGCTGTGCAGGCAGCTCTGCCTTCCCATGATCTGTGATCAACTGGACTGGCCTTGCCAGTCCTGTTCCCTTGGGCTAGTGATTGGTCTAGGTGAGGTCTTGAGTCCAGTTCTGCCCAGTACAGTTATGCAGCTGCTTTCAGGGCATGATGAGGTTTCTGCCCTGCAAAGAGAAAGCTACCCACCCTCCTTCCCTTGCCCCAGACACCCAGGGCAAAGATCTGGGTGTGATTGTGTGGACACAGGAACCGGGTCCACTGGGATGCCCTGGTCCCATAAGAGAGTGTCCTCAGTGCTCATAGACCAGTGGCCAGCAAACACAGAGGAGGGCCAAATGGCAAGTCCACCCATCAGCTGTCATGGGAACATCCATTCCCTGACCAGTATGCAATGTTAAAACCTACAGAGCAAAGGCTAGCCTGGCACCAGACTCCATATTTCCTGCTCACAAACCTTAGGCTATATTCTCAAGGCAGCCCACCTCAAATATCCTTTCTTTCTCTATACCAGCCAGGCCTGGCATATAAAGAAGGCGTGCCCACAAGACCACCCAAGCTCCTTCCTCCTCCACTGGGACTTGTTTAGATGAATGAAAAGGCAGTGTCTTAGCTTTGATGTCCAAAGTGTCCTGTTCCCAGAGTGGTCTAAGTGATTTAAGGAAGTCTCACTGGGCATACACTGACCTGTGGCCTCTGACTACATCTGCCATTCTCCCCCTCCACCTTTTCCCTGTTGTCAAGGAGACATTGGACTTGAGACAGTGAATGGCCAACTTGGATGGCTCCATGGGCCAGGTAGATATGGGGATGGACCAAGGAGGCTGGGTGCTGGGGAAATGAATGGAAAACCCAAATCCCAGCTCAAGGAGGCTGCCCCGAGCCACACAGAGCTGGCCAGAGCAGTCCACCTGCCTGCTCACAAGAAGCCTGAACTCTGTTAGGTGAGACTCTCAATATTTCTTTTGGGATTTTATTTTTATTTGTGTGTGTGTGTGTGTGTGTGTGTGTGTGTGTGTGTGTGTGTGTGTGTTAGGTGAGACTCTCAATATTTCTTTTGGGATTTTATTTTTATTTGTGTGTGTGTGTGTGTGTGTGTGCCATGTGCATGTGGGTGCCCTCAGAAACCAGAAGAGGGCGTTGGAGTCACTGGATCTGGAATTATAGGCAGATGAGAGCCACCTGGTATAGGAGCTGGGAACTGAATTCCAATCCTCTGCAAGAGCAGCAAGTGCTCCTAACCACTGAGCCACCTCCCCAGTCCCAGATCCATGTCCACCCACATGCCAGCCCGAGCCCACCAGCCACAGTATCTGGAGCCTTACCACCGTGAGGTTCAGCGCAGTTTCCTCTGAAAGGGACTTGTGTGGTAAGCTGAGGGACACATTTTGAAGGTAACGCAGCACAGTTCCAGGTCTCTGGAAGTGTTTTCTCTCCTCAGTCAGGTTGGTTATTATGGGATGGTAGGCATCTGTAGGCATCTGAAAGACAATGGCCACATAACTTCCTGCCAAGAACTAAAGCAGGGCATCTTATGGACATTCAGCAAGCTCATCTGGTCAGATCCCATCAGGGACATTGTCCACACACACGCACTTCTGTGAAGAGTCTGCAGATGCCAATGCCTCATCCTCACAGCCATCTTGTGAAGCAAGGACTGTTTAAAAGCTAGAACTAGTAGGGGCTGGAGAGATGGCCTAGCAGTTAAGAGCGCCAACTGCTCTTGCAGAGGACCCAGTTTCGGTCCCCAGCACCCACATGGTGGCTGAGAACCGTCTGCAACTCCAATTACAGGAGAACTCCAGTTCCGGGGGAATCCAACGCCCTCTTCTGACCTCCGCGGCATTGCACGACTCGGGTGCACAGACTTGCATGCAGACAGTACATTCATGCACATAGAGAAAAATAAAATAAAAAAAAAAGCTAGAACTAGCTACAGAGAGCCTGGCATGAAGTTAAGGGCTGGTAAACAGGAACCTGAAGCTAAGCATAGCTCCCAGTCTAGGTGGTCACCATCAAAGTTTCTCAGCAAGGGACATTCTTTGGTCACAAATACTAATTTGAAGTAGCCACCTTCTGTATGAAGTGACCCTTTTCTCTGATATGAGAAGAAAAGGGGTAACCAAAGGGAGCTGAGCCAAGGTGGGTTCTGACTTCCCAGGAAAGCATCTTGGGGGGTCACTGGTCCCCAAGAATCTCCCATCCTCCTTGCAGGGCACACAGGGTTCCTGGAGACAGGCAGCAAGAATTTTCTTTTTTTCAGTCACTCTTGACACACACCAAGAATTACCCTGGAACTGATTTCCCCTCTGTGGTTATTTCTGTCTGGATGTGACACTGCCAATGAGAGAGCCCAGCCTCACAGGCACACAGCACAGGCCAACACAGCAACAGCAGTGTAGTGCTAGGGTTTAGATACCAAGTGCCCCAAATGGCCTCATGTGTGAAAGCCTTGGTCTCCAGTGGGTGGTGCTCTTGGAAGTGACTGGACCGTAAGGGAGTGAGCTTCATTGATGGGTTAAACCCATACATGAGTTTCTATGTAGTAGAATGGGAGATCAGAGGTAGGGCCTTGAGGGAAGTAAGACGTGCCGTTTGGGGCATATTATTCTGTCTCCCTCCCTCCCTTTTTCCCTTCCTCCCTCTCTTCCTCCCTCCCTTCCTCCCTCCCTTCCTCTCTCCCTTTTATGTTCATGCCTTAGCTCAGGCCCACATCAATGTCCGCAGTACACCATGGACTGAAACCTCCGAAACCCTGAGGCAAGCTAAGCCCCTCTTCTCTTAAGTTCTTTGCTCAGGTATTTTGTCACAGCAACAAAAAGTGACTCACACAAGGGGCAAAGGAAAATGCCCCAGCTCACCACGAAGGGCCCTGTGGATGTCGCAGGCGTCACTGAAGACAGCTGAGCATGCTTTCCTGAAAGAAATGAGTGACACTTCAGTCAGGGCTAAGCCACCTTTTCTCAGCCCCTGGAGGGCCTGTCCTTATTCAGAATCTACCAGCTTGAGACATCCTACAGAGGCATGGGATGTTTTGAGTACGGATGTTACTGGGAGGATAAAGGGCTCATAAATCAGCCTAAAAGGTAGATTATATGGATTTTCCCAGTAGAAATTATTTTTCCATTTATATTCTAAATTGCTTCTGAACACCATTCATGCAAGTCATCACATAAAAAGATGATTTTATGCAAGGTCTCACCGATTTCAAATAAATAAAGAATGAAAAATGGGCTTAGATGGCACCCAGGCTCATCACAGATAAAACACAGAGTTCTTAATCACTGCTATGGTGTGAATTGAAAGTGTTCCCCACGCTTGAATGTTTGGTCCCTAGATGGTGGCGTTATTTTGAGGAAGGCTCTGGAAACTCTGGGAGGTGGAGCCTCACTGAAGAAAGTGCATTGCTAGGGACAGGTCCCCGAGACTGTACGACCCCTGACTACTTCCTGTCACTCTCTTCTTCCTGAGCCATTATGATATGAGCAGTGGTCCTCAGTTCTCATGACCAGAATGGTCCTCAGCTCAAATGCACGGAATCCAGTGAGCACAGACTGAACTCTCTGAAACCAAGAACCAAGACAGACTGATCTGCTCTAAGTTGTTTCTGTCAGGTATTTGGTCACAACAATGCAAAAGTAACAAGTACTTTAGTCTAGAACAGAAATGAGCCCTGGGAACCCCACTGAGGTGACAAGACTGGACTCCAGAGAAGTGGAGAAGACAGAACCCCTCCCATCCTGAAGAGCCGGTTATCTCTCTACTGAAGACCACGGTTAATTAGGAGTCATTCATGTCCAAGGTCAAAGACAAAGCCATGACTTGCTGTTTTCCACCTATGCCCCACCAACTATTATTTCCTGACAAAAACACACCAGACTTCACTAAACACTAAACCTTGAGATGTTTCAGGAAACATCTCAAGGTTGCTTTGGGTAACCTGAGGACATGATATCATCACCTTGGCTGGCTCAAGAGTGACAGGCCCTTTGGAGCTGGGTAGAGTGGGGTGGCTGGGGATGCAGAGCTGGACCCCAAAACTAGTTTCTTCTCCAAGTCCAAGTGACATTCATTGCATGGATGCCAAGAAGTTTCAGGGTGGGCACATCAGCCAGTCTCCTTCTAACTCACGTGAGGCTGTAAGTCAAGGCTGGTGGAGATGACTCTGGAGGTGGCCCTGCCACAGGGTTATCTGACTGACAGACCCTATTCCTAGTATTCACAGACACATGAGTTTAACTGTCATGGCTCTGCACCCAGCGCCTCTACCTCTGCAATGAGGCTGCTCCTCACTTTAGTGACAGGGTCTGGGGACCTGGTGGGGGCAGCAAGGGGACAGATGGCAACACTGTACTTTTTGAAGAATCAATAAATGAATGATTCCATCTGTATGGAGTATCTGGAACAGGAAAATCCACAGAGCCAGAAAAATAGAGCAGTGTTTGCAGGAGGGAGGGGTCATGACTACTTAAGGGATATGAACATTTTTTTTTTTTCCTGAGTCTGTGTTACTTTACTTAGCAGAACAGGGGATATGAACTTCTTTTAAGGAGAGTGAAATATTCAAAAATGAAATATTCACCTGTGAATTGACTGAATTATTCACTTTATTATCATAATCTTTTTATTTGTGTGTATGCATATGAACCTGTGGAGGCTGGAAGTCAATCTCAGGTGTCATTCCTAAGGAGCCATCCAGCTTATTCTTTGTGACAAGATCTTTTGCTGTACCCAGAGCTCCTCGGTTAGGTTAGGCTGGCTGTCAGTGAACCAGAGTTCTCCCATCTCTGTCCCTCCGGCACTGGGATAACAAGCCCAAGTCACCACACCCTGCTTTTTTATGCGGGTGCTAGGGATTAAACTTGGTCCTCATGCTTGAGAAGTAAATGTTTTACCTACTGAGCTATCTCTGCAGCCTCATTTTTTTTTTAATGCTCACTTTAAATGATTACATAGATGTCATAATAACTTTAGCTCAGCTTTTTAAAAATCTCATGGCTCACCATGGGAAATCAAATATTTGAACTCTGTCCATTTGCCCCCAGCCTCCCCCCACCTCAGCCCTACCTAGCAACTGCCTCTACCACACAGGAAGGGGTTCCTCAGGCTCTGAGGGCCTAGCAGAGGATGTGCACTTGGGAGGCATTTGTTAAGGACCTCAATATTTGCCACTAAATCCTCTGTAATCATCCTCCGCATACCCCCAGGAGCCCTGCAAACATGGGGGAATATTAATCTTAGTGTCTCTGGTGAACTGTTAGTTCATTTATCATGAGGAACAGGTGTTCCAAAACGCCACTGTGCTTATCAGGTTCATTAAGACACATCTCACACCTGCAGCCCTGACTGCTGTGACAGAATCCTGGGAGCAGAGGAATGCTGGGGAAGGGAGTCCAGTGCTAGGTGTCCCTGGGTGCAGATCCCAGGTCCACCCACAGCCTTCCCATGCACTGACCAATGGCAGCTGTGAAGTACATCTCGATTTCATCAGGAGTCAGTGCACGTTCCCAGATGATGAACTCATCAAAAGCTCCGCTCTCATAACGCTTGATCTGGTCCTGCTCAGATCCTATCACCAGGTTGACGTGGGGCTCCCCATAGGTGTGAGACACTTTCCCACTTGGGTCTGAGGTGCTCAGGGTCCCATTGACATAGACTTTCAGACCTTCCTTGGATTTCCATGTGAACAGGACATGAGTCCAATAAGGACCTAGAAGAGAGTAAAGATGCATCCTGAGCACAGCGGGCGAGCCACACACACATCTCCCACTTTGTAAACACAGCCCCTTTTCTTATGATTACTGGTCACTTTGATGAATCCTACTATGATTCATAATGGAACCTGACTCCCAGCAGCTCTTTGGAGAATAGGAGCCGAACTGACCTTTGTTCCTACCCAGAAATTCCAAACGTAGTTCAAGAAGACCTCATATTATTTTAACACAAGTCACAAATTTAGATACCTACAAGCAAATATAACAAATAAAGGGGTGGGGTTTTTTGTCTTTTTGAGACAGGGTCAGTCTCCCTGTAGCCCCATCTGGCATAGAACTCACTATGTAGACCAGACTTGTCTTGATCTCACAGAGATCCATCTGGTTCTACCTCCTGAGTGCTGGGGTTAAAGGTATGTACCACCACTCCTGGAAATAAAGCATATTTTAAAGGCAACACCCAAGCACCAGCCAATCAAGTCATGATACAAGTTGAAAAAGTTCAGGAACAAGACAAGGAAGTCCCTGTCAAAATCCTTTTGACCTCACTCTGGGAGCCCTCACTAGAGCAGTGACAGCAAAAGAGGCATACGGGCTGGAAAAGACATAATAAAAGAAATTTTTGCTACCAATAATAAATGCAATAAAGAAACCCATACATGATGGGAACATGACTGGCAGGTGTAAAGCTGAAAGACAAGAGTCAGTTGCCTTCCTTCCTGCCAGCAATGACTACGTGGGATCTGAATGCCAAAACGCATTCCATTTGCATTACCACTAAAAAAGAAGAAAAATCAGAAACACTCAGGTGAAGGTCTAACAAATCACACACAAGACTGAGGAAGATGGCTCGGTAGATAAGAGAATTTGTTCTGCAAACATAAGAACAGGAGTTCGCAGGCCCAGCATCCACACAGAACGCTGGGTACTGCGTTCCATGCCTGCAACTTCAGCATTGGTGGGTGGAAAAAGGAAGAGCCCAGAAGCCTGCTAAGCAGCTTGCTTAAGCCAAAACATCAAACTTCCAGTTCCATGAGAGACCCTATTTCGGGAATATGGTGGAAAGCCGTGGAGGAAAACCCATACCCACACCCACACACCCACACCCACACCTACCCCCACACATACACATACACACACACATACACACACACACACACACACACACACACACACACACACACACACACACAATTGAGGAAACCTGAAAAACTAAGGGAAAAAATTAAACAGGAATTAAATGTCTGGAGAGCTAGCCCACATTCATGGATAGGGAGACTCAGCATTATCAAGGTATCAGCTCTTCCCAACTTGATCTATAGACTCAATGCAGTTCAATAAGAATCCCAGCAAGTCATTTTGTTGCGAGCCACAGTTTGAGTCTAAAGACTACATGGAGAGACAAAAACCAAGAAAAGTCACCTAACATTGAAGGAGAAAAACAGAGTTGGAAGATTGGTCTGACCCACCTTTGAGACTAAAAAGGCCAGACTGCAGCCCACAGGCTGTCTGCAACCACTCATAGCTGAGAATAGCCAGGAATGTCCAACACAGAATTGTAAACTTACTTAAAAGATTATGAGGTTCTTTTGAAAGTTTTTAAATATAACTCAATAGCCTGGATCTTAATCATGAACTTTGGTGAAGGCAACACTGTTTAATAACAGCCAACGGTTAGGCGTACTTGGATCAGTAAGCAAGACCATGTAGTACTGGAGGGACAGACAGATCAAACAGCCCAGAGGGAGACCAACACAAACACCATCCACAGACACCCAACAGAGCAGCAAACCCAATACAAGGATGCTGGGCAAACCAGATACCCAAATGAAAAAATAACAATACATAAGTCAAGACACGGACCTCATGCCTATACCCAAAACTAACTCAAAGAGAGTGGGAGACCCAAATATCAAATGCAGATCTACAAAATTTCCAGAAGATAGAAGAGAGAAATCTAGATGACCTAGGGCTTGATGCTGACTTTTCAGATACACCACCAAAGGAGAGAATTTCAGAGAAGCTGGTCTTCATTAAAAGTAAAAACTTCTGCTCCGTGAAGGAACCTGGCACAGGCCAGCAAGATGATAGTGGGTAAAAGTGCTTGCCTTACAAGTCTGATGATCTGAGTCCTACCCCCAGCACCCCATAAAGATGGAAGAAGAGAACAAACTCCTGAAAGTTGTCCTCTGACCTCCAATGGACATCATGGTACATGTGCAGCACACACAAATAATAAATAAATAAATAAATAAATAAATAAATAAATAACCTGTCCAAAGAACAAGAAGACTATACACTGGGGAAAACATCTGCAAAGAGACGGCTATTAATACCTTTACACAAAATATGCAGAGAGCTCTCAAAACTCACAGTGAGAAAACAAATACCCTACTTGATGATGGGCAAAAGCTCAGAGCAGACTCCTCACCAACCCTCAGAATACATGATACCAAGAGTGGACCCTGACATCAGTAAGGAGGAACGTGTGTCAGCGGAGGCAGCCCCTACTCACCTCCACCTACTGGAAGGCATCCTTACTCACCTCCCCCACCACTAAGAGATGAAGCCCAAGTTGCCATTCTCTTTTGTTTCTAAGAGAAGTTGGAAGATCTCAGTTTTGAAGTGAAATTACAACTGGTGGTCATAATTCACTCCGAATGTCTTTGAATAGCTAAGCAGTCATAGGGTAGGGCCACCAAACCGTCTGACGTGATGCAGTGTGTAGGACATTAACCAACATGGGGTGACACAGTGGGTGTGACCAGTCTCCTGGCTCCATCGAGAAGCTCATTAGGAAGGCCTTGGGTTCCTTTTCTCTCTGGCCCAAGGACCGCGCTCATCAATGGGAAGACTGACCCACAAGGGCCTGTCCGTTTTGCAAGTGTTTGTGTAAGACATCCTCCTGGGTTTGGTGCAGAAGGAACAGAGCAGCCCTTCTAAAGGACACATGGTGCCCCTGCCCACTAGTCATTGTGGTCCACCCAGCAGTTATGTCAGGGCTTCCTGCTGGAGATTGTGTAACATTTTAATAATTTTGACTCTCTGGAGAACACTTGTATCCTAAGCTGGTCCAAGCATGATTGTCCTGACTTTGAAAGTGAGAATGACAACTCTCTCCACTGAACAAATCAAGACCAGATTGCCCTGCAGGGGATGTTTATAAGTCTCCTTGAGTCCCTGGTGTAAAATCGGCAAAGCTTATCCTAACAGTTATCCTAACACATGTTCAATCTCAAAGAACCTGCCAGGTGCCTTACCCTTTGCCACAGATCTAAGGCCCATGGGGATGAGCCGTTACATAGGAAACCTTGACTGCAAGCAGACCTCACTGAGAACCACGGTCAAGGTTCAGACCCAGTCTTATGGAGCAGGACCGTGAGTGGTTTTGGCCTTGAGGATCAGAAAAGGTCCAGAAATTGAAAATCTAGTTTTCATTGTACGACAGATGTGGAGGTATGAGTCCAGCTTAAGCATGCTCAGCACCCATGGAGCAAGGCAAAGACTCCCAGGATTCTGTAGTCCATTGTTCTGGGCTCCTTGGGTCTATTAACTTGGTCTTCCTAGTAAATCATACTTTTAACTCTAGGCATGTTACAAATGAGGAGACTGTGCCAGGTGTGACAGAGTATGCTTTTAATCCAGGCACTCAGGAGGCAGAGGCAGGAAGATCTTTATAAGATTGAGGCCACCCTGGTCTCCATAGCAAATTCTAGGCCATCTGGAACTATAGGGAGATGCTGTCTCCAAAAACTAAAAATAAAAACAACAAAAATGAGGATAGTGAGGTACCAGAGCAAGGTGCCAGGTCCACAAAGCTACAAGGCACAGCATTGTGACCTGGCCCAGACTGCTCGACAGTTACACTGTGCTGCCTTCCTCGGGTGCACCAGAAACGAACCCTGAAATGCTTCAAAGCCTAGGTTTCCTACCAGAGGCCTACAGCAGAGGCCCTCCACCTCTGCCTTGCGCTCCTGGCTTCTGTCCGCATTCTCCCTGCATGCCACTTGAATCCCCTCTGAGGCCCCGGTCACCTTCTTCCTTGTCCAGTGTCCTCTTGGACCTCCCTCAGCTTCCTGAGTTTATGGTCCAGTCCACAACTCCAGTCTCTAGCCTAGGAGACGAACTCCACACCACGGCTCTTGGAGCTTCTCCATGCACTCTGAAACCCAGCCCCTCGGCACCCCAGCCTCCTGCCGCTCATCCCAAGGGTCCCTCCTTGATCAAGACCCTGCAGTGCCTCATCCTCGCTCCTGCCTCACTGACTGATCCCTGCTCAGCAGCCTTCCTTCCCCAGAGCAATTTTCACTATGCTATGAACAGCTTCCAGGGTACACCACTGAAAAGAGAGGACAAGGAATTTAAGGATGGTCTTCTGCATACAGCTTCCACTCCATCCAAGCCAATGGGCAGGTACCTGTAATGTCACCTCCACTAAACAGAAAGCCAGCCTCACACAGAGGTATGACAGCACCAGTTGGGTGGTAAGCTCATGGTCAGGGCTGTGTCCTGGCTCTGACCTTGACGTAAGGTCACCTTGTGACAGGCATCTTCTTGCCCTCCCGGTACCTTCCCCAGCCACCGGTAGAAAAAAAAGCCCTGTGCCATGCAGCGCCACACTTACCCGGGGGGCTGAAGGTAGCCTCCCATGTCATGGAGTTGTCTCGGGTATACAACTCCACAGAGCCCTTGCCACCGCTAGTACAGACTTTGAAACCATCAGAGATGACCTGTCCCCCGTAAGCATAAGGGGCTGGTCTGGACTGTTCTCCTTGTGTCTTCCAGAAAAATGAAAATGTGACCCCTGAGAAGAGAAACACACACAGGTCAGCTGGGGCAGCACACACAGGAACTGCCCATGGCAATATCCGTAGAGGGCCATATGTTTTCCTATGAGCTGGACCTGAGCCATCTGCTTTTAAATAGTTCAAGATCCTGTTACCATTCTCAGGACACAGAAGAAGAAACTAAGGCCAGATCCCCCCAGACAATTAATTAGCCTAGTGGTTGTTTGAGATTGGATGCACACCCAACTGGCTGACCCTGAATATACAAACGTGAACTTCTTTGCCACAGTCTCCATTCTGCTTACTCACCCAGATCCTGACAAAATTGCCCTGTGGGTGATTTTACAGAGAAGGGAACCATTTCATGCACACTGGTTATACACAACATCTTTTTTTAAAAGATTTACTGCCTCGTGAACTTCCTTCCACATCCGTAAATACACTTTAACACTGTCGTTTTTACGTCTTCTGTCCAGCATCTCATTCTAAACAGGGCCCACGGTTTTGTTTTGTTTTATTTCAAACAACCTCCTGTTGCTGAGTCATATGGTTTTCTTCAAAAATTTGAAGGAATATTCTAAACAAAACTTGACGCTAAAATTTTTTTTGACACATCTCAAATATATGTGTTCAGGGCACATTCCCAGAGGTGTGTGTATGGGGGGGGGGGTCTCATAAACAGGGGAGCTCATTTTCAAGATCTGGGATGTCTTGATTGCTCTCTGCCCATGGATGAAGTTTTGAGGTGGGCAAAGATGCCAGCAGCTTCCAGGCTTTGCAGACACTTAACTGCACAGCCTTAGTAAGTATGGTAAATCAGTTTTAATTGTCAACCTGACACCATCTAGAATGACCTGGGTAAAGAATCTCAGTGAGGGATTGTGTAGACAAGGTTGGCCTGTGGCCATATCTGTGGGGGACTGTCTTGACTGCCTTAATTGATGTGGAAGACCCAACCCACAATTATGGGGAAAGCCATTCCCTGGGTTTGGGTGCTGGATTGTAGAAGAGTAGAGAAAGCGAGCTGGGACTGAGCATGCATGTACGCATTCTCTCTCTGTTCTTGACTGTAGCTGTGATGTGACTGTGATTTTAAGTTCCTACTGCCTTGATTTCCCTCCTGCGATAGACTGTAATCTGGAATTATGAGCCAAAATAACCACCTTTCTCCCCTAAGTTGTTTTTAGTCAGGGTATGTTATCACAGCAACAGAAAGGAAACTAGAACACTAAGTTTGAACCCAAGACCCCATGTTGGGGAGAGGTGGTATTCCAGGTAGACTCCATAGCCTCTGCTACAAACATCATTTTGAATGAGTTGGGTCATAGTGATCATGACCCTTCATCTCCAGAGGCAGAGAGAACAGGCAGGCTCTGGATGCCTGAGCACTGGATGCCTGAGCACTGGATGCCTGAGCACTGGATGCCTGAGCACTGGATGCCTGAGCACTGGATGCCTGAGCACTGGATGCCTGAGCACTGGATGCCTGAGCACTGGATGCCTGAGCACTGGATGCCTGAGCACTGGATGCCTGAGCACTGGATGCCTGAGCACTGGATGCCTGAGCACTGGATGCCTGAGCACTGGATGCCTGAGCACTGGATGCCTGAGCACTGGATGCCTGAGCACTGGATGCCTGAGCACTGGATGCCTGAGCACTGGATGCCTGAGCACTGGATGCCTGAGCACTGGATGCCTGAGCACTGGATGCCTGAGCACTGGATGCCTGAGCACTGGATGCCTGAGCACTGGATGCCTGAGCACTGGATGCCTGAGCACTGGATGCCTGAGCACTGGATGCCTGAGCACTGGATGCCTGAGCACTGGATGCCTGAGCACTGGATGCCTGAGCACTGGATGCCTGAGCACTGGATGCCTGAGCACTGGATGCCTGAGCACTGGATGCCTGAGCACTGGATGCCTGAGCACTGGATGCCTGAGCACTGGATGCCTGAGCACTGGATGCCTGAGCACTGGATGCCTGAGCACTGGATGCCTGAGCACTGGATGCCTGAGCACTGGATGCCTGAGCACTGGATGCCTGAGCACTGGATGCCTGAGCACTGGATGCCTGAGCACTGGATGCCTGAGCACTGGATGCCTGAGCACTGGATGCCTGAGCACTGGATGCCTGAGCACTGGATGCCTGAGCACTGGATGCCTGAGCACTGGATGCCTGAGCACTGGATGCCTGAGCACTGGATGCCTGAGCACTGGATGCCTGAGCACTGGATGCCTGAGCAGTGGATGCCTGAGCACTGGATGCCTGAGCTCTGGATGCCTGAGCACTGGATGCATGAGCACTGGATGCATGAGCACTGGATGCCTGAGCACTGGCAGGTCTAGGCTCACCCTTTGCTTGGACCTAGTCAAAGGCCCAGGTGGGTCACACTGTGAACAATGCCACGCCTATTGCTTCCCTGCTCCATTAACCTGTGTCCACCTCTATTACTTCATGCATAATTCTACTGTGTGTGTGTACATATTTGTGTGTGTGCATGTGCACTAAGCTGTTGGACTCTGTGTGTGAACAATAGAAGTAAACTGCCTAGTTCCACTCACCAAGATGACCCCTGTCCAAGGATGACCAAAATAGGCCACCATGGGGAAGGTACAAGGGGAGAGGAGGGGGAGAGCTGTGGGGACATTTGCCCTGACCCTATTCACATAAACAGCACCAAATTCACATTAAATGTTATCATCAAATGAGGTCATGGGCACAGGTTAATGGAGCAGGGAAGCAAAGGATACCTGTCCCTGGTGCGTAACTTAGTGACTCATTCATTGCCAGCCATCTTTGCTGCAAGGACTTATGGGTCAGCATGTTTGTCAGAAGTCCTTTGTAACCATCAAGCTGCCTTATGCTTCCTGGCATCAAAGCCCCCATGTGACTAACATAGGCATGGGGAATGTGGCACAAGGCTTCTAGCCCTGCCTTGGAATTTCTCCATTTTATTTTTCTATTCAAGAGAAACCTCAATACTCTGAATGTTCCCAACATGAATAAATGACAAATGAATGGCAAATGCTTCGGATGACAGATTGTGAACTGCCCTGCTCTGCTCAGTCCTCACTGCATACACGTATTGACGTAACACACTGCACCCATAAGAACATGTACTTGCTCTTTGTGGATTAAAAATGAAAACCAAGACTGGAGAGACAGCTCAGCAGTTAAAGTACTTGTCACATAAGCTGAGTTCTGTAGTCTGGATCCCCAGAACCCACATAAATGCCTGGGCCACAAAGATGGGATCCCCAAAGCAAGCTGGCTCTGGGATTGATTGAGAGACCCTGTTTCAATGGGTAAGACGGAAGAATATTGAGGATTGTCAACATCAACCTGAAGCCTAGACACACACACACACACACACACACACACACACACACACATACCAACGTACATGCAAAAAGGAAAAAAAACATATACACACGGACTGGTGATGTAAGCCTGTCATGTCAGCTACTTACGAGACTCAGCAGGATCATAAAACTTAAAACCTGCCCAAGCTACAGAGTGAGTTCAAGGCCAGCTTAGATGACTTAATAAGATCCTGCCTCAAAATTAAGAAACGAATAAATAAATCAACGCTGTAGTTCAGTGGTATAGCACTTGCCTGGCATTCACAAGGCCCTGGGGTTAAATCCCTAGGACTGTAAAACAAAACTTAATCACTGTTTTTAAAGAAAAATCTTCAAGTAGTTAGGGCTCACTTGGCCTCTGGGAAGGTCAGGGTAGATTCCAGGTGTAAGGGGCACCTTTGTCCTGGGGAAGCAAATAGAGGTACCGCGTGGTCCATGGCCCTGGGGACAGAATGACAGTGAGATGCTTGGGGTGGGACTGAGGTCCCTGCAGGAGGGGTACAGGCCTCACCTTCCTGCGCTGCTTCCTGTGCTTGAGTGGCAGCGAGGTGCATAAACTCTGGGCCCCTGCGCATCTTGCCTCTCTTAGAAACAACCAATTTCACAGGGAAATGAACATGACATGTTGTGAAATATTTGTTATGAAACGTATTCCCAGCAGGATTCATGGAAGTCATCCCCCCCAAAAAAATTCCTTTCACTCAACTCAAAATGATTCTGCCTCAGCCAAATGTATCTCTGCCCAGAAAAATAAAAATTAAAAATTCAACATGGTGTTAGGTAATAAGAATAAAAATTAAAAATTCAGCACGTGCTGGACCTGGACAAGCAGAAGGCAGGCTGCATACCCTGCCAGCGAAGCCATTCCTTTTAGCTCAGTCAACCTGCAAAACAACTGCTGTTGTAAAAGGAAGTGCTCATTGAAATATCCGTCTGCGCCTCCACACTCTGGAAAGATTCACAGTGTGCCCACGAGAGCACATGTCAAAAACTCAGAGCGTCAGCACAGAGGAGGAAGTCTGAAGGGAGAAGAAATAAGCACAACATGGCAAACTGATTCCATATTTTGTCCTTGTTAGGATCGGTAAACCCTAATCCTCCCACAGGCCCTTGTCAGGGTGTGCTGGGATAGACAGATGTATCTGCCAGGCAGCCAGGCCAGCTGCACCTGCTTGGTAATCACAGTGTGAGTGCCTGCTTCAGCTGAGCACTGTACAGGCCTCAGAGACAGACAGAGACCCTACACATCCAGAGACAAGAAAAGAGACATGGCAACAGGCCACCATCAGCCAGCAAGCCCTAGGGAGGAGCTGCCACACGGGGAGGGACAGAAGCACCTGTGCTGAAGGAGTGTGCCCCACAAAGGGAGCGTGGAGCAAAGCCCCCCACATGGGCAGGTACATGTCCAGCTCCCCAGGGAGGCCCTTCCAACTCTCAGCTTCCTACCTGGGTGCTCTATGAAGGCTACACAGGATGAATAACATGGACAGCCCTAAAGCTGATGGTCCACGATGGGTACATAGCTTAATTGGTAGAATACTTGCCTAGAATGCATGGGGCCCTGAGTTGGATCCCTACCACTGCATAAAAACGGGTGTGGTGGTACAGGGCTATAAACCGTGTCTAGAAAGGAAAGAAGGAGAGAAGGAAGGAAGTGAAGAAGGAAGGAAGGAGGAAAGGAGGGATGGAGGAGGGAGAGAGAGAGAAGGAGGAGGAGGAGGAAGAGGAGGAAGAGGAAGAGGAGGAGGAGGAGGAAGAGGAGGAGGAGGGAAGGAGGAGGAGGAAGAAAGCAGGCAGCCTGGTATGCTTCAATGGCTGTTTGAACTAGGGACCAATTCAAAGAGTGGATTTGCAAACACCACCAAGATTTTGACCTTAAAACTGTTCCACAGAGTTTCTCAAAGTCTAAAAGTAGAACTATCATATGATCCAGTTAACCCACTCCTGAGCATACACACAGAGGACTTTATAGCCCACTCCAGAGATACTGGCACATCTAGGTTACATCTACTCTATTCACAATAGCTAAAAAATGGAGTCAGTCTAGATGTCCATCAGTTGTTGAATGAATAATGAAAACGTGGTACATATATACAACTGCATTTTATTCAGCTATAAAGACAAATGTAATCACAAAATTTACATGAAAATGGTTGTAACTGGAACATATTATGCTAAGTGAGGTCACCCAGGTGCAGAAAGACAAATAGTATTTTTTTTCTCATATGTGGTGCCTAGCTTTGAATTTTTAGATCTGTGTGTTTAATTTGGAGTGTCTATAGAGGTCAGGAAGCTAGAAAAGGCCCATGAGAGGAGGAGCTGAAGAGGCCTTACATGGCGAGGGGGTGGTAGAACACACAGAATGTGAACATAGACGCGAAATACAGAGTGTTAGAGATGGGGACAGGGGATTTGGGGGAGGAGCGAAAAGAGGTGGGTTAACCCAAACTAGAGATTATGAAAAGCCTCATGGAAACTCACTGCTTTGTTAGCTAATTTGAAAATATAATTTAAAAAGGGGGCTGGAGAGGTGGCTCAGCAGTAAAGAGCATTGACTTCTCTTACAGAGGACCCGGTTCAATTCCCAGCACCTACATGTCAGCTAACAACTGTAGCTCCTGTCCAGGGGATCCAATGCCCTTTTCTGACCTCTGTGGGCATTGCATGGCTTGCACACAGACTTACTGCCATTGATCTTGATTGCTCACCATGATGAGATGATAAGACCTGATTTCTGAAGACACACACACTTTGGCTGTAAGATATAGAGAAATCAGCTGGAATGACCTGGAAATGTCCTCCCTCCTGGCTAGCTTAAATAATGCAAAAAGGTGCTGTGCAGGCTATTAGGGGAGAAAGGTCATCAATGGTCTTATCAAGAGCTAGACCCTGAATAGCTAGGCCCTGACCTGCCAGGGAACGTGTGTGTATCTAACAGTGGGCAACAGTAGCAAGACTATTAGGGAAGTCACCAACTATTTTCTGATAGGATTTGAGACCTGTTCCACAGTGGGAATTCATGTCTGGTTCTGTAAACTGAGTTTTTTGTTGTTGTTGTTGTTTAATATACACATATTTACTTTTACTAAGTCCTAAAACACCATGTATCCTGTAGACAGTGTCTAGGCGAAACTGGGTACTTGCTGAACTCACATCAATTAAATATGCCTTAATCGAATATACACCCGTGTCCCTCTCCCACCCATCCCCCCTTCCCAATTCACCATTTCAGTCCATTTTCTGATGCAGTCTTTCTGTTGTCATTCTTTTACTATGCATCCCTCTCCATGAGAAATATTTATATCTGGGTTGTTGGTACTAGCATCCACATATGAGGGACACTATTTGTCGTTTGTTTTTCTGGGACTGTGTTACTTCACTTAACATAATGTCTTCCAGCTCCATCCATTTACCTGCAAAGTTCATGATGTTGTCCTTCTTTACCGCTGCATAGAACTCCATTGTATACATGCACCACATTTTCTCTATCCACTCGTCAGTTGAGGGGCACCTGGGCTGGTTCCAGCTTTTTGCTATTGTGAACAGAGCTGCAATAAACATAGCTGTGCATGTATTTCTGCAGTAAGATGAGTCTTGTGGGTATATACCCAGGAGTGGTATGACTGGGTCAAATGGAAAGCTCATTTTGAGTCTTCCAAGGGTTCTCCACACTGCTTTCCATAGTGGCTGTACAAGTTTACATTCCCACCAGCAATGGATGAGTGTTCCCCTTTCCCCACAACCTCTCCAGCACTTGATATCATTTGTTTTCTTGATCCTGGCCAGTCTTATCTGAGTGAGATGATAACTTAGAGTGGTTTTAATTTGCATTTCCTTAATTATCAGAGATGTTGAACAGTTCTTAAGATGTTTCTCGGCCATCTCTAATTCCTCCTCTGTTAAGTATTCAGATCTTTGCTCCATCTTTTGAGTGATTCATTTGTTTTCTTTCTTCTTTGTTTTTTGAGTAGCTTGTATACTCTGGAAATTAATGCTTTGTCAGATGTATCTGCTGTGAAGGTTTCCTCCCACTCTGTGGGTCTTCTCCTCGCTTCCTTTATTGCTTCCTTTGATGTACAGAAGCTTTTGAGTTTAATGAGGTCCCATTTGTCAATTGTCGATCTTATTTCTTGTGCAGCTGCTGTCTGATTTAGGAAGTCTTTTCCTACACCTATGTCTTGTAGTCTGCTGCCAAGCTTCTCTTCTATCACCTCCAGAGTTTGGGGTTTCACGTTGAGGTCTTTGGTCCATCTGGAGTTGACCTTTGTACAAGGTGAGAGGTAGGGGTTTAATTTCATTCTTCTACAAGTGGTGATCCAGTTTTGCCAACACCACTTGCTGAAGATGCTGTCTTTCCTCCATTGTGTCTTCTTGGCCCCCTTGTCAAATATGAGGTGGCTGAAATTGTATGAGCTCAGGTTTGGTAAACTGAGTTTTATACACAACTATCCTCCAAGCCAAAGCACTTCCATCTCCAGGAGTTCAGCTGTGCCCACTTACAAAAGATCATCCCAGCTGGGCTTGCTGACTATTGACCTTCCCTTACAGAAGGAGGGATGGGAAGACTCGTGGGACCCTCATCTATGTATTCAGCTACTCCTCTCAACATCTCGTATGCAATTCTGCCCTAAATGCATGTGGCCTTGGGAAGGGGCTAACAGATACAGGCTGGGAAAGAGTAGGGGAAGGGGGCTCCATCTATGCAGCTATGGAGAAGCCATCATCCATGCTGGGTAAAGACTTTCTGGTGCAGCCTTGGGGAAGAACATTCACATTCCTATAAATAACCCCTCACTTGTGCTCTAGAAGTAAGCCCAATAAACTCATTGGTTCCCCAGGGTGAACTTTGGTGGTAATGTACCTTGGTTGGGCAATGGGAAGTTGGGGGAGAAGGGAAGACATTGTTTACATCTCCCCCGGGGGAGGAATTTGAGCAACACCTGGTCAACAGCACATGTCTGGGAAGGTCATAGGCCCTATGAGGGGACATACTAGGGTTGTTTGGCTAAGCAGAAATGCTGTCAAACTGCCTTCTAAACATGCTTATATGCATAGATTAGTCCTGCTTTCAGCAGTGGGCAGGAGCTAATGCAGAGACTTGCTGAAAATACGTGACTGTTGAGTGTTCAACCCTACATGGGACAGATATGTCATTCCTTCCAAGACTTAGGGAACACAACAGAAGAGGGAAAGGAAGAATGGAAGACGGGGAGGGCGGTGAGGACGGGGAGGGCGGTGAGGACGGGGAGGGCGGTGAGAAAACAGAAAAGCTGTTTTCTGAACTTGCCAAGGCACTGCATTCATGAGCTCGCTGCAGCTGTGGTTACCTACACAGGCCCCGCACAAGAGCGAGTCAGCATTCTAGCATGGATGAGCGAGGGGCTCGTGAGGCCCCAACCCTAAGGAGCCGTTGGCAGTTAATGGCTGCTGGGAAAGGAGGTGTGGCCCCACACTCATGCACACATGGGCAGCACTCAGTGAGTTATTAAAAAACAAAAAGAAGCCAATTGTGGTGGTCCATGCCTTTAATCCTAGCACTTGGGAGGCAGAGGCAGGCAGAGGCCAGCCTGGGATGGTGTACATAGTGAGTCCTAGGCCAGCTGACCCTACATAGTTAGACCCTGTCTCAAGAGGAAAAGAAAACATAAAGAAGAGAACATGAAGGGAGGATGGGTGGGATGTTGAGGGACCAGGAGGGTGGAAGGGACAACTGCAGTAGATGTGGTCAAGATACATTTTTACACATGTCAAATAATAAACTTTAAATACTCTGGAACATCACTTCTCAGGTATTTTCACCTTGTTGCCCACTCGTTCACCTTCACTGGAGCGAGTATGTCTTCTCCCAGAACCATGCACAGTTAACCCATCTCATGAGGCTCTCTGATGTCCAGGTAGCCTTGGAACCTCCTATAGACCTGTATTAAACCTCTTCACCCCTAGAAATCAACATTTTCATTCAGTCTAATAGAAAATAATTTGATGGCAGGAAGCTCACTCAGATAGCAGAGGACAATGGCCCAGGGGTTTCAAATGTGGCCCAGATGTGCCCAGGTGAAGCCCAGATGATAGGCATGGGCAGCTCCGCACAGGACGTTGGGGAGGACAGATGAGTCCCACCTTTCCGCGACACTCCTGTCAAGAGTTTAGCCACAGGTTGTGGGCTGGGATAGGTTTATCCCCCAACCAGCTGCCCTCCATGAACAAAAAAGAAGGGGGAATCTGATTTGAGAGTTAACAGACATGTCCTGCCCTTTCCAGCCCGACCTGTGGTCAACATCCCAGGTCCAGAAATAACGCTTCGAGAGCCACACCATCAATTTCCTTCCCACAAGTGTCAGCCCCATCCCAGCCTGAGTGACATCATTATGGCTATGTTTTAAAGTGGGGTTGTTCCCCTTTGTTTAAGAGATTAAATATTTTGATTTCCTGGCTCTGGAAGGTGATATTCTAACTTTAGGTCTCCAGGATAAGTCTGAATTTGAATAACTGAGCGCTTCCTTTCCTCTCTCCAAATCACTTCTGATGTTTTCATATACAATGTGCCTGTCAGAACTCTGCTCTTGGGCTGGGGAAATGGGTCATTGGGTAATAGAGTTTGCTGTGCAAACATGAGGACCCGAGTTCAGGTTCCCCCAAATCCACATTTTTAGTGGAATGAAGCCATTATGCTAAGTGAAGTAACACAGTCCCCCCAAAACAAATGGGGAATGGCTTCCCTCGTTGGTGGATGCTAGTACCAAATCCCCCAATTGAAAGAAAACCTGAGCAATGTTATTGTTATATTTATTTCTATCTGAAAGCAACTGTGATGTTATAATGTGAATATCTTTATGAGTCCTAGAATTAACTTACCACCTACTTTCAGGCATGGTAATTAATGTATATGGACAAAAGGTACATATTCATATTTTAGAGTAATATAAAATTAAAAGAAAATTCTGAACCCCTGAACATAATAAAAAAAAGAAGGGATGTGTGGATGAAACTGATCAATGAATACCAAGTTGGTTACATATAACATGATGCTTTGGTGTATGATTTTACAGTAGAATCAATATAGATGTGATATTGCATGCATTTCAAAAGTCTCAAAGAAAGAACTATGTAATTTGTTTAGAACTGTGGAATTTTTAACCACAAATAAATTATACATGTTTAACGACCTAGACATGTTCAGCAGTTTTACATTTTAAACAATGTATACATGTGACCCTATGAATATGTACAACTTTATATTTGTATATGTCGGCCAAAATAAATTAAATTTTTTAAAAAGCCAGGCACGGCATGTGTTCCTGAAACCCTGGTGCTATGTGGAGTTGCTGGGGCTGCTGGCTACCAGCCTAGTTCCAGGGTCAGTGAGAGACTCTGTCTCCAGGGAAGAAGGTGGGGCGAGACAGAGCAGGACTACTGACATCCATTTGTGGATGGGCACACACACACACACACACACACACTCCTTGCACCACTCAGTGGCCAGGTGACATGCATCCCACTCTGACTCACCCTCAGGGCCGCACTGAGCCGGGTTGCTGATGCAGGAGGACTTGTAGCTGCCATAGTAGAGGAACGTCATGCCCTTTTCCTCCTTGAGGTAAATGCCTTTGTTGACCTTCCCTTCTACAATATCTAAGGAAGCAAAGGGACATGCTAGTCACCTTATGCAACTGGAAGCCTGAAGACCTCCCACAGACTTACAAGCACCCAGTATTACCCACCTCCATAACCACAATGTTTGTAATGCCACACACTATTCCCTGATCGTAATAGCATTGTCTAATATTTAATTGTTGATAATGAAAGTGTGAATAATTTATAAGTTTAAGTGTTAGCTAATAAATTATTACCTTCTATTAATATCAGGTCAGCACAGGATACACATTTTAATGTAATGATGCTGTAAATGCTATATTTGCCAACACTTGAGCCACTGAGGGTGACACAATGAAAGTCCCCTGCTGCCTTTGGTCCCTCCCACTCCACCTCACTCTGTGCTTTCCAAGTGGAAAAGCCAGGTTATGTGTGAGGCTGAGTTCCAGTCTCAGTGGATACTCACTGATGCATTCCCATCCTACACATCCAAAGCCCTGACCTTAGAGTCTTGTCCGAACCTGGGAGAAGCCACAGTACCATTCAGACAGCCTCAGAAAGGCCTGCGGGCAGTAATGCTGGAGAGCCGCAAATCTGGGTTTCCACAACAGGACTCATCCAGCCATCTTGTTTTGTTGTGTGCATGGCCAAACATGTCCAATGGCATGAGTGAGACGGGTGGTGGACAGAGTAGAAAAGCGAAGGCATTAAAACCATGGGCAATGGGCTTTTGCTGTGCACTGGGGTAAACATATTCAGATACTTCTGCTACCTACGTAGAGCTGGGGAAGGGTGACATGTGCCAAGTGTGTACGCAGGAGCTGGGAATTCTGTTCACACGTGCCAGTGGCCAGGTGCAACCCCTCCCTCCCTAGGGCCCTCAGTGTTAAATTTGCCAATTCTACTTATCCTATCCATTACCAGGTCTATGTTTTACTCCATTAAATGGATAGCTAACAGTTCATGGATAACTCAGTCAGGCTGCATAGCCCCTGAACCTGACTGCTTGCTTAGCAAAATCAATTAGGGAAGCCAAACAACTCACACTTGAGAGAGAAATCAGGTGATGTGCTGAGAAAAGATGGAGAGGTCTACATGACCAGAACAGGTTTTCTACCCCCAGCAGATGCATGCCACCATCACTGCCGTCTGTTCCTTCTGCTATCCCTTCCACTCTGAGCTGCCAGAGTCAAGCTCTAGCCACAAGGGCTCCGGGTGTTGGAGAGAATTATTTCATTCATCTGACTTGAATGGGAGAGTCTCCTAAGACAGCTCCTGATGAGTTTTCAGAATGCAGCTGCAGAAGTGCTGATGGGCTGTTTGTAAGATCAAATTTCAGCTGAGGCGTTTTAAAATCAACTTGTAGTTTCCATGAAAAGGGCGGGCTTTTCCTCCGCACAAAGAATACAATCTATTTAAAAATCCAATTTCTGCCATGCGTGGTGGTGCATGCCTGTAATGCCAGCACCCAGGAGGCAGAGGCAGGAGGATCAGGAGTTCAAGGTCATCCTCTAATACATGGTGAGTTTGATGCCAGCCTGGGGTTACATGATACTTTGTCTCAAAGAAGTTTAGGGATGATTTTGGCTGTGATCAGTTTTGTTCTGAAATCAAGCAATTCGTTCAGAAGAGCCGGGCAGCGTGGAAGCCCCTTCTCTGCTTCTAGAGGTGAGAATGGAGAGGCCTCCTAAGCCAGAACTCCGGAGGGGCTTTCCCCAATACTTTCCCTTTACTTGCACTTGACCTAAAGAACCGGATCAGACCACCCTTGACTGCACTTCGATCCAGACTTGATGGCACCAAGCCCATGTGCTCACCTACAGTTGCGGAGAAGTTGGAGTAGGCTGAGCCATTGGAATAGACAAGGGTGGCATTGTGGGAGGGAGGCACAGTGAGGTTGTGGGTTCGAAATGCTGGGTGAAACGACAAAAGAGACAACACATGAGTGACAAGAGAAACAAATGGAAACACCACATCTCTCAACCTGGCACTGGGATGGCTCCCCTCAGCCTGCCTCCCCTTCCCAGAAGCCTCTTCTCACAGATTTATTTAGCAGACTGGGGCTCCAATGGCCCCTTGAGGCCCAGCGAGTCCCACCTGGGACACAGTCTAGCAGACACAAAGGCTCCAATTTGCTGATTCCCACTCCCACTCGGATGCTTAGTTGAGAGATGTAGATTTGAATTCAGCCATTTATGAAATAGCGGTAACAAAAAGATGAATGGTTGTGATATCACGAAAATGACAAGACAGAAATGCTATGACATCTGCACAAGACAGTAACAAAGGGACAGGACAACAGTGGGTTCACCACAGACAAAGGGCCGTTCAGCTAAGATGTGGGCCAGCCGTCACCCCAGCAGTGCGGTACCCACAGATTGCAGCTTTTCTCTGTCCCATTGGGCACTGCCCTCACAGAGGGGCGGCAACAGGAAGTCATGGTGGACGGCCACACTGTCAAGTGTGGGGACAAATGTAGAGGCACTAACAGTTTCACAAGTCAACGCACCCAGTCCTTTCTGCATGTCTGAGTGACAGTGGTACTTTGTTCTTCAGGGTTAAAAGTGTTCATGACACCATGGCCTACTGACTTAATCAGCAGTCATGTGTTCAGAGGGGAGTGAGGAGGGCAATATAACCTTCTAATGTTAGCTCTGGGGTCTTGGACAAGGCACTTCCACTTGCCTCTCAAGAGGCTTCCAAATAAAGTCTTTGAAAAAAAAGGAAATCAGACTGTGACAAGAGCAGGTGGTCTGTTTCCCCTGAGCCACGCTGCCAGCTGGCACAGGTGCTCTCACCCCAACTGCGGGGCAGAGTGGAGAAAAACCCTTAACTTCAATGCGGTCTGCAAGGGCCACTGTATTTTGCCCCCCAGGAGGAGCCTGGAGCCCTGCAGAGGACAGAGGAGCTGCAGTCAGACTGAGACCTTCCCAGAGGCCCCGCCTCTACCGCCAGCTCCAGGACACCAGATCTAGGGCTGCTAGACTCAAAAGCTTTTGGGTTTTGAATTATTTAATTTTTTGGATTTTTTTGTTTTTATTTTGTGTGTATGACTGTTTTACCTGCATGTATGTAGGTGTACCACATGCATTCAATGCCCATGGAGGGCAGAAGAGGGCATTGGATCCCTTGGAACTACAGTTAAAGACAGTTGGACAGTTGTTAGCCACCATGTGAGTGCTGGGAACCAAACTCAGGTTCTCTGTAAAAACAGTTGCTTCTCTTAACTGCAGAGCTGTCTCTCCAGCCCTGAATATTTAAAAAATTACATTTATTTATTGTGTGTGTGTGTGTGTGTGCATACATACATGCACATGAGCCGCAGACTGTGTGCGGAGGTCAGAGGACAACTTGCAGGAGTCTACTCTCTCCTTCCACCACATGGGTCTTAGGGATTGATCTCAGGTTATAAGGCTTGACAGCAAGTATATTTACCAGCTGAGTCTTCTCCACAGTCTTTGTTTATTTATTTATTTATTTATTTATTTGTTTGTTTGTTTGTGTGTTGGGGGTAGAGCACACATGTGGAAGTCAGAAGACAACCTGCAAGCCTCCTTCTACAATGTGGGTCCCAGGGATTGAATTTAAGTCATCAGGCTTGGTAGCAAGTGTCTTTACCCACTGAGCCATCTCACCAGCTCCAGACTTGAAATTTTATTATTATTATTAATTATTATTTTCTTCTATGTATTAGTGTATTGCCTGTATGTGCATAAGTGCACCAATGTCATACAGTGCCCACGGAGGTCAGAAGAGAGTGTCAGATTCCCCTGGAACTGGAGTTAAGGACGATTGTTAGCTGCCATGTGGGTGCTGGGACTTGAACCAGGGTTCTCTGTAAGAGCAGCCAGTTCTCTTAACTGTGGAGCCATCTCTTTAGCCCCCCAAAATAAGGAAACATTTTAAAAGCTTGGGAGGTTTCCTGCTACACATTAAGACACAGCAAGGAGGAAAATGCTGGGGTCTGGGGTGGGCGACATGGCCACCAGCAGCAATTCAAATGTGCTGCATGGGAACCAATGTATACACAGTAACAGCATGAGTGCATCAGTCACTAAAGTGGAAGACCACTGGGAATCACTCCAAATTAATACTTTAAAAGGAGTTCTCATTAGAATGTGAAGTGCTCAGGGCTGTCCTGGGTTTCTCTTGCTGGCATTGAATGAGTTCAAGGAGACGGCAACTCTGATGCTTTCTGTGGGCTGGCACCAAGGACAGCCTCTTGGATGTGCTGCCTGGTGTATGAACAAGCACTTGGTAGTGTACATGGACTCACACCATAGCACGAAGTTCTACATTAATTAAGGTTTAGGGAATGCTACCCTTCAATCATAGTAATGTACAAATATTCTCAAATATTCTCAAAAAATACTTTGAAAAAAAAATACTTTGAAGTAACCATCAGTGAACCATCCAGGGCTCACTCATCTCCAATGCCCTGGCTCCAACACCTCCCTCCCTCTCTCCTCCCAGCCCCTGGGAGACGCCTATTCCCATTCCTACAGGTATTCTCACCACCCGAGTCTACCTCCAGCTGTATCCTGAAGTTCACGAATCCCGTCCACATTTTCCAGTGGCCAGTAATGTGAGGCAGAAGCCAGGACCGCAAACCCTGCAGAGACAGGAACAGAAGTTCAAATCGCCATTAGGAAGGAGGGAACGAAAGGCGAGAGCTGTGACCCGGACTAGAGAAGAGTGAAATTGTCATGACGACCACAGGCCTGACTGAAAAGACGTTAAGAAAATTCAATACATGCTCCTGGTTAAACAAAAACACCACCTTAAATTAGAAATCAATGGCTAGTTCCTTAATCGGACAAAGCAAGACAAATAGGGATAGATGCCTCTTAACTCATGGAAATAAAAACCTGTGTGCTAGAAGTTGCCCATTAGTGTAGGGAAGAGGCAGGAAGGCCCGTTATCCTGCTGTTACCTGGCATGGCTTGAGAGGTTACAACTGATGTAATGGGCAGCAGAAAGAAATGGTTCAAAAGCATTTTACCAAAGGAGGCGGCTAATCCCAGTGCCATGCCGGGCACGGCAGAGGCACTTCACACACTCCCCTGTTGGAGGAGTGCAGCTTTCACCTATTTGTAAAGATAAGGAATTAAATTCCTGCTTGAGAGCCAGGGAGATGGCTCAGTTGGTAAAGTACTTACCACACAGGCAGGAGGACCCGAGTTTGATCCCCAGAACCCACACAAAATAAGCCCTGTGCAGCAGCAGTCATCAGACCCAGCACTGGCAGGGACAGAGACAGGAGGGTCCCGGGGCTCACTGCTCAGACAGCCTGGCCATGTTGGGGAGACCCAGGCCAGAAAGAGACTCTGTCTCAAAATAAATATCCTGAGGAATGACACCCAAGGTTGACCTGGCTTTTGCATACAGGTGCGTGTGTGCGTGCGTGCGTGCGTGTGTGTGTGTGTGTGTGTGTGTGTGTGTGTGTGTGTGAAATTGCTGCTCAGATCACACAGCCATCCAGACAGGGCTCAGTGTGATGCTGATAAATCCAGCCAGTCCCTCTGTTCTGCCTCTGCTCCCGCTACACTGGACGGGGCTGCAGACATCTTCTGTGATTCTTATACTGACTCTACACAGTGGACTGCCCTCCTACGATGCCCAGCCAGTGCTCCCCATCTACCCTGGGCAGGTAGCCCTGCCTAGCCTGGCTCTGAGCTCCTCATGACGCTCTTCCCTTGCATGAACCCTCCAGGACAACACCCCAGAAGTGTAAATAACTATCCAGACAACAAAGGTGATCATGCTATGTCTGCTGGGTCACAGGGAAGTGACAATGGTCACAGTGACAGTGGTGCTAGTTGTAAAGAAAACTTGGGGTGCTGTGAAGACAGCTCAGTGGGAAAGCACTTGCTACACAAATATGAGGACCTGAGTTTGCATCCCCAGAACACAAGCAAAAGCTGGGCATGGTAGCACGCACCTGTCACCCTAGTGTTCCTATGGGAGAGGCAGATGTAGGAGAATCCCTGGAAAAGGGCAGGCCGTCTAGCCTGATTTACACAGCAGCAAACAACAAGAGGCTGTCTCAAAAAAGGTATAAATCAAGGATCAACACCCAAGGTTGTCCTCTGACCCCCACATGCATGCTAAGGCATATGCTCACCCACCCACACACCATACCACCCACACAACATCATGCACACACATATGAAAAAAAAAACTTTTAAAATGATTTATACAGCTAAATAGATGGTTCAGTGGTTAAGAACAGGTCCCCAACACCCATATTAGGCAGCTCACAACTGTCTGTAATTCCAGCTTGAGGGGATCTGATGCCTTCTTCTGGACTCCATGATCATCTTCATTCACAAGTACAAATTACCACACACAAATACACACATACATACATACATACATACATACATACATACATACATACATAGTTAAAAACAAATAAAACTTTAAGGGGGCTGAAGAGATGGTTCATCAGTTAAGAGTATGCACTATCCTTATAGAAGACTGGAGTTCATTTCCCAGCACCTATATCAGGCAGCTCACAACCACCTATCACTCCAGCTCCAGATCTGACCCCTTCTTCTGTACTCCATGGGCACCTGCCCTCACATCTACATATCCACATATAGACGTATACACATACACATAAAATTTTATTTATTATTGTGTATGTGCATGATATAGGGGGTCATGCATGCCATAGTACATGGGCAGAGGTCAGAGAACGACTATGTGGAATTGACTCTCTCTTTCCTTTGCTCAGATTCCAGGGAGCAACTAAGTTTACAGGCTTGCTGAGCTGTCCCACTGGCTGCTGAGCTGTCCCACTAGCTCAAAGCAAACTTTTAGTAAAGGAAGTAATGTGATTATCACTGTTCCATGCTGTATGCCAGGTTACCAAGGTGAGAAATCACTCCAAACAATCAATGAGCACCAGCAGCTCGTGAAAATTTAAAACAGAGCCAGTAGCTTCCCGTGCTTCTGCAAGAATACTCAAAAAACCAGAAGACAATTCTCATTTTTAATTATATCTTATTAAAACATCTTAGAACCAGCTGGGCGTGGTGGCACACACCTTTAATCCTAGCACTTGGGAGGCAGAGGCAGGCAGATCTCTGTGAGTTCAAGGCCAGCCTGATCTACAAAGTGAGTTCCAGGCCAGCTGAGACTAAAGGAAGATCCTGTCTCAAAAAGACCAAAAAAAAAAAAAAAAACTATCTTAGAACCAAACGTGAGATTCTTATAAAGAAAAGCACTGAAAAACAGCAAGGGACATTACAGGAGCCTCAAATGAATGAAGGGCCAAGTTTCTATTCTCAGAAAGTAGACTTACTGTCACGAAGATATCAACTGTCCTTTCATCTGTAAATATTGGGGAATTTGCTGTGCAAGGGCTGAGATTGTGAAGCGATATCTGATGGTGGAACACGCAGGCATGGTCTGCAGGAGATGACTCAGTGGGTACGAGCACTTGCTGTGCAAGCATGGGGACATAAGTTCAGATCTGCAGATCCAGGTTGAAAACCCAGACATGGCTAGTGTGTTAATAACCCCAGGATTGAGGGGTCAAGGGCAGAGACAAGTGGATTCTAGAAGCTCAGTGGCCAGCCAGTTTAGCCAAAACACTGAGCATCAGGTTCAGTGAGACCCCTCCTTTCTCAAAAAGTAAGCTGGAGACCAATTAAGGAAGACTCCAAAAGTGCTCCTCAGGCCTCAGCATGCATGCTCTTGGGTGTGTACACTGGCCACACTTATACACACGCACTAAAATATAAAAATGTTTAAAAAGAAGGACAAAAATGAATAAGAAGACTTGGAGAGGGGGTAGGCAGGGATGAGCACTAGAAGCTGCTGGCCAGCAGCACAGCTAGGAGAGAAGTGGACTAGAGGGGAGCTGGAACCAGTCGGGAGTGCAGAAGGTGCAGGAGAGGAGGTTTGGTGCCACAATGTGATCAGATGTTCAAGGGGAGAAGAAGCCACAGCTGTCTCCACTATGTTTGGAAATGTACCTTGTGATAAAGGCAGCATCTCAAATAAAAGATTTTATTTACCAGTTAGGCATTTAGGAAAAAAGAACCATACCATAGCACTCCAGATGGCTCAAAATATAAAATTAAATACAAAAGCTGATGGCTGGAGAGATGGCCTAGCGGTTAAGAGCACCGACCGCTCTTACAGAGGACCCGAGTTTGATCCCCAGCACCCACATGGCAGCCGAGAACCGTCCGAAACTCCAATTCCAGGAGAACTCCAGTTCCAGGGGAATCTCAGACCCTCTTCTGACCTCCGCGGCATTGCACGGGGTGCACAGACCTGCATGCAGACAGTACATTCATACACATACAGAAATAAATAAAATTAAAAAAATAAATAAATAAATACAAAAGCTGAACCATGTGGCCAGTGCCTATAATCTCAGCATTTGTGAAGTGGAAGGAGGATTACAAGTTCAAAGTCAGCCTCCACCACATAGTGAGTTCAAGGCCAACCTGGGCTACATGAGACCCTGATTCAGATAAATAAATAAATAAATAAATAAATAAATAAATCTTTCTAAGGTTACATATTTGGCTATATTAATTTTTAAATTTCTGTACAGAAACTAAACCAAATCACACTGGGAGATGATGTTCTGTTATAATGAATATGACAGAAATGTCCTGATTTCTTTTCATGTATGTAATTTACTATATTAATAGAACTCTTATGAGCTGGGCATGTGATCAGTAGTAGAGAGCTCACATAACATGCACAAAGATCTGGATTCAGTCCCCAGAACAGGGAAGAGACACAAAGACAGAGAGAAGGAAAAGGAGAGAGAGAGAGAGAGAGAGAGAGAGAGAGAGAGAGAGAGAGAGAGAGAGAGAACTTCCTGGGCATAGTAAGAAGGTTGGAAAAAAAATAATCGCAGGTTGTTTTTAATTTTGAAGCATCTCGCCCTCCCAAAGTCACACATTTCAAGCATGGAAAGCCTAAGATGGGGCAGTCTTCTGAGGTTCATCGTTGGACTGGCAACAAAAAGACCAGATGTGTAAAACCAGCCAGTTCAGCCAGAGGTTCAGAGAGAGTTGGCAATGGTTTGGGTTTGGGGGAGGCTGATTTGGCAATGTCTCTTCAGAGCTTCAGGGTACATTCTCTCTAATGAAGTAACTCCACCTCTAGGAATTTATCCATGAAACAAGCTTACACGTATGATCAAAGACATATATGTCTGTGAGTGTGTCTGTGCATCCAATGTGGAATGTTGTCACGAGATCAAAACCAGAAAACAGCCTGGATCTTCACCTACAGAAAGCTGGCTAAATAATCACAGTGAGCTGGTGTGCAGCTGAAGAAATCACAAGGCTAAAATATGAGAGTGACACAGAGTGGGCCTTAAAAGGGCTACAGATGCAGTTCAGTTGTAGAATGCTTGGCTAACATGCACAAGGCCCTGGCTCCATCCCCAGCAAAACATACACACACACACACACACACACACACACACACACACACACACAAAAGAGTGGTTCCTCGAATGTTTTGTGGTCTTGCTTGTTGACATAGGATCTCACTTTGTAGACCATGCTGGTCTCAAACCTGTCATCTTCCTGTCCCTACATCCCAGGTGCTAGAATTACCAAGTATATGCCACTATAACCTACTAATAATGTTCTTTAACTGATTTCATTAGGCCAACAAAACAAACAACTAAAAAAGCAAACTGGCAGTATGACTCGGCTGCTAAAATGCTTGCTGTGCAAGCCTGACTACCTGAGTTAAATCCCCAGACCTAATGCTGGAAGGAGAGAACTGACTCCCCCAAGTTGTCCTCAGATCTCTATGTGGATTCCTTGGCATAAGCACACCTACCCACAGTCACATACACACACCCACTATTACAGTGTGGTATAATTGGATACACCACACACACACAAACATCTATATATATATATATATATATTATATATATACTTCTATATCTTGTAGGAGAGAGAGAGGGAGCAGAGGAGTGGGAGATAGAGGCCTGAGAAGCGAAAGTTTTGTGGGTTTTTTTTTTTTTTTTTTGTCATTTCGTGACCGGGTCTTCTCTGTAGCCCCCGCTGGCCTGCTGCTGTCAGCCACCAGGGCTGGCCTTTGATCACAGCAAGTCCGCCTGCCTTGCCTCCTCCCGTCTAGGATTAAAGGCGTGCGGCCACCTCCGCCTGGCTGCGCGGAGACGGCATGCCGAAGTTCTTTAACTCGACCCACCACATTGCGTCACCAGATGTCGAGCCTGCGTTACTGCTACACAGTGTTGTGTTGACCGCCCCTCACGCTGTGTCCTATGGCCACCCCTAAGCTAGCCACAGTTTCCATCCCCTCTGGGCGCTTGGGCCAGTGGGCGTCGTGGTTTGCAGCCTAAGCGGTGTCTATCACATACCAAACCTTGTTTCTCGAGCCCAACCCCCCACAAAAAAATCTTTCCTTCCAGGTCGGCAAGAAGCAGTCGATTGCCCGGTAATGTGTGCATGGTGCAGCAGGCCTAGTGTGTGTGGTGCTACTGGCCGCTCACATGGCATGCCCGCGCTCGCCCGATGATACCGCCACAGTGTTGCCTCCTGTTCTTATTGGACTGATTTTGAGCTACATGTATGATCCCGAATTAAATGAATAATCCTGCACTATTGGATGGCTCACACACAGTCAGAAGGGCCTTGCTATCAAGTATCCACAGTCTGACAACCTGATTTCTTCCCCTGGGGGTCTCAGTGCGTAGAAGGAGGAGAATACCGAACCTGTGACTGCAAGTTGTCACTACCACTCTGAAGCACTCACAACTAGATCTGTATCTGAGGCATGCTCACGTTGCATACTATAGACAATTCATAAAGAAATATGGTCGATAGAGACGAGAAAAAATCTTGGTTACAATAATAACAAATAAATTAAATCAACTCAAGCACAGGTGTGTGGTGGCTCACAGGTGCTGTCATACCCCAGAACTGAAACCAGACAATGAGTAGTCAGCTGACCCAATGGAATGTCACTAAGTTTGAGGGCCAGAGTAGTCTACCGAAAGTCAGAACCCGCTGTTCTCAGAAACTAAAACATCAATCAACTCTATTTAATTTTTTAATAATTTTATTTATTTCTGTATGTTTTGACATGTACCTGTCTGCATGCATTTTGTGCACCCGTGTTGTGCAATGCTGCGGAGGTCGAAAAGGCTTGGTCGTTGATTCCCCTTGGAACGGCGTTCTCTCTGGTAATTGGGTTTCCAGAGGCTCTCTGGCCGCCCATTGTGGTGTGCAGGGGATCGAACCCCGGGTCCTCTGAAGGAGCGGTCAAGCACTCTCAACCAGCTTGGCCATCTCTACCAGGCCCCACTAATTTTAATTGTTTAATAAATCAGATGGTGGCGCCTAGGCTCTTACAGTTTCATCAATGTCCAAGTTCCCAGTAACCCACATGGCAGGCTTAACAATCAGTCCTATAACTCCACAGTTCGTAGGGGACATGACTCCCCTCTTTCTGATCTCGTGGGCGTTACATGTCATTTGGTTTATTTACGTACATGCACATAAACACATTCCCATATACTATACTGTAGCCAATACAAGTTAGAGCGGAGTAACACCAAAAATAAATAACTGAAACAAAATAACCACTCTTGGAAAGACTCAGAAAAAAAGATGCAGGCTATGTATGGCCCAGAGTGGCCGTGACGTCAGGCGTGGGTGGGGGGCCCAGCACCCCACCCACGGGAGAGCAACTCTAGATTTGGATTGGAGAATAATGTATGACTTACGGAAAAAGTTAATAACAATTTTAAAAAGTAAAATAGAAATAAATAAGTCATTTTCATATATCATATAATTATATTAATAAAAATAAAATTAATAAAAAAATCAAAATGACAAAAGTTATGTGCAACTATCTGTGTAAAACATGGATGTTTGGAACAGGGAGGAAGAGAAGAATCGAAAGAGGCTTTGAGATGGATATCCAAGAAATCAACAAAGGTACTTTAAGAGATAAAGAAACTGAACAGTGTGTCCCCATAAAAAGATTCCCATGGGGGGCTGGAGAGATAGCCTAGTGGTTAAGAGCACCGACGCTCTTGCAGAGGACCCGGGTTCGATCCCCAGCACCCACATGGCGGCTAAGAACCGTCTGTAACTCCAATTCCAGGAGAACTCCAGTTCCAGGGGAATCCAAGACCCTCTTCTGACCTCCGCGGCATTGCACGACACGGGTGCACAGACCTGCATGCAGACAGTACATTCATACACATACAAAAATAAATAAATAAATAAAATAAATAAATAAATAAATAAATAAATAAATAAATAATAAAAAAGATTCCCATGGCCTGAATTTCCTGTTCTTCAAACCTCTATCTGAGGAAACACTTTAACTCCCACTTTCATACCCAAGGAGACCTCAGATTACATCAGCAGTAGTATTTGCATTTTGCTCTCAGATGGCAAAAGATGTACGTGATATCACCTCAACAAGTGGCAAACACCTCATCGCAGGGATTTGGATTGATGGCTCCATTTGCCAGTTTGTGTCTTATTTTACACATTGCTATGTAAAAGGCCCTGACCAAAGCAACTCAAGAAAGGAAGAGTTTCTTCTGGCTCACAGTTTAAGGAGACAGTCCATTGTGATGGTGACTATATTTAGAGTATCCTAGAGTTAGTGTTCATTGTCAGCTTGACATAGCCTAGAGCCATCTTAGAGGAAAGCCTCAGTTAAGGAATTACCTAAACCAGACTGGCCTGTGGGCATGTCTGTGAAGGACTGTCTCTCGATAGTTCGTTAACATAAGAGCCAACTGTACATGGCATCATTCCCTAAGCAGGTAGTCCTGGGCTGTATAAGAAAGCTAGCTAAGCATGAACGAGCAAGCAAGACAACCAGTGCACAGTGTTCCTCCATGGACTGTACTTTAAGCTCCTGCTTGAGTTCCTGCCCTGACTTCCCTCAGTAATGGACTGTGACCTGAAATGGCAAGCCAGCAAAACCCTTTCCTCCCATAAATTGCTTTTGGTCAGAGTATTTTATCATAGCAACGGAAATCAAGCTATGGCCTCAATTAACCTAATCTAGATAATTCCTCACAGGCATACTCAGAGAATTGTCTCCTAGATGCTTCTAGATCCTGTTAAATTGGTGATATTAACCAGCACAATTTTTACCTGTCCGTTCTATGTTTTGTATACAACTCCCAAATGCAAGCTGAAAAGTCCTATACCAGGGGCCAAGGAACTAACCAGGGCCTAGCTCTTCCATGCAGCCAAAAAGCAGTGCTAGGCATTCTGCAGCTGTGCGATGCTGCATTGGAAAGACAAAATCCAAAGTCTTCAATTTTATCTTCTGCATTTTTTTTTCCTGAGATTGGGGCTATTCATTTTTAAAACCCTTGTGGGCTTCTTATTCAATTCATGTGGGAAAAAAATCAGAAAAGGAAAGAACATCTGTAACACAAAGAACAGCTGCTGAGTCTTAGAATCCGCCTCTGCACACAAGCCCTGCGGACATAGCATCCCTCTCGTCATCTCCAGTGACAAAGGCTACAGCCAAGGCTGGGCAGAAAAGTTGACCAGAGTGGCCAGTCCACACAGGTAGGTGGCTACCCCACAGTCAGTCAGCAATGGGAAGAAAGGCTTGAGCTGAGCATACAGCTACCAGACTGTCAGCATGAACCCCAAGACGGGATGGAGTGCCCTCGTTGTCTCCAATGTCCTATAATTACAGCACAAATATGGCCACAGACAGGAAATCAGGGACAGAGGGGCTGCAAGCGGAAGTCCCCAGAAGGATGGTATTCCTGATGGTGAACAAGCCAGACAGCTGGGCACAGGTGCAGGATAGGAGCCGGACCTGTCCCTACTGCACACTGCCCAGCCTTACAGCAGGAAAGTGAAACTAGGTGGTGGCAGTCACATATCTACAGCTGTCCCCAGCCAGGCCAGAGTCACGCTGTGTGAAGGTTTGCTCAGAATCACCAGATTTGCACTTTTTTTTTATTTTGGTCTTTTTGAGATCGAGTCTCCCTGTAGCTCCAGCTGGCCTGGAACTCACTATGTAGACCAGGCTGGCCTCCATTTCACAGAGATCTACCTGCCTCTGCCTCCCAAATGGTGGGACTAAAGGCATGCATCACCTCACCGGGCTCAAGTCTCCCACTTTTTTATTTGGTTTTGATTTTGTTTTATTAAGACAAGGACTCCCTATGTAGCCCAAGCTGGCCTTGAACATACAGTCCTCCTGCCTCTGCCTCCGAGTGCTGGGACAACAGGCTGGTATTTTACATGCTGACTCAGGTGTCCCACTTTTGAATGATAAGTCAGAAATCCAGATGTTTCAAATTTGATTTTGAAATTTCCCAAAATGTTCATAGTGTCAGATATTTTTTCATTAAAATCATGTGGTGTTAATAAGATGAGCTAGACTCAACCCACAGGTCCTAAACACCCTTCAGGGTGGAATAACTAACCCACAGTCCCCAAAGTTTCATGAGAACAAGAACCCTTCTTTGTGGAAAAGACAATTTGTGGCTGTTTTCAAATCACAAAGGTGACAGACCCCAGTTACTTAGTCACATGGCCACCCCAGACTCCCACAAGAACAGCAGGTCGGGAATTTAGGGACTACAAATGCTGGGTGGAAGGGAGCAGAAAAAAAGAAGGAAAAGGAGATAGAGAAAGGAGAAAGAGGAAGAAGGGTAGAGGGGAAAATGAGAGGAAAGGGGGACAAGGAAAAGAGGTTCGAGCCTACATCACCGCAATCATAAACTGGTTCTTCAAAATTCATTTTTCATGTGCATTTAATGCTTCATGAACACAGTATCAACTTTGTTTGGGGAGAGCAGGAGGAGGGGCACAGAGAGAGACATGGACTAATACGGAAGTCCTCCATGTGTCTGTTCTTCAGTCTTCCTAGCCTGGCTCCTATGTTGTCAGGTGCCTCCCTTAGGGAATGCTCCTTGGGTCTCTCCTGCCTAGACTCCTGCCGATACCTCCATCACGGGGAAAGCTGGTTTCTCTCTGCCAGCTGTAGCTGGGTTCACCTCTGTATTCCTCACCTTCAACACATGGAGCTCAACCCAAAGGATGTTGCCTGCTCTTCCTACTGCCTGGAATACTGTTCCTCACCTTTTGCAAAAGTTCCCTTTCTAACCAGGTCTTGGCTCCCCTCACACAGAGCTTCCTGACTCCTGTGCCCACTGCTGTCCCTGTCTCTCCTTGTGTTTCCTAGCAGCAGTGACCATGTTTGGGTTATGCTTGTCTCCTGCCTCAATCAGCCTCTAATCTTTGAAGGTAAAGCTTCATCTCCTCTGTGTCCTGTGGCCCCTGTGTCAAATTACAGCCTGGAGTGTGTGTGTGTGTGTGTGTGTGTGTGTGTGTGTGTGTGTGAATTTCAGATTTTCTCATTCTCCTGTTTTTAATGTTAGTAATTAAAACATAACTATATTGGTATAAGAATGATAAAACCTAAGACTGGATAAAGAGGATATAACTAAACATAAACATAGAATAACCACAGAATATAATTATATGCATGAAATATATTTATAATTCTAGAACCCCAGAAAATCTCTACTTGCTGAATTTCCATGTGCTTGATATGGCATAAACATTGTTTTAAAAGTTCCATTCTGAATACACGTTTTTTATTGGCACAAGAAAGTTGAAGAATGACATTCCTGCTGTGATCTGGTAGTTACACCAGTCTTTTATAAACCATACAACACTATGTAAATATATAAAATTATAATGACTGTTACTGTCTGCTTTGAGCTCCAAGTACGGGGCAAAGCCTTGGGCTGGGCTAGAGTCTGAAGCCCCTCCAGCTTGGCTGAAAAACCTAGGTAATAACGCAGCTTGCTCTTTTTTCCAAGTTCTCAGCTCCCCTTTACAAATGTTATCTATAAAAGGGCATGTTTATAAACTTTCCCAAAGTGGCCTGCAATCTTGGTGAATGCCATTTATGGGTTTGGATCTACCAGCCTCGGAAACTCCTAGGTCGTCCTGGAGAGCAGAGGGCCATGAATCGGGAGCTGGGGTGTGGGAGAGTCTGGGGTGCGCACGGAGTCAGTCGGCTCCTAGAGTCCCTTCTCTGGACTCCCTTCCACCGTTGGCTTCCCTATCAAGTGGGACTTGGGCTAAGTACTCTTTTGGGTCCCTGTCAACTGCAGCACATTCTAGTTCTACTACAATCACAGTCACTGTCACAGATAAAAATGGACAGTGCAGATGCTCCAGAGGGCCTCCTCTGTTTGGAGAGTCCTAAAACTAAACATCCAGTCATATGGTAAAGACAGGGGTCCAGCAGATATCTCATTACCTGTGCCAGTATAGACAATCAGTATAGACGCCTAAACACTGGGAGCTGAAACTGCGCAGGCGACCTCTACTGGGACTCAGTTTGTGGGCTAAAAGGCCCATCTTTTTGACAGAGTGCACAGATGGTTGGCAACAGTTTTCTGAGCACCTGCCCACTGCAGAAGGTGCTGGGGCCAACAGGGGCAGCCTAACAGTCCAGTCAGCACCTCGCACACCTGTGCACACAAGCTTCTGGACCCCTTTTGGTGGTTCGTAGGTGTTAGTTCCCCTAACTCCCTCTGGGCTAGGTCCTCTCAGTTCTGTGAGTGTGAGTGAATCACCCTAGCCCAGAGGGACAGGCTGGCCATCTTTTCTGGTGACCACATAGGTAAGTGTGGACACATGATGACCCTGAGGAAAAGAGTCATGGTGCCCCCTGTGGTCACTTCTTGGGCAACCCAAGGCCATGCCCCTCCTGGCAAGTGACATCCCAGCTGGCTCCCACTCTCCCTGTATGAACAGGCACTTGGCCCATGTGTCAGCTCTGTCCCCATGTGTGGGGCTCTTGAGGGAGTTGTCAGTGCTCAGTCTTTCTTGAGGGCTCCCTCAGGGCTCTGTACGCCTTAGAGGCAGGAGGAGGAGCACACAGAGGCCTGTAAACAATCCAAACAAGTTCAAAATGTAACGAAAGACAAAATGGAGGACTAGGAGATGGAGGAAGAGGGGTAAAGAGGATGAAAGATGGGCAGAAAGAGAAAGAGCAAGGAAGGAAAAAAGAAAAGCTGATGAAGGAGACAGGACGGAAGGAGAGAGGAGGAGGAAGCTTTGTGGTTGTGCCCTGCTGGGCCATGCCTAAGCATTCCAGGAAGGTGTGTATGCTGTCCTGCTGCTCGGAAACGGAAGCAAGACGAGAGGGAGGAGTCCCGGCCAGGGGGGACCAGAGGCCCTCTCGCTGGATGGAGTGTTGAGAAGTGGGCTCCCTGACCTGGGTGAAGGAGGCTGGGCACAGCCTTTCTGTGACTCTCTTTCCAGGAGTGCATAGGGGGTTGGCTGCACCTGCCCAGTGCAGAAGATACAGGTGCAGGGATGTGGCCAGCAGGGGCTGCTGTTCCTGTACCGAGATGGCTTGACTGGGAGAGGCTTTCTACCCCACCTCAGAACAGGGGAGTGAGTTCTATACAGAACAAAATGGAATTAGAACCACTCCTAGGAGCTTATAAAGTCTAGGATGCAGCCAGATGTATGGATATATGTATGGATTGTGTGGACATATGTGGATAGTTGAACATGTATGGAGTATGTGTATGAATGATTAGACATGGATGGACATGTGTAAGAATCTGTGGATGTGTGTGGATGTCGGGGGGACATGTATGGACATGTTTGGATATGTATGAGCTCATGTAGACATGTATATACATGAGTGAATGTATGTGGACATGTGTGGATATGTTTAGATATGTATAGGGGTATGTGAACATATGTGAGTGTATATGGGCATGGGTAGGTAGATGTTGACATGTGTGATGTATGGATGTGTATGGACATGTACAGATGTGTGTGAACATGTGTGTTCGTGGTGTGTGGATATGTATGAGTATGTAAGGACATGTATGAATAAGTATGGACATGTGTCAATGTATGTGAACACTAACTCGAGGCTTCCTTTCCACAGACCTGCACATTTTAGTTCTGACTGACAATGCCTGCTCATGTAGGCAGCCTGCAGTCTCGGTGGGGAGGGAGGTCTCTCCATAACAAGCCCACACCCTCTCTGCTGTTCTTCAATTCACCATGTTGACTGAGGCTAACTGGTTGGTTAATGCTGGCCTGGCTGGGTCCCTGGGAGGAGGCATGCTGGTCCAGTTGATCAACCGCTAGGAACCCCATGCTCCCTGAGCTCTGAGTCACAAGCTTCACACCCAACCCACCAGACTTTCCCGGCAAAGGGTCAGACAGTGCAGGTCCTCAGGCTCTGACCTCCAGC
Source organism: Rhizomys pruinosus (assembly GCA_009823505.1). NCBI lineage: Eukaryota > Metazoa > Chordata > Mammalia > Rodentia > Spalacidae > Rhizomys > Rhizomys pruinosus. Next base: position 719,041 of record VZQC01009135.1, on the reverse strand, counting down.
CAGAGGCCAAAGGGAAGGCCCAGCCCCACAGATCTGCTGTCAGTAAGCTGCAAGCCCCTTCTGTCCATCCTTACTGTGATGTGCTGTTGCCTGTCTATAGCAAGGCCGTGCCCCAGCCTCCTTCACCCTCTCATTTCTAGATAGGGGGGTTCATAATGACCAAACAAGTGTTGCAACATGAGAGAGGCCCCTCATGCATAAGTCCAGCACAGGCAGAGGATACTCTATGGTGGTTTATGGGACTGTTCGAGGAAAGCCTGGGGTACCATGGGGCTGGAGTTCAGAGAGAGTTCCCATGGGTGAGCATAAGTGTGTGCTGAGATGATACAACTGACTTGAAAGAGACAAGCCTTCCACCCTGAAGGGCACACGCCCTTAACCAAAAGGTTTTATCTGATCAAGAGTGAGAGAAAGCTGGGACAGAGAACAGCTTCCCCATCCCCAGCCTGATGACACTGATCACACCAGGGCTGCTGTCTCAAAGGACAGTACATATTTTCTGGGGACAGCAGAGCTCAAAAGGGCCACCAGTTGATAATCTGGATGTTAAAACTTTCTGTTATACCCCAGAGACAAGGAAAGAAGCATCCACAAAAGCAAGGAGGGGCCTTACCTGGATGTTCCTGGGCCCTGGGCTGGGCACAGCACACCTGGAAGGAAAGAAACACTGTGAGGCAGCAGCCCGGCCTCCCCCTGCGTGTCCCAGCCCTGTGTGCCCGAAGTGTTACCTGGAAGCCACAGAAGGATGAGAGCAGCCAGACCCAGCGGCGCAGCAGCCGTGGTTCCCTCATGGTAGGGTGCCCACAGCCCACAGGGGCCACTCTACCTCTGGCTTCCCATGGACAGGGCCATTGTCACAGGTTCCCCACTACAAAATCTGTCCCCTAAAGTTTGTGCTCCATCTTGGAGCAGTCGTAGAGATCCTTTTCTCCTAACCAGAGTCTTCAGGGACAGGCAGGCAGTGGTGGGCAGTGGAGAGTTCCTCTACTTGACCAGCGTCCCCAAGCCTTGACACTGGGGGTGGGACAGGGCCACAGGCTGTCTGCAGGTTCCGGAGTCTGTATCCTCTGGCAGGACTCACAGACCCTTGCCTTCCATCTCAGGTCGGAGCTCAGAGCTTGGAGCTTGATGTTGTCAGAGCTGCCTCCCTCTGCAACTGAGCTCCACCACACCTCGTTGGCCTGGAGTCTAGCCCGTGGCTTTGGGTGGAGAGCTGGAGTGATGTCAGCGGGCCTCAAACTTTGTTCTCCTCTATTTATATCCTTCCCACACTGGCCTTTCCTGGGTCCTAACACCAGTCTGTTAGGAACCACTGAGACCTTGCCTGGGCCTTCGCATCCAGAGGCCACCAAACAGGCCTGCCACAGAGGGAATGAGAGTGTGGGGGTGAAAGAGAGTGTGGGGGCAGTGTGGGGGCGGTGTGGGGTGGTGTGGGGCAGTGTGGGGCGGTGTGGGGGCAAAAGAGAAAAAGGGTCTGTGGGAGAAAGTGTGGGAATGTGAGTGTGATGGTAACAGAAAATGTGTAAGCATGGTGGTCTGTAGGGATGAGAACGTGAGTCTGTGGGGTGAGGGAGACTGCACAGGGTGAGTGTGAGTGTGTGCGCGGGTAGATGGAAGAGCGGATGGGCACAGATGTGCGTTGGTTTAAGTCCTGGTGTAAATGGGAGCATGGTGACAGGAGTTAGTGAATGAGTGTCCCATGTGAATGGGGGAGGTGTGCGCAGGCATGGCTGTGGATGCACACCCTGGGCACATTCTTGCCAGCACCCTCAAAGTCTCCATCAATACTAATAAGCGCATGTGTGGATCAAACCAGGAACTCTGTTAAGATCCAGTGTTGTTCAGCTCGGGAGGTAGGTTATGTTCACACAGGAAACACTAAAGACCCTTGCAAGGCCAGCCATGTTTTCTCTTCAAGTCACCCTCACAGAAGTCAGGATGCCCTGTGATTGACAAGGCACCTGCCTTTATCATACCCACCTAGGCCACCCCAGCACCCAGTATGGTGCCCTCATGGGATAATCAAACCAGACCTCCAGTTAACTGTGTCTCAGCTTATCCAAGGCCAAGACTTGATCCACCTATTCCAAATGCACACAGTGCACATGGGATACCCAGTTGCATGACCACATACACACATATTCACATGGGCTCACCAGCAGTATAGCCACACACACAGTCCACAGGAGATGTCCAGCTGTATGACCATATACACACATGCATGCACATGGGTTATTCAGCTATATGGCCATACGCATACAGGTGTATATGGGCTGTCCAGCTGGCCACATACACACACACACACACACACACACACAAACACACACACCACACATGCACATGGGCTGTCCAGCTGCATGGCCGCAGGCACGCACACGCCACACACACTTGCACATGGGCTGTCCAGCTGCATGGCCGCAGGCACACACACACACCACACACACATGCACATGGGCTGTCCAGCTGCAGGCTGCAGGCACACACACCACATACACATGCACATGGGCTGTCCAGCTGCATGGCCGCAGGCACACACACACCACACACACATGGACATGGGCTGTCCAGCTGCAGGCTTCAGGCACACACACCACACACACATGGACATGGGCTGTCCAGCTGCATGGCTGCAGGCACACACATGCCACACACACATGCACATGGGCTGTCCAGCTGTAGGGCTGCAGGCACACACACACCACACACACATGCACATGGGCTGTCCAGCTGTAGGGCTGCAGGCACACACACACACCACACACACATGGACATGGGCTGTCCAGCTGCATGGCCGCAGGCACACACACCACACACACATGCACATGACTGTCCAGCTGCATGGCCGCAGGCACACAGCTTCATCCCATTTCTCCCCAGCTGTGCTCCCCTCTCCCACAGACCTGAATTTCCCTCCTGAATTTTTTATCTGAAGAATGGAGGCAGTACTGGGTGTCCGGGAGACAGAGGCTAACATATAAGGAAAGCCCTTAATGCCAGGCTTGGAAGAGATGAGGCACACTCAATAAATGTTGCTATGATTATAACGATAAAATGGAAAATAACAACCAATAAACACTGGGTATGCTTATCATCCCAGTTGCCCTGACTTTAAATGGGAATTAAGAGTCTTGTATCCCAGTGCGCTTCCTAAAGAGGCAGAAGGATGGCTTACAGCCCCCAGGGAGAGAAAAGGGATGTCAAAACCCAAGGTGATCCCTGACAGCCTCTTTCACTATCTGATCACCTCACTGGGGCAGGCTCCAGATGGTTCTGTGAACATCCAGCCTCAGAGCCAGGGAAACTGACTCTGAAATCCAGGCTCCTTGTAATAACATTTAGCCTAGTGCCTAGGTACTATACATGAAGGGAAAAAGGAATTTACAACTTTCTCTTTTCGTTTGATCAATTTTCTATTCCTGCCAACTCTCCCAGGAAGGGAGTAAAGGGAGGGGCCTCAGCCCCATCCAAACCTAAGAATTAAATACATTGCTAATTACAGATCTTCCCTGTTTCCAAGTCTGAGAAAAGACCAGGTATTTTTATCATAAATTTGTCCTCAGATAAAAGAGGGCACCCTATTCGGTGGCAATAACGAATACTGGATAGAAAATACATTTAGCAGGAGTGTCCACCAGGTGCCAGTGCCTGGCCACTGATGCACCTATGTCTCTGGGTGCTCATCCTCCACCTCATTCTCTCCACACTCACTGGCTGGAGCAGGGAGCCCACCATTCCATAGCCAGTGTCCAGCTTCCTTAACACTGAATTAGAAATCTCAACTCTGTAGAGAGTTTTCAAACTTGATTGTCAAATAAAAACTGGGTGTTGCTGGGCATGGTGGTGTACACCTTCAATCCCAGTATTAGAGGCAGAGGCAGTAGGACCTCTGTAAGTTTGAGATCAGCCTAGTCTTCATAGCAAGTTCTAGGCCAGCCAGGGCTACATAGTGAGACCCTGTCTATAAAGATAAAGTGCAGATTATGGGCAGCAATTCTCCCTGGGAGGGAGGGGTAACTCCACCCCCACAAATCCATGAACTTTTATCTGGAATGTTGGGTGTTGTTGGGTGACACTTTGATCTATGTATGTGCTGTAGAAAGATTAAATCTTTAAACCAGCAGGCCATTCTGTATAATAAGAATGTTAAAATCCATTTGTTTAGCAATTTGGAAAGTCACAGAATGTTATTTTTATTACATTTATTTATTCGTGGGGAGGCGTGCACATGGAGGTTAAAGGACAACTTGTGGGAGTCAGTTCTCTCCTTCTACCATAAGGGATCAAACCCTGGCAGTCAGACACTCAGGTGCCTTTACCTGATGAGTCATCTTCCTGGCCAAGAACATTATTATAATTTACTGTGGTCAGGGAAAAATGCACAGATAGCTAATCCTTCTTCCTCAAGCCTTCTGGAGACTTCAGACCTGTGGCCAGTATGTCCTTCCCCTGACCCACCTCTGCTTGCCTCCCTCCTATTCTCTTCCTATGGAATCAACTCCCTTACATGCCATACATAGGTGAAATCACACCTACCATCCGATAACCAAGCCTGTTTGTAAGCCTCATTTTATCACCCCCTTCGGTGGCCCCCAAGTGTCACCCTGACAGGAGGCTTTCGGCCCTTTCTGCTTTTCTCTCAAGGCCATTAATCACTGCCTGACTCACACTGCATCTTCAACGTTCATTTTGCTCACTGCCACCATCTCCCCACTGAGGGCAATGCATAGCAGAGCCACGTTCTTGCTCTAGAACAGGGCTGGGTACTTAACAAGTATCTAACATCCAATACTCAAAGATACTTTTTGAATAAGTGCCTTTCTACTTAACTTAAGGGATAGGGTGGGGGGTTGTGGTTTAGTAAAATTCATCAGATTTTATTGAGTGGATGCTAATTAAATATTTAAAATGGGTGTTAAGCCTCAGTGATGCTCTACTCAATAAATGTTTATCGGGTTACTGTCAAGAGATCTGATGGTGACAGGGTGTGACTGAATTACACACACAAGGGACAGCCTGGGATGGAGGGAGAGTGTTCTGCAGGGGTCAGCCTGCTTAGCTGATAAACTGGACTGCTGAGTTCTTAGGACAATTTTATATCTCCCCAGTATGCCTCCCCCCAGTTGCATGCCTTCCACCAACCATCCTAGTGACATGCAACACAGACCCAAACTTCCATTCCCTGCAGATGGGCACAGGCAGCAATAGCTGCATGTCGCACACAGGCATCAACAGAATAGGCAGATCTAGAAGGTCAAAAGGGTGGAGTCACAAGGGAAATGATGTGGAAAAGTTGGGGAATTCTTCCTGATGCCTAAAGGAAGAAAGAATGTTCCAGAAAGAAACTACAGAATGCGCTAAGCTCAGGATGCAACATGTATGGATAGTGGACGCATGCTGTCCAGCAGCCCTGCCCGCTAAGCTCAGGATGCAACATGTATGGATAGTGGGTGCATGCTGTCCAGCAGCCCTGCCTTCCTTCCATTCCCCACTATTTGTTTTCCCTGTAGTCAGCTCTAATATCTCCACTTAAATAAAAACTTCGGGGTGTTGTGGTGGGCAGACCATCCACTGGAACATTCCAACTCTTCCATATGTTATATATTGTGACTGGTCCAGCGGTGAGCCAGTGATCCACTCAGCACCAATCAGTGTCTTCCTGGAATGAACACACTGTGACCTTGGGAGCAAAGACTCATCCCTCCCCACTATCAGCTACCCTTGGCAGTCTTAAATTAACCTGGGTGATCCTCATGTTATTCACTAGTAGAAAGAATTATTTGCAGCAGAAAATAATGAACCTAGGCTGAAATTCTAGCATCTTAGCTCGGGTGGGGGTGGGGGTGGGGGGCAAGAGGGAATCTCACAGCTGGGGCCCTGAATCCAGCCATAATTAAAACCAGTTTTATCTGACATGCACCAGTAAAGTCAGGCTGGGGCATGAGAAAGTTTGATCTTGATTCTGTGTTCTCCTTTGGAGTCCTGGCCAATGCAGTATCTGAGAAAAAAACAGCAATCTAATTGGCAGTGGGGAGTGGGCAGAGGGGGACATGGGGAGCCGAAGCTGGAGGCAGGTCACTGCTTATCTGGCAGGCCGAGGCCAGAAACTGTTTCACACCCCACCCCCACTCAGCCCTCTGCTCCGCTTCTTCCTGCTGCAGTTAGGATGGTTGCATGCAGCCTCACTCCCAACGGTGACGCTCCTGAGAGCTGCCTGGGCTCCTGTGCATGGTTTCCTGCCTCAGGAACCCACCCAGCATCACAGTAATGAGGGACATGGTAAGCACCCAGAAATAAGGGGCTCACCCTGGAGTACAGGGTCAAGGTGAGCACCCTCTCCTCCCTTCCCCCACCATGACAAGTCAGGAATGGCTCCTCAAGTTCACAGTTCTCTGCTTTCCGTGTTTGCTCTCCTGTCCCTCACATGTACCCCCAAATCACACTCCAAAGCAGGACTCACACATCACTTTCCTCTAGACCCTGCAGCCGGAGAGTAAGACACTGGTGTCTACTAGTCTCTTCTATCCCAAAGGACGTACCTGGATCACACACACTGTGTGAGCATCAGGTCTGTGTGAACTCAGGTGTACAGCTCTCATCTGCCTTTTGAAGAGGAACCAGGGAAGGATAAGAGATTTGAAAACTGTTGGCAAGATGGTATAGCACACCTTGCTAACTGTCTACCCAGCATCCATTCTCATTTCTTCTTGTGTGAATCTCAAATGTTCGGGCTGCCAGCATGCTCAGTTGAAAATGGATGCTTCCCGGTTGGGGGGAATGGCTGCTCGGCTTGTAAAGTGCTTGCTTTACAAGGGCCTGAGTGCAGAGGCATGTCCTTGTAATCCTGCCACTGAGGAGGAAGAGACAAGTGGATCCCTGGGCTTCACTGACCAATGAGAGACTCTGTCTCAAAGGAGGTGGACAGTGTTCCTGAGGAATAGCACCAGAGGTCATCTTCCAGTTCCCAACCACTGACACACACACACACACACACACACACACACACACACACACACACACGCACTGCTGCCAGGATGGAGGAAACAAGGATGGCATGCCTGTAGCTTGCTTCTCTTCCATGCGCAGGAGACTTGGTTCCATCCCCAACAACCTCCCAATAGAAAAGAAAGGTCCCTGTCTGTGATAGTTACTTGATTGCCAACTTGACTGGATCTGGAATCACCTAGGAGATACACTACTAGGCATGTCTATGAGGAAACTCAGAGACGTCTAGCTGGGAAGATCCACCCTGGATGGGCAGCACCATCTCCTGGGCTGGGGTCCAAGACAGAATCAAAAAGAACAAGGACGAGGCCAGCTGAGCACCAGCACTCACCCTTCTGCTTCCCGGCTACAGCTCCGAGGTAGCCCGCCACGCCATGCCCCTGCCACCATGACCAGAGCTGCTCTTGACACCATGCCTTCCCACCACGATGTTCTTTGAGCCAAAATAAACCCTTTCTTCCTTAAATTGATTTCATTAGGCATTGTCACAACCACAAAGTCACTGATACACTAGCCTTTCAGCAAGGGGTGACCTCTGGCCTGCGAACAATGAAATGTGGGTGGAAGTCTCTGAGGAAAGAATTCCAAAGGCATACGCTTTGCATCTTTGCTCTTCCTGAGCCCCCTGACCTCCTTTCCCTGGCTTGAAGGTGGAGAAGGTGGGCAGATGTGGGGCAGCATTCTGCAAGCCAGATGACGAAGAAGCTCTTCCTTTCAGGATGGAGGGAGCCAGAAAGGGCCTGGCGAGAGAAACCCAGCTCATGTCCAAAGTCTCGGATCCTCTCAAGCCCGTGAGGGAGTGGAAAGGAAACACTCAGCCCATGGTCCAAGGCCAGACAGAAAGACAGAGAGATGAGGCATGAGCAGTGGCTTGGAACAAAGAACTCAGCAGAGACCTGTAAGGAGTTTCACAAGGATGACAGAAGCCCTTGCAGCTGTACATGAGGCATCCCTTCCCTGCGTTGGCCTCTTCTCCCAGGACCCTAGCACGTATGGAGAAGGAAGCTGAAGGTGGAAAGGAGATAGAGGGCCACAGAGTACATCCAGGGAGTTAAGGACTGCTGCTGGAAAAGACCTGCACACACCTTTCTCCCGAGGAACAAAGCCCTTACCTTCCTGGGAGTTGGACAGCCAGCCCTGCACCAGATGAAGAAAGAGCCCTGCAGGAGTCCCCTCCCCAGGGCCAGGAAGGCCAGATCATCCAGGTTCTTTTCTGCTGGGAAAACCTACCAATGACACAGGAGCACAGGGCCACTGGAACAGAGCTCATGCTGTCTCCAGTACCAGGCCAGTGGGTTGGAGCATTCTGAAGCCAGAGCAGAAGGACTCAAGGAGGGACTGGTGCCTGGGAGGTCTGGACACTGGAAGTGCAGCAAGACATGGAAAGGAGCCCAAATGATCAGCCATCCCCACCCCCTACACCAGACCAGAGGACCACAGAGCCAGAGGAATGTGGAGCCAGCAGTGTAGGTCACCATGGTAACAGAGCCAGGCCTAGGGCAACACCCATCTGGCTGCATGGACTTAATGCACATGAGCATACCTACTTAGGCAACACACACACACACACACACACACACATGTACACACATGCACACACACACACACACACACACACACACACACACACGTACACCCACACTCATGGTCCAGCCAGAGCCATTCCCATATCTGGCACAAACACCGATTATCTCAGGCTCTGTAGTCTTCCTCAAGCTGTCCAGCATTCATTCCAATATTATGACACATGCAAAAGCAAGAAGAAAAAAAAACAGCCTGCTGTCAAGAAGGAAGGCAATCAGAACAGAGATAGAAAATGTTGAATGATGGGGGTCAATATGCTAAATGCACACAACTGTCACTACCTAGCAGGATTTGTGTGGAGACGGAGATGATGCAAGGAGTCACATTAAGTGTTGGCCCCAAAACCAGACAACGCTCAAAACTCAACAGCCAGGAAAGGGCCATGACCTTGATAGAGGTCAATTAAAATTGGCCAAAGCAAAGCACAAAATGAAAGCGCATCTTTTAAAATGGTATGAAAGAGCAGTGGTGCAAAGACAAACCAGCTAACGTGGGCGGAATTGAAATTCTGGAACTGAGAAAAAAAAAGACTAAAGAAAGCTGAAAGACGTGAGGACTGAGAATAAAATAAGTAAGAAGATGAAAGATGGCCAGGCTGAGGAAGTACATGAGGGAGGGAGGAAGGGAGGGAAAGAGGAAGAGAAGGACAGAGGTAAGGATGGGGGAGGGAGAAACTGACTTACAGAGTCACAAACGGTACAAAGAAAATTACACATAGCATTCAGAGGAACACAGAGGAATATTACCAAAAATTACACCAGCCTCAGGAAAATGTAGTAAGTAGCTAAAGTATTGAGGTCTTGGGGTGTAGCCCACTGGGAGAGTTCTTACCTGGTGGCCCCAAGTCCCTGGGTTCCATCCCCAACACCTCAAAAAAGAAAGGAAGGGAGGGGAAAGGAGGGAAAGGAAAGAAAATAGATAAGTATTTCCCAAAAAGTGAAATGTTTTCAGAATGAAGGTGCTGGGGCATAGGAGAAGGCATGCCTGGGGTGGCACAGGAGGCCTTTGGGGTGACAAAGTATTCTGAAAGCAGCCAGTGCTGATGATGGCTCAATGCTGTGACTACACTACAAGCTACTGGATTTTACACCTTGACATAGTGAATTTTATTATATGTGAATTATGCCTCTATAAAGCAGAAAGAGACATAAATGCTTCAAACAGAAATGGAAAGAATTCAGTAGCATGAGGCCAGAACTGGAAGAAATGTAACCTTCTTCTTACCAGGACCACAGGACACCAGACAGAGACTCTGGCCTTAATAAGAAATGGTTCAAATCCATGTAAGAAGCAAAGGCCTTTTTTCCTTATGTTTAATTGGTGTGGTTTTATTTGTTTGTTTGTTTATGTTTTTCTTCAGATAGTCTCATGCACCCTAGGCTGGCAACTCTCTATGTAGCTGAGGGTGATCTTGAACTTCTTATTCTCCTCCTCCATCTTCCAGGTCCTGGGATGACAAGCATGTGTCACCACACCTGGTTATTCTGGCTGGGGATTGGACTTGGGGCTTTGTGCATGCGAGATAAGCACTCTCCTAACTGAGCTACACCCCCAGCCCCTGTTGGACTATCATAGAAGGAAAATTGGCTGTGTAAAGAAGAAGGGGTATATTGCTGTGGGCTGGAATGTATAAAGAAAGATCCAAAACACAGTATAAAAGTCAGTGGTGCTGGGCGTGGTGGCGCACACCTTTAATCCTAGCACTTGGGAGGCAGAAGCAGGCGGATCTTTGTGAGTTCTAGGCCAGCCTGGTCTACAGAGTGAGTTCCAGGACAGCTGGGGCTACAGGGAGACCCTGTCTCAAAAAAGAAGACCAAAAAAAAGTCAGTGGCGGTGGGGGGCAAGGGGGAAGTACACCATGGTGAGAGGTTGGCCCTCTGTGTGGAGAAGCATCTTGTCTTTGAAAAATGACCTCTGACAAAGTAAAGAGATGCTTCCCATGGCCACTGCTGAGAGAAGATTTGAGAACTACTAGGGGAACAAAAGATTATATAAATAATCAGTCAATAATTCCAAGTCACAAGTTCTTAATTAATCTGAAAACAGATGGAGAAAAGGACGAGGAAGGGAGGAGAGAAGACAGATGGAGTAGAAGACAATTGACAAAGGGCAGGTTTATCCCAATCATAGAAGTGGAAATAAGCCATACCCAGATTGGATAAGACAGGAAGAGCTGACCGTCGGACATACTGACAGTCCTGTACATATAAATATGGAGTGTTGTTAGGAAAGAGCACGAGGACGCAATACACCAGCAAACACCAGCAGAAGAAACCTGCCCAGAGGCTGGGAAACAGCACAAAGGCAGAGCACTCGCCTAGCATTCGAGAAGTCCCGAATGCAATCAATCCCCAGCAATACCAAAGAAAGAGAGAGGGGGGAAAAGAAGGGAGAAGAGAGAGAAGGGAAGGAAGGAAGAAGGAAGGAAGGAAGGAAGGAAGGAAGGAAGGAAGGAAGGAAGGAAGGAAGGAAGGAAGGAAGGGAGGGAAAGAAGAGAAAAACCAAGCTGGTGATCCCATAGATGAAGCCCATTCAGGACCAGGGCTGCATCTTGGACAGAGGAGATGTTACACAAAGACACAGGGGTGAACCTACCAGTGGCAACATGTCACAACGACAAGCCATGGAACAACTAAACAGCAGAATTTGTTGCAAGTAAAAGGAGAAACAGACCCATGTAGAGGTCTTTGGCGAGTCTGTCTCTGAGGGGCTGATAAAGCCAGCAGGTGAGTCAGTAGGACATAGAAGTGCTGAGCAACCCTTTGGAATGACACAGACAAGTAACGCCCTTTGCAAGTGCAGATAAAACATTCACCACTCACACCACACTCTGGCCACTGAATGAAGCTCGACAAGAACCCTTGCAAAGCATGCTATTTAATCAAGATGGGCCTGAATTGGAAATCAAACAGAAAGAAATCACATAGAGGTAGTTGAGGAAGATGGTCTAATGGGGTCGTGGACATGGCTTCATGGCTGTCAGCACATTAGAAGTCACTGGCCTAGGGCTGGAGAGATTCAGCAGTTAAGAGCATGTATTGCTCTTACAAACGATTTGAGTTCAGTTCCTGGCACCCACATCAGGTGGCTCACAACCCTCTGTAACTCCCACTCCAGGGGATCCAGCACCCTCTTCTGGCCTCCTCAGGCAACAGCACTCACATACACAAACATATACAGACACATAACTTAAAAGAAAAAAGGTCATGGTACTATGACTGTAAACACATGCCTGTGACAGTGTACATGTTACAAAATTGACAGGTGAGTTCAGCAAGTTCACAAGAACAAGGTCACCAGGAGAATCGAGTTCTGTTTGGATATGTCCTTAACGCAGGAGTGGAAAGATTTTTTTTTTTTAATGTAGGTAGAGTTTCATGCAGCTCAAGTTGGCTTCAAATTTACTAGATAGCCAGTGATGACCTTGAACTTCTGATCTTGCCTCCACCTCCCAAGTGCTGGGGTTACAGGTATGCAACACCATGCTTTGCTGAGGGTGCGTGCTAGGCAAGCTCTCTACCAACTGAGCTGCATCCCTGCATGTGTGTGAGTGTACTCGTGTGGGGCAATGCCCACAGAGGTCAGAAAAGGGAATCTGGAACGGGAGTAAAATAGCATTTATAGTAGAACCAGTGAAATACTTTTATATTTAGGAAAAAAATTGGAATGTTGAACCAGTTTTGCATCTTGTTGTGTTGATGGTCACCATAGAAGAGTTTCACAGCTGTATTCTACAAGGGAAGATGTCAATTAGCTAGTTTTTTTTGGTTATTTTTTAGATAGGGTCATACTATGTAGCCCAGGATGCCCTCGAACTCATTTTGTAACCCAGGCTAGTCCTATCCTCAAAATCCTTCTCGCTTTACCTCCTAAAGTGCTGGGATTGCAGACAGATATGTACTACTATGTGTGCAGTGGTGATTTTTTTTTGTATGTGAATTAAACCTAAAATAAACCCATATAAAATAATTTTTGAGCTAGGAATGGCACAGGCAAAGGTGAGAAGTATGGATAATGCTGGACTGTCTTCTAGCCCTCCATGAGGCAAAACCTCTGCATGATTCTGTCAGATGTGCTTAGAGATGACCTCCTACTACAACCAGATAGGCTGAGTGGGCTTCACTGGTATCTTCCGCCTTTATCTCAGATGCTTGTCTCTGGGTAGCAGCCCAAGGCCAAATGCATGCTTTATACTGAGCTGAGATACTTACAGGTGTGTCCTCCTTCTTACCTACCTCTGACTGCAGACTAAAAACTCGAGATACTAAGACAGGATGTTGAGACACTAAGGACTTTGGTCACTAGCACCACTGTCACACGGGCAACACGTCAGGGACAAACAGCGTGATGCCATTCGGAAGCAAAGTGAGCTGCAAGGAAAATGATAATCAATTACTTGTATCTTGGGGAAATCATGTCTGCACAGAGAACAATGATTAATTAACACCTCACAGGCATCTCTGACTGACAAGACCAGACTCTGCGCAAACCTTCAAAGACAGACAGCAGTCAGGGGGTTTATTCTGCAGAGAGCCTACACCAGCATGAGCTCTAACACAGAATCTCATCAAGCCCTACAGTCAGCATTAAATCAGGAATAAAAGAAAGATATCTGCTTCAAAAATCAATCCCACGATTCTACAATATATGAGCTATCATCACTTCAACAATGACAGCAGAGAATTTTCCACAATTCCCTTTATCCACTCCTCTAAGACAGGCAGTCAAGGCTAGCCATATTGAAAGGCCAGTGTACAAATCACTAGGTCACTTTTTACTGCCCCAGTCTTGGCAGAACTGAATACATTAAACCTCCATTCTGAGGGAGCACAAGTTGCCAAATCCCTCTAGACAAGTTATGCATGAAACTTAAGCTTAAGCATAATCAATATATAACTGCATTAACCACTAAGAAGTAGAAGCTGTGATGGTCTTGGAAGGCTGATGTGACAGAACTTGGAGTCCAAGCTCACAGAATGCCAAGGAAAAACCAGGAGAATCCACTCTGAGATGCTAAGCTGTGGCTTCTCAGCTTAGCTGGCCACAACTCTATTCCCCTGGGCACAAGACATCATTTTTTACACACTGGCATTCCAGAGAACCTCTGAAGGTGCTAAGTGTTCCTCCACCTCCCTGGTCTCTCTTCCTTCTCACACACTTAGTTCCCATGACAGAATCCGTGACACCATCCCTCTTGCCTAGGTAGACATGTTGTTCCTACAGGCTCAAAGTGCAGCTCAGGATCTTGCTCGACCTCTACAGCTGCGTGATGGCCTTGAGCAAGTTACTTAGTTCTCTGAACCTCAATTTCTCATCCACAGCATAAGGATGATAGCTGAAAGAAATTTAATATTATGTGCATTTTATACAAAATGTGCTTGGCATGTAATAAGTGCAGTTTTGTTTCAGTGATCATGAGGATGGTGAAGGTGATGATGGTGATGAAGACAATGATGATGATGATGATGATGATCAAAATAATGGTGATTGTGATGACGGTTGCGATGATGGTGTGATCATAGTGATGGTGGTGGTGATCATAGTGATGGTGGTGGTGGTGATGATGATAATGATGATTGTTACTGTGGTAATAACTGTGATGATGGTAGTGATGGTGGTGATAATGTTCAGAATACTGATGACCTATATTATCATTCATTTCTTTCTTCCTGTAAACAGAAGCCTTATTTTAAAGGGCTCCTATCCCATTTCCATCCTCAGCCTTTTAGAAAATATTTATTGAGTGCCTATGTGGCAGGCACTGACCTTCATGCCACGTATGTGCCATCCATGTTCATAACAGGAGACTCCTGTCTTCAGGAGCTTAGATTCATAGAGTCAATAAGAAAACTAATCAACAACCAATGGTTCTGAATGGTACTATGCAAGAAAGAAAAAGCAGGGGCTGGACAGATGGCTCAGTGGTAAAGAGCACCGACTGCTCTTGCAGAGGACTTGGGTTCAATTCCCAGTACCCACATGGCAGCTAAGAACCATGTTTAGCTCCAGTTCCAGGGGAATCCGACGCCCTCTTCTGACCTCTGAGGCATTGCATGACACGGGTATATCAACCTACATGCAGACAGTACATTTATACACATTAAAAAAAAAAAAAAGAAAGAAAAATAAAGAAAGAAAAAGCAGTGTGTGCCGAGAAGGGGAAGAAGCTTGGTCCTGGTGCTGGTGACAGACACAGCAAGATTTAAAATAGGTCAAAGGTTGAGATGGAGCTTGTTGCTAAAATTCCTTCTGAGGGGAATGTAAATGAGGTCCTCCTCCCAAAGTCTATCAAACCAAAGATTTGTGGGGGCTTGCTTGCAGAGCAATGGATGAAAGGTTACTTACAAGAATGTGGGTGCTCCCCTCTAAGGCCATACCAGAAAGTCTTCACACAAACATAAATCATGGCTTCCCCATAGCCACATAATAGAGAACCCCCCCTAATCCTCCCTTCCATGTATACTCTAGTTCTTCCCCCCAGACCACATGCTGTTAGGGTTGAATTGCCCATCAAAGGTAGGAAGTAAGACTGGATACTCAGGTGAGGATCCCATAACTCTCCCTGTTCCTTCTTCTGTGGGTGGGCATCAGCAGTCAACAATGCCAACTGTGATGATCTTCAGCAAATGGGCACAGCTGAGATCAGGAAGATGCATCTGTCCAACCTGGAAGACAGTCATGCACAACAGTGCCATGCCTCCTAGCAGTCTATTCAACTCACAGGATGTATGAGGACGGGGGGGATGCCTTGCCTTGGGAAGGGATGGTCGCTCATCCTGCTGATCTTGCTAACCTGGAAGGATGTAATACCCATGTAACTGTGCTCCCCTGAGCCCCTGATGACAGGAAGATGATTCCAAACCAAGGCAGAGGAAAGCATTGTTAAGAGTAGGACATGGCAAATCCTGAGGACTCTGCTTGTGCCCTGGGTGCAGTCACGCCCAAAGCCTGCTATTTCTAGATGTCTCTATTACATGAGCCAGTAAGTTTCCTTCTGTTCAAGTCCATTTGAAACTAGTTATTTTTCCTTTAATGAAGAAGCCTTACGCAGACCAGGCACTAGCAAGGCCTGTACCTCTGTGCTTCTTTTCCCATCCTCTATACAGAGCTACCCACATGTCCTCCGCACCCCATCCCAATACTCTCCCACACAAAACTAACTCTTCTAAACCTGGATTCTATGTCACCCTCTGTACTACAGTCTTGTTTTGTTTTGCTTTCTACTCTTTGAGACAGTCTCACTGGGTAACCCTGGCAAGCCTGGAACTCACTATTTAGACCAAGCTGGCCTTGAACTCACAGAGATCTGTCTCCTGAGTACTTGTGCTGAGATTTTTTTTTTTTTTTTGGCTTTTTTGAGACAGGGTCTTCCTTTAGCTCCAGCTGGTTGGAACTCACTGTGTAGAAAAGGATGGCCTTGAACTCACAGAGATCCACCTGCCTCTACCTCCCGAGTGCTGGGATTAAAGGCATGTGCCACCATGCCTGGCTTGTGCTGAGATTTTAAGGTGTCTACACAAGACCAAGTGGCTTCCCAACACTCTACCTCAGAAGGCTCAGTCTGCCCCCCTCTGTGTGGAAAGCACCATCCACTCCAGCTTGCCTTATATAGTGGTGTTCTGGGCAGCATTTGTAAATATAACTGCAAATTAGAACTTTCAGGTTAATGATTGCCTGTTTCCATCTCCATCGCCAACATCCTCGTGCGGAACAGCTCTCTTTCCTCTGCAGCCTCTCAGCCTTCTTTCTCATCCTGCCACAAACCCTCCAGACACCAGCCAAAGGGCCTAGTAAAATTTAAGTAAGATCTTATCACTTTGAGCTCCTGACTTTTAAGAGGTTCCTACTTCCGCATGGTCACCTTGACCCTTCCTATGACCCCAGTACTTCCCATCTTACTTTCTCTAACTCGGTGTTATGACTGAACACTTGTGTCCCCTAAATGCCTAAGTAAAAGTCCTAGTCTCCAATGTGATGATCTTAGCAGGGAGGGTCCCGGCTAGAAGTTAAGTCCTGAGGGTGAAACCCGCAGGCAAGGCTGTTCTCCTGAGAAGAGGAGGGAACTGAGCTCTGTAGTGAGAGGGAATGATAAGATAAGACAACCACTGGGGCTGGAGAGATAGCCTAGCGGTTAAGAGCGCCGACTGCTCTTGCAGAGGACCGGGGTTTGATCCCCAGCACCCACATGGCGGCTAAGAACCGTCTGTAACTCCAATTCCAGGAGAACTCCAGTTCCAGGGGAATCTGAGACCCTCTTCTGACCTCCGCGGCATTGCACAACATGGGTACACAAGCCTACATGCAGACAGTACATTCATACACATAAAATAAATAAATAAAATTTTTTTAAAAATTAAAAAAAAAGACAACCACCAAGGCAGGAACCCATGGGCACCCAACTGTGGGCTGTTGACATCTAGAACTGTGAAGAATACGTATCTGTTAACTTTCCTGTACACAGAGGCCCGGCCTGATGGAGCCACTCTCTTGGTTCCAAAGACCCTATGCTCTGCGCCCTCCCTACCCTGGTCCCCACATGGAGGACACTGTGCTCTGTCTGGAATTACCTTCCTCACTCCTCACTCCTTAAGCTCTGGTTCAGCTGCTGCTTTCTCAGAGAAAACAGTCCCTGACTGAGAGCAGTCATCAAAATCAGACAGCCATGCCGGAAATCACCTGACTGTCCTCACATAGGGTGCTGAGGATAGCAATGGCCGCCCCTCAGAGAGGACACAGAGGGGGTGCTGAGGAGAGCGGAGAGGCCACTTCAGGAGGGCTGAGGAAGAACCGAAGGGACAAGGAAAGGCCTCTGGGAATGCAGGGAAGGAAAGGGTCCTGGTATCGGAGCGCACTCTACTTCCCCTGTGTCCCCAACATCCTCAGAATGCATACCACCAACGCCTCTCACTCTCTACATGGAAAACTGAAGATTAAAAAGCCAGGAGCCAAATGGAAACATTAGAACTGAAAAAGACTATAACTTTAAAAATTCCTGTTGTACCTGAGGCTATAGCTGAGGGGGCGAAGCCCGTGGAAGGCAGAGAGAAACGATCAGAGCAGAACAGCTTCTTGGACTTGTGCTCATGGTGAGAATCTAAGATTGGTGTCATCACTGTCTCAGAAGAGGAAAAGAGAGTGTTGCTAAACATCATTGAAGAAACAATGGCTGTCATCTTTACACGTGCAAGCAAAATTAATTATTTGAATATGTGAGTAAGTCAAGATCTGCTTTTTGGGACAAGCCCATCAGTCCAGAGAGCCAGCCAAGGTAAGGAGAAACATCATGTCTTCCGTCCTGCTCTCCTGCCCTCCTCCTTCCATTCCCTCTGTCCCTTTTCTCTCTCTCCTCTCCTCCCTCCCTCTCACTTTTCCTTCTTTTCCATCCTTCCCTCTCCCTCTCTCTTCTGCCATCGCCTTCCTACCCTCCCCTTGATGTGTGACATTCCTGGAGAGATATAAACAAACATTTACTGGGGCTGCAGATATGGCTCAGTGGTTAGGAACACAGGTTGTTCTTGCATAAGACCCAGGTTCAAATCTCACCACCCACATGGCAGCTAACAACCATCCATAACTCTAGTTCCAGGTGATCTGACTCCCTCTTCTGTTCTTCACCGGCGCTGCACTTACACACATAAAATAAAAACAAAGTATTCAAAAACAAAAATGAAAACAAACATCTACTCACTCCAAATAGGGAACCAATGGCAGACCAAAATAAGGACACTACCAAATCCAATTTAGTGAACCAATGAGTTCTATTGGGGCTACTTATGGGAGAGTGGGTGAGGGGCTATTTACAAGAGCAGAAATGACTCACAGAGCTGCAACACCAAAAAAAAAAAAAAAAAAATACAGGAAGGGCAACAGCTTAGCCAGTTGATCTCAGCCACTTCTAGGAATGTGGCTTCTCTGAGGGTGTCTCTCAGCCTGTTACTCATTTTTATTATTATTTTCAGTTTATTGATTGTAAAAATATGTATAAGGGGCTTCTTAAGTGCTAAATAAAAATTTTAATCAGTTAGTAA
Organism: Rhizomys pruinosus; assembly: GCA_009823505.1. Taxonomy (NCBI): domain Eukaryota; kingdom Metazoa; phylum Chordata; class Mammalia; order Rodentia; family Spalacidae; genus Rhizomys; species Rhizomys pruinosus. Next base: position 700,427 of record VZQC01009135.1, on the reverse strand, counting down.
ACATAAGCAAAAACATAAACAATTCTCAATTAGCAAGCATCTGAGTCCAAATCATGTACAACCCAGGGTCCCCAAGTCCAGTTGGAGAGGTTTGCATACACAAACATGCTGATCAAATAAAAATTCCAGTCTGTTTTTGCTGTGATCCCATAATTCACCTCCCCTTTTTGGTCCTTACAATTTGACCTGCCAACCTCTTCTGCAAGAGTCCCTGAGCCTTGGAGGGGAGGGTGAGAGAGAGTGAGAAATAGAAGATCTAGTTTTTCTCCAAAGTAACACATCAAACTCTTTGGTCTGTTCAAGTTCTGTTTCAAAGGACTGGTGACTCATTTAGGAGTCTCCTTTTAATTCTACTAATAAAACACAAACAGAAACAAATACTGACCATTATAACAAGTTACACTATGGGCACAAACACATATGCTTGAATGATATCTTGGTCAGGGCATTATAGCTCTTTCACACAAGGATGGCAATAACTTTCTAATATGGCCTATAACATCTCCTGCCACTAGGGGGTACCAAGCCTGCAGTATCAGCTGCGTGTCCTACCTCCCCCCACCCCCAGGGAGCAGGCCGTCAATCCAAATGGAATTTTTCTGGTTGCAGATGTACCAGGCTGCCACTATTGCACTACATCTTCTTTGGCATGTAAAAGTGTCGCATGTGAGGTCTGTGGTAGGACTTTGGAGACCATTTCTTTCCAGCAATTTGCATAGTGCTCTCTGGTACCATGAGGGTCAACTGCTGATTTGTAGTGTGAGGTCTCAGCATAACTTTTCTTTCTCACACTCACATCATGCCATATCTTCGGCAATAGGGTCTTACTGTCCACTTCTGTGTGCACCCAAAGTTATAGGCAAATGGCCTTTGCTTGGGGGGATTTTGTTTTATTTTTATTTATTTTTATATGTGTATGAATGTACTATCTGCATGTCAGTTTGTGCACCTGTGTCGTGCAATGCCTTGGAGGTCAGAAGAGGGTCTCGGATTCCCCTGGAACTGGAGTTCTCCTGGAATAGGAGTTACAGACGGTTCTCAGCCGCCATGTGGGTGCTGGGGATCGAACCCGGGTCCTCTGCAAGAGCAGTCGGTGCTCTTAACTGCTAGGCTCTCTCCCGCCCAGCTTGGGGGGATTTTAGACCCTCTCTGGCCAACAGCTCCTAGTAGGACAACCCACACCTGGTACTGAAGCCTTTGTCTACCAATACACTTTATTTAATCATAAGGCAAAATTTAGAGGTAGATCACTAGTCCAAAGGGACAGGCACAAATGCCCACAGGTCAGCTCCCCTGTTAGTAGGTCCTGATCCATTTCTTTTTTTTTTAATTCACATTTTCCCCTTTAATTTTATATTGCTCTAACATATGCATACATACCCTCTCCCCATATACCACAATTACAAAGTCTGAAAATAAGTGGTAGATTCATTCTAGATCCCATTAAGATATTCACATTATAATGGTACAGTTGCTTTCAGGTAAAAGAAAAAAAAAAAATATATATATATATACATATATCTCAGGTAGCCTTACTACTAGGTATTTGGTGCTAGCATCCACAAATGAGGGATACTATTTATCATTTCTTTTTCTGGGACTGTGTTACTTCACTTAGCATAACGTCTTCTAGTTCCATCCATTTACCTGCAAAGTTCATGATATCATCTTTTTTTACTGCTGCATAGAACTCCATTGTGTAGATGTACCACATTTTCTCTATTGGTTGAGAGCCATTTGGGTTGATTCTATCTCTTCGCTATTGTGAAGAGAGCTGCAATAAACATAGACGTGCATGTATCTTTGCAGTAGGATGAGTCTGGTGGGTATATACCCAGGAGTGGTATGACTGGGTCAGGTGGTAGACTCATTTTGAGTCTTTTAAGGTTCTCCACACTGCTTTCCATAGTGGTTGTATGAGTTTACATTCCCAGCAGCAAATGAGTGTTCCCCTTTCCCCACATCCTCCCCAATGTTTTTGGTGTCTTTTGTTTTCATGATCTTAGCCAGTCTTATCAGAGTGAGATGATATCTTAAAGTAGTTTTAATGTGCATTTCCTTAATTATTAATGATGTTGAACACTTTTTAAGATGTGTTGTAGTTTGTCTTCCATTGCTGTGACCAAACACTCTGACCGACACCAACTTGGGGAGGAAAGGGTTTATTCAGCTTACATCTCCTGGGTCACAGTTCATCACTTAGGGAGCCCAAGGCAGGAAACTGGAGGCAGGAGCTGAAGCACAGGCCATGGAGGAATGCTGTCCACTGGCTTGCTCCCCCTGGCCCATGCCCAGCCTGCCTTCTTATACGGTACACAACAACCTGCCCAGGGTGGCACTACTCATTGTGGGCTGGGCCCTCCCATACTGCTCGACCAGCAAGACAATACTCCATAGATGTGGCCACAGGCCAATCCAATAGAGCCAATTCCCCAATTGAGGCTCCCTCAGCCCAGATGTGTCAAGTTGACACTAAACCTATCCAGCACAAGATGTTTCTCAGCCATCTTTTTTTCCTCACTTGTGAAGTCTCTGTTCAGCTCTTTATTCCATCTCTTGAGTGGGTCATTTGTTTTCTTACATCTTTGTTTTTTGAGTAGTTTATTTATTCTGGGGGTTAATGCTCCGTCAGATGTATCACTGGCAAAGGTTTTTTTCCCATACCACCCTAAACATGCTTGATCTCATCTGATTCATTTCTTGAACACTTCTTGTTGGAACCCAGATAGGGCCTCCATCTGTGGGAAGACGAAAGCAAACCCTTTCCCCATAGTTTTCTCATTGTCCCAACAATGTGCCAATGGTGTCTTATTATGGCCTGCCAGAGGGCTCCAATGTTTATGGACTGGAGTTATCATTTCTCATTTCAAAATTAACAAAAGGTTCAGAGTAAAAAGTGTGTTGCAAATTGCATCCTGGATGGAGGAGGTGTATTCCTCCCCAACTTTGTTTTTGTAATTGTCACTACAAACAGAGCAGTCTCTCTTGTTTCCCAGACCCCCATATCCTAATTTATAGTTTTCCAGAAGGCAGGAGATGTATCACATACATATAGACAGGAACCAAGCTGGAAAGTTTACCAAGCCCATCCAAACTGTTTCCTTCTAGACTGCATACCACCAGTTCAAGGAGGTAGAACCCAGCTTTTTCCTGAGCCAAATTATCTTGTTAGGGGCAAAATAAATGTCAGCCTGCTACTCTTATACATGACTGGGGAGGAAGGGGCCTAGCGAGTCTGGTCAGTTTTAGAAACGTCCTGAAGTGTTTGAGCTGTTCACTTCCTGAATTTAAGGCTCTTTCCTGCAGGATAGAATGTTTCACCTCCCCTTAGAACGTCCTGTTTGACTCCCTCTAGAAAATCCTGTTGCTTATTGAACCTCTCTCCAAGATGAAAAGTTTAGAGGAAATTGCTACACAATACCCCCTTTTCATTCCCAACCCCTCTCTATCTCTCTCCCTCTCTTTCCCTCCCTCCCATCCTTGTCTTCTTCCCTCTTCCTCCCTCTCTTCTCCCTCCCTTCTTCCCTCTCACCCCACCCCTGTCTTCCTCCCCACCTGTCTTCCTCCCTCCCCACCCGTTTTCCTCCCTCTCTTCTCTCCCTCTTCTCCTTCCCTATCCCTCTCTTCCTCTCTCTCCTCTCATCTCACTCTCCCACCTCTCTTGCCCTCTGTCTCCTTGAGCTGTGATCTCCATATTCTTCTGCCCTTGAATATCAGTGCTCCTGGATCCTGGGGTTCAGATTGGGATTGGCCTTCACCTGCAGTCCCAGGTCCCCAGTTTGTGGGCAGCAAGGACAGCATAATAGATGGACCAGACTCTATAAACAAGGAGCCCATTTCTATGCCACTCTCTGGAGGAGGGACATGACAGATGACAGATGGGAGGTGGATATTCTACCGGCCCCCTGTTCCCCTGTAGAACTCTGACTAATACAGCCCCAGATAGGACTTAGGAGGCAGAAAATTAACAAGGGACTTAGCAGAAAGCAATAGCACAATCAGCCATCTGGACCTAATTGACATTTATGGGACGCCCCACCCAATAACAGGATACATGTTCTCAAGTGCGTAGGAAACATTCACCAAGATAGACTGTTATCTTACACCATAAAATAAAATGTAATCAATATAAAGGAAGCGAAACCATATTTAATATGCCCTCTGGACACCGAATTTGAGCTCTAAATCAAAACAGAAAAATAACGGGTAAATCTTCAGCCACTAGGCAATTAAAACACATTCTCTCACCTAGTCCATGAGTTTAAAAGTAACTTTCAAAAGAAATCACAAAATATTTTTAACTTAGTGAAATGGAAATATAGCCTGTCACACTTTGTGGGTGTTCTGGTTTGGTTTCTGTTGCTGTGATGAAAGACTGACCCAAAGCAACTGGGGGCGGGGGAAGGGTTTATTTGGTTTAGATGTTACAGTCCATCATTGAGGAAAGTCAGGACAGGAACACAAGGCAGGAGTCTGGAGGCAGGAACTGAGGCGTGGAGGAATGCTGCTTACTGGCTTGCTTTCCTGGCTTGCTCAGTTAACTTTCTTATACAACCCAGGCTCACCCAGAGGTGGCACTGCCCATAGTGAGTGGTTACTCCTATATAAATTATCAATTAAGAAAATTCCCACAGACAGGGCTGGAGAGATGGCTCATTGATTAAGAGCACTGGCTACTCTTGCAGAGGACCTGGGTTCAGTTACCAGCACCCACATGGTGTCTAACAACTATCTGTAACTCTAGTTCCAGGGAATTCAACACTGTCTTCTGACCTCTGAGGGCACTGCACAGCACAGGTGCACTTGCACGCATGCAGGCAAGGCACTCATATGCATAAAATGAAAATAATAAATAAAATAATTTTTTAAAAAGAAAGTTCTCATAGACATGGCCAAGGCCAATCACATAAATTTCCCTGGTTGAGGTTCCCTCTTCCCAGGTGTCTCTTGTTTGTGTCACAGCAACAAAGACTATCCAGCTGCCCAGTGGGGTATAGCCAAAGCCATAAACAGAGGAAAATTTATAGCATTGGATGTTTTTGTTAGAAAAGAAGAAACATCTCAGCCGGGCGTGATGGTGCACGCCTTTAATCCTAGCACTTGGGACGCAGAGGCAAGCGGATCTTTGTGAGTTCAAGGCCAGCCTGGTCTACAGAGTGAGTTCCAGGCCAGCTGGGGCTACAGGGAGACCCTGTCTCAAAAAGACAAAAAAAAAAAAAAAAGAAGAAGAAACATCTCAAATTAGTAATCTGGACTTCTATGATAAGAAACTAGAAAAAGGAAAGCAAAGTAAACCCAAATTAAGCAAATAAGCTGATTAAATAGTTATAGTTCAGGGCAGAGATGTTGTAGAAACCAGGGTCCCTCCACAGCTTCCTATTTAGAAATATCCAGTGACATCTAATTACACAGAGAAAGAATGGTTACTGGCCTGTCTCCCCTGCTATAGACCTACATAACTTTCCTATACTGCCATCTTCTCACCCCAGCTGCTGCCCACCACAGGCACCTGCCCTTCCAGTGTGATCACCATACTCTCTGCCCAGCTTCCTCCTTTTAGGGAAGGGGATTGAGGCTGGGTCTTGTATAGCCCGGGCTGGCCTTGAACTCCCACGTATCTGAGGCTGGCTTTGGAATCCTATGTCTACCTTCCAAATGCTCGGATGACAGCTGATAACCATCACACGTGCCTGGCTCAGCTTTCTCTTTTTTTACATTTGTTTTTAGCATTTTATTTATTTTTTTATTTTATGTATAAGAATGAATTGTGCTGGGCATGGGGGTGCATGACTTTAATCCCAGCACTCAGAAGGCAGAGGCAGGTGGATCTCTGTGAGTTCTAGGCCAGCCTGGTCTACATAGTAAGTTCCAGGACAGCTGGGGCTACAGGGGAACCCTGTCTCAAAAAGGCAAAAAAAGAAAGTGTATTGTACATAGATGAAAATGCACTCAAGTTATGAAATGCTCACAGAGGTCAGAAGAAGGCATTAGTTTCTTTGAAACGGAATTATGGACAGTTGTTAGCCACTGTGTGGGTGCTGGGAACCGAACCTGGGTCCTCTGCAAGAGCAGCCTGTGCTCTTAACTGCTGAGCCATCTCCCCAGCCTCCTCAGCTTCCTTGTAAATTTACACCCTACCTAACCTTGGGCTAAAACACCTCCACTCTCAATACATACTGAGGACCTAATATGAAGATGCTCTTTCGTGTGACTCCCAGGAATCACTTTATTCTATGGTTCCAGGGCAGGTAGTCATGATCTCCATGGCCCAGCCATTTTATGGCTCCCTGTCTGTCCCTATAGCAGAGTAGAGAGGCTCCCAAGAACAGACAGGTGGCCCAGCAGAGCTCCTTTAGAAACCTCTGTGGCATAAAACTGGCCTTCGCCTAGGGCTTTGTAATTCATAGTAAGCAATGCCTACTTCTTTCCCTCAGTGGCTGTCTGAAGGGTGCCCACTCCTCGGTGGCTGGCCTTCCTTTGGTCATAGTACACATTGCCAGTGTACACTCCAGAGCCCTCACTCCCTCACTGACCCCTGAGCATCTGTCTCCTGGGTACCCATTTCATTTGTTTTGGTATGTGGTATTTGCCAAGTGTCCCTAGAAGGTAATCCTCTTGCAAATAAAGCTGGGCAGAAGCTGGACAGGAAGTGGCCCATTGTAAATCAATTCCTAAAATGTCACTTTTAGAAAATAAGGAGATCACAGAGCTCAAGAGGCTGAGGCAGGAAAAAAGAGGTAAAGTTAAATCCAGCCTAGGCCACATAAAAAGAGACTTTATTTCAATGTGTGAATGTGTGTGTGTGTGTGTGTGTGCATATGTGTAAACAAATAATAAAAACCAAGGAGAGAATTCCTTCTGCTTGCCTATTTTTCAACAGTCAGTGGTCCATGGTCAGTATAGATAAAAGGCACCCTCCTATCACCAAGACTCTGCCAAATCCTTTTGGGAAGATTACCCACCCCCCAGTACATGGGGTATAGTTTGGCTGGTGGAAGATACTCCGGGGAACCCTCCCCTCTGGGGGAGGGTCCCTCATCAGAGCCTCTCTCAACTATTGACTTATCCCAAAGACAATCATGGGTGGCTCCCTTTCCAAACAGGAAAACAAGACCATTTCACTGGGCACTTGGCTAATAAGGCTGCCAGGAGATTCCCCTGCCTTATGTTAACACGCAGGAGAGTTTTACAAACCTTCCAGCATCTGGGTTTCCTTCCCAGTTGGCTTGTTCCCTGGGAAGTGGCACAGCCCACTATAACTCCCAGGGGAGCCAGGCACCCCACACTGGGCTGCTCTGGGATAGAAAGGCAGGAGGCATTGCTGACTGGATCTGAAGCTCTCCTTAGAAACAGAGTAAGGAAGAAACTGCAGCCAGGATGGCAGCTGCTGAGGGTCCAGTTGGGGTGTGGTTTGAGGATCAGTGCCACTTAGAAACCATATAAATGGGCGGGTGTCAAGGAGCCTGGGAGCATGAGCAATGTTTACTTCTGCTTTGAAAACTCAGCATGGAGTCTGGGGAGGACAGCAGAGAACATGAGGAGACGAGGCAGCAGGACAAGGAGACACATTTGCAGGCTCTCTCCAGAATGGGCTCATCTCTGGCCAGATACCCACCAGGCATTGCTTTGAGCCTGAAGTTTAGATGTCTATAAGCCATACTTCAGAAAGGATCTGACTCAGAATGTGAGGAATGTTGGAAATACTAAACTGCTATGCCCTGAACTCATCCTCTGGCCTCGTGTAGCAATTCCATAGTGCTCCACATCACTGAAGAAAAACACATTATTTATGCAATCACCAAGGTCCATGCCTCCTGAGCCCTGGATCCAGAAAATAAGCTGGTTAATCACTGTCATTCATGTTAATGGGTGGCAGGATTTCCCTTTCCTGGATTATTCCTATGGTCTAGGAATGATTCTGTTTTCTTTGTACATATGTTCAGAGATGATTGTTGAACAAGGAAACTGCCAAGTAAAAAATTATAAATGTAGAAAACAGAAGTCTATAATCTATCTCGGTTTGTTCTATTAAACTGCTGAACAGCATAATCTTCTGAGAGCATTTGGCTTGGGCTCTAAATCATATCTTATATCAGGAGCAGGGGAAACCAGCCAAAGTCGCTGTGGGAACTTGGGCTCCCCATCCCTGTGCTGACAATTTCAGAAAGATCTTTCCAAAATCAGTTGTAAGAACAGAGAAAAAATGCTTCTAAGAAGTAGAAGTCATTGGGAAGGGTGTTCTGTGTGTGCATGTGTATATGTATGTGTGTGCGTGTATGTGCATGTGGAGTGTGTGTGCATGTGGGGATGTATGCCTATTGTATATGTGTGTTCATATATACACATGTGGCCATGTATCTGTATGTTATTTGTATATGTGTGGACGGCATGTGTATGTGTGTGTGTTTGCATCTATGTGTGCATGTGGGATTGTTGTGTATTTGCATGTGGTGTGGTGGGTGTGTTTGTAGTGTGTGTTAGTGTGGTGTGTGTCAATGTGCATATTGGGTGGGTGGGTGTCTTTATATATGTGGTGTGTATACATAGTGTATGTGTACGTGTGCTGTGTGTGGTGTGTCTGTGTTCATGTGATGTGTGTGTCTGTGTCTATGGGCATGTGTATGGTACATGTCTATGTGTCTGTGTCTGTGCGCATGTGCGAGGGTCTGAGTCTGTGTGTGATGAGAGAAACAGAGAGAAATGAACTATTGATTATAAGCCAGCAAAGCAAATTGGCAGGTACTGTACCGAGGGACACACACCTCATTCAGAGCTTTAGGCACGGCCACTAAACAAGTGAGAGAGATTGCCTTGCATGTAGCCCTACTCCAAAATTATTGGTGTGGCCATAACAATCTCGTTTTCTCTTCAGTAGGAAAATAACCTTGGAGCCATGTGACTGCCAAGCTGAGTGCCAGCGGGGGGCATGGAAATTACGGAATTCTAGTTCTTTCTGGAAGATGTATCCAAAACCGTGACCCTTTTGAGATTTTTAACAGCAGACAGACTTTCAGATGGCTCTGGGCTGTCTTGTCTCTAGAGTCATACAGACTGCAGTTGTGTAGTCTCAGTAGAATGGGGTGAGACTGGTGCCCTTCCAACGTGGCCATCTTCAACTTACAGAGTGGCTTGGTCCTCTTCATCCTCATTGTCCTCCCAGTCATTGTCACATCCTGTGTCCTGTTGTGCTCCCACTGGATTGCACTGTTTTTAACATGGGGGCAGGGGGGACTGTGCTGGGAGGGGGAGAGTAGATGCCTCAAGGGCAGCTTGTGAGAGTTAACACTCAGATCAGTTTACTCTGAGGTTTTTATTTGCTTGCTTGGTGGTTTTTTGTTTTTTGTTTTTGTTTTTGTTTTGGAGGCGGGTAGCCCTTTTTATTTTTTATTTTAAGACGGGCTCTTATAGAAAGCTATTCTCCAAGTAAGACAGCTGCCATCTCTTTCAAATCAACTGTGCCCCTTTGCAGGAGACCATCACAACCAGACTTATTAACTGTTGATATTCTCTAGTGGAGGAAGGGGTGGGAAGGGTCACTGACTCTTGCTCAGGATTCCAGCTGCTCCTCCCTAACTGCAGGTGGAGGTTTTGGGGTCTAGCGGAAATGTTAGAATACACAGGCTAAAGCCAGGCGTGGTGGCGCTCGCCTTTAATCCTAGCACTCGGGAGGCAGAGGCAGGCGGATCTTTGTGAGTTCAAGTCCCGCCTGGTTTACAGAGGGAGTTCCAGGACAGCTGGGGCTACAGGGAGACCCTGTCTCAAAAAGACCAAAACAAACAAACAAACAAAAAAAACAAGAATACACAGGCTAAACAAGGTTAACAAAGAGGGCTCCGTCTATGCACCTATGGGGAAGCCACCATCCGTGAAGACCTACCGGCATGGCTGCTTTAGGGTCACCCACGGTCTTGTAAGTAATCCCTCACCCATTCTCTGTAAGAAAGCCCAATAAACTCTGGCTCTCCAGTGTGAGCCCTGGTGGAATCACACTTTGCTTTGGCATTTGAACCTTAGGAGGAGGGGTAAACATTAGTTATGTCTCCTCAGGGAAGGAATTCTCACAACGTGAGGGTCTTACCAAATTGTCCAGACAGACCTTTAACGAGTAATCTTCCTACCTTAGTTTTCCTAAGTAGCGGGGATTACAGGCCCGTGCCACGAGGACAGCGTCCAAATCATGTTCTATACCATGACAGCATGCAGCCTGCAGATCCAAACATTCCAGAAAAAAAACTATTTTACAAAAACAAAGAAGAAACGTACAGTCACAAAACTTACTTACTGTTGTTACCTTGATGTCAGACCTTAACCTGCTTGAATGTACAGTAAGCACTACACACACAGCCCGGACTCCCCTTCGGCTCCATTCCCACATGTGTTTCTGGGAGATGCATGTTGCTCACATTCTTACCAGCCACGGAAAAGATTATTTTTAAGTTTTTGTGGAAATGTTTCATGTATAACAATTCAAAGGCTTTGGAATCCTTCCCAGGCTCATAGCATCTCCCCCCCTCCCCAAGAGAATGCTTCTCTCTAAAACTCGCAGAAGAAACTCTCATATTCCACCCCTTCCTGGGCCTCTCTACAATAGTCCCTGCTCCCTGGCCACCATCACAAGGCATGGAAACCTGTAGCCAATGCCCCCAGCCGTAAACTCATTAAGAGAGGAATAGCATCGCTCCCATTTACTGTACTGATAAAATTCTGAGGCACTTTACAAAGAATTTCAAAAGCTACAGTCCATGTGGAACAAGGAAACAAAATCAATGTGCAGTGGGCGTCTGTGCATTTTACAGGGCGAGCGGCCTTTTCTCTCTGAGGAGATAATACGATGGGGTAGGGCAGTTAGCTGCAAGCTCCTGGCGGGGATTCAAGGGCGATGAACACAAAAAAGGAAACATAGATGCAGAAAGGAGGCAGCCAAACGTCTCCATATGTCACTTTTCCAGTACATTTGAGTTTAAATGACTGTGGAATGTGTGGCCAAGTAGGCTATGCTAGGGCTAGATGGAAAAGAGGACCAGTCAGATGTAGATTAGTTCATGGGTGCAGGTAGTGAACATGGTGCAACATGGCACAGTTTAAGCTGTGGATGGAATGTGACTGGTTTTGTTCCTCTGTAAGGTTGGAATAAATAGTGAAGAGAGGCTAAGCATCCAACGAGGAAAACGAGATGCTGAAAGCAGAGAGAAATGGGGTAGAATCCGATGCTGGGATCCCGTCCACAGTGCACTTCATTGACAGAAGCAAAGAGATGGATCAGTCCTGGGGGGGGGCACTGATAACCCTCTACAGGCTTAGCTGCTGTCCCGTTGCTCAGCTCTGCCTTGTTGAAGACAGACCCTGAAGCTGCTGCCCGGCCCTCCCTTCTAACTAGTGGGCTAAAATAACGCCATTAGCACAGTCCTAGGATAACATCCTAAGAAAACTGAGATCATTTTCACTTCTGTTATCAAGGAGTGGGATGGAGAATAGCAACTAATTAATTCAGGCAGATGAATGTGCAGGGGAGACGGCCAGCCAAGCAGAGCAGAGGTTGCCATTTTCTTGGAAGGGAGTCCTGATTGGCTGCAGAGAGGCGGGGGTGATCTTCGGGACCAAGAGGACTTCAGAAGCCCAGAGAAACCCAAAATGCTCCAGATACTGGTGTGAGAAGATCTAAGGCATGCGGCAGAACGTCTGCTACAAGGGTACTGTATAGATAAAGTTCACAGGCTGTTATTCTCTGTATCTATTTCCCTGTGTGGAAGGAAGATTCTGGAAGGTCAAACAGAAGACTCTAAAGCAAACATTACTGTAGAGAGCAGAGGTAGGGGCAACGTCATTGACCTCCAGCCTCATGTGTAACTTTGTATGCCTTATTAAGTTCACCCAGGGAGGGTATCTCTTCCATACACGTGAAGACTTCCCACTCTTGGAGACTGGCTTCCAGAACGGATTCTATGATGTGGCCTTGCTCATCTTTTGCTTTTCAAACCCCAAACTTCAGCATTTGAGCAAGAGCATCGAAAAGAAATGCCTAGGCCTTTCATGCCACAAGAGCCACTGTGCCTCTCCCTGGTGTCAGAACAGAAAACAAGGCCATTCCTGACCTGCTTGGAGACAGAAAGACAGCCTCTGGCAGAGCCCTGAGTTGAGCTCCACTCTCCTGTGATTGGTTTGAGATCCCTGGCTGCTGTGACTACTTCCTGCCTTAGAGGGAAAGCTGTCCTGCAGAAGCATCTGCCACCCCCTTCAAGAAGAAACTAGCTCATGTTTAAAAGCCATGTGTCCTGCATTTGCACTGCACAGTGGGCCCTGGTTGGAATCAACGACTACATAACCAGCATCAGATAGATGGTGGAGGGTCTGTGAGGCACAGGAAGGAACGCGATGGACCAGATGACCTCGGAAGCAAAGCTCCACCACCTTTTGAGGATCACAGAGCGATGCCACAGGAGCAGAGGAAAAGACACAGAGTGTGTATGAGCCACACCCCAGGACACTAGCAGGGACCTGTATACAGCCCAGCTCTGTACAAATCAGCTATGGGGAAAGGGACTGAGCAGTGGTAGAAGGAACAGTGGGCTCTCTTGTGGAGACACTGAACGCTCCGATGGGGGTACTGGGAGCTCCTGTGGGGGTCTCTGGGTACTCCTGTGGGGACACTAGGTACCCCTGTGAGGTCACTGGGTACTCCTGTGGGGGAACTAGGTACTCCTGTGAGGACACTGGGCACTCTAGTAGGTACACAGGACATTGTGGGAACACTGAGTGCTCCTGTAGGGGCATTCCTGGAGGGACCCACTGTGCTACTGTACGGACACAGGGCACACTGTGAGCATTCCTGTAGGGACCCAGTGTGCTACTGTACAGACACAGGGCACACTGTGGGCATTCCTGTAGGGACCCAGTGTGCTACTGTACAGACACAGGGCACACTGTGGGCATTCCTGTAGGGACCCAGTGTGCTACTGTACAGACACAGGGCACACTGTGGGCATTCCTGTAGGGACCCAGTGTGCTACTGTACAGACACAGGGCACACTGTGGGCATTCCTGTAGGGACCCAGTGTGCTACTGTACAGACACAGGGCACACTGTGGGCATTCCTGTAGGGACCCAGTGTGCTACTGTACAGACACAGGGCACACTGTGGGCATTCCTGTAGGGACCCAGTGTGCTACTGTACAGACACAGGGCACACTGTGGGCATTCCTGTAGGGACCCAGTGTGCTACTGTACAGACACAGGGCACACTGTGGGCATTCCTGTAGGGACCCAGTGTGCTACTGTACAGACACAGGGCACACTGTGGGCATTCCTGTAGGGACCCAGTGTGCTACTGTACAGACACAGGGCACACTGTGGGCATTCCTGTAGGGACCCAGTGTGCTACTGTACAGACACAGGGCACACTGTGGGCATTCCTGTAGGGACCCAGTGTGCTACTGTACAGACACAGGGCACACTGTGGGCATTCCTGTAGGGACCCAGTGTGCTACTGTACAGACACAGGGCACACTGTGGGCATTCCTGTAGGGACCCAGTGTGCTACTGTACAGACATAGGGCACCCTGTGGGCATTCCTGTAGGGACCCAGTGTGCTACGATACAGACATAGGGCACACTGTGTGAACACTTGTGCTCCCACGGGGACACTGCGTAGCTTTTCTTCCCCCTCTCTCTCCTTCCTTCCCTCCTTTTCTGCCTTCCTTCTCCCCTTTCTCTCTCACTCTTTTTCATCATTCCTCCTTCATTCTGTCTCTTTCTTCCCTCCATCTCTTTCCCTGTTTCCATCCTTTCCTCTTTCCCTCCCTCTTTTCCCTCTGTCTCTATCTATCTCTCCATCCTTCTTTCTTTTCTCACTCATTCCCTGTCTCTCTCTTTCAGCCTTCTGCCCATGAATACTAGGGACTTGGTTTTGCAAGATCTTCTAAGGTTTGTGGAGAAGCTAGAAATTCCCATTTCATGTAAAACCTTTTGATTTTTTCAACACTGAGAATCAAATATTCAGAAAATGTGCCCACAGACTAAATAAAGCCCTAGGTGCCACTTTTCAATCTCTATAAAGACGGTGGCATTGAGAGGTTTACAAAAAGAATTTGAAAACACAGCACCCTTGAGATATTAGTAAAAAGACAAAAAGTTAAAAAAAAAAAAAAAGAGAGAGAGCACAGTTGTTTTGCCTGTCTTACTGGCAAGTACAGCTACCCTGAGGCTGCCACTGTTTTGCCATCCTTCAAAGATGTGAGACACAGCTTTTCAACCTTCCAATATGGACTGAAGACTAATATCTCTCCAAGAATCCTCCAAACCTTCAGTGCCAGATGGGGACTGCTGAGACATCTGACTTGTGGACTGAGCTACTACTGGGGTTTCTGCCCCTTCAGAGTATAGACAGCCATTGTTGGACTACCCAGGCTGTATCATGGAGGTCAGTATAAGAAGATCAAGACAGGACATGGTGCTTACTGGACCTCACTTGGTGACCATGGGAAGGGAAAATCCCAGTGTGGAGCACAAGGGCAGAACTGATGGTGGTTTGGGACTTGCCAAGGAGGAGCCTTCAAACATGACATCTTTCAGCCTAATAAAAAAAAAATCATGGGCTGGAGAGATGGCCTAGTGGTTAAGAGCGTCGACCGCTCTAACAGAGGACCTGGGTTCGATCCCCAGCAACCACATGGCAGCAGAGAACCGTTTGAAACTCCAATTCCAGGAGAACTCCAGTTCCAGGGGAATCCAACACCCTCTTCTGACCTCCGAAGGCATTGCACGACACGGGTGCACAAACCTGCATGCAGACCATACATTCATACACATACAGAAATAAAATTTAAAAAAATCATAAGCTGAAGATGCTAAAACCTATAATATATGTGGCATGCATACGTGCATATTTTGGAGTGATGCATATTGGAAGGAATAACAACAACAATAACAACAACACCAACAGAAAAGATTGCATCAAAGAACTGACTGAAATGGTGAAGTTCTGCTCAAAACAGTAAACTTCTGCATTAAGAATTTTGAGAGAGACTCAGAAAAAGATGAAAAACATGTTTGGCAGAATGCATGAGCTCTGGTGGAGTGGGGGGGCAGGGAGGGGCGCACGGGCCTAGATTTTATTTGTAATGTAATTTTGTATGAAATGCACATTGGCCTTGAAAAAAAAAAAAGAAAACCGTATAAGTTGGGTTAAAATCCATCTAAGTCTATTTGTGTCATGATGACAAAAGAATTGGGCATTGCTCTCAGTTCTGCGGGTTGAACATCCAAGACCGAGGTTCTAACAGAGTTGACATTTGTGAAGCTGCTTCCTAAATACTATTTGAACGTGAACGTCCCCCACAGCCTCCCGTGTTTGAACACTCATGGAGCCTGTGGGAAATGGAGTCTAACTGGCAGGTGCAGGCTCCTGGGTGCAGGTCTTGGGGGCTAGAGGCCAGCCTTGCTTCCTGTCCTCTCTGATTCTCGATCTAGCAAGATGTAAACGAGATGTATGAACGCTCCTGCCAGCATGCCTTCCCCACCATGACACACTACACCCTCAAAATTCTACTGTACGGACACAGGACACACTGTTATTTGAGCCCAAATAACCCTCTCCTGAGTTGCTTCTGCCAATGATGAGAAAACACTGGTTCCTGGATGGTGAGGTCCAGCTGGGCTCTCCTGTGGTGGGAGGGGTGCCAGGGTTTTCTCTGGCCTTTTTTTTTTTTTTCCGGTCTTTTCGAGACAGGGTCTCTCTGTAGCCCAAGCTGTCCTGGAACTCACTCTGTAGACCAGGCTGGCCTTGAACTCACAAAGATCCGCCTGCCTCTGCCTCCCGAATGCTAGGATTAAAGGCGTGCACCACCACGCCCAGCTTCTCTGGCCTCTTTTATAACAGCACTAATTCCAGTCACAAGGGCCCCACCCTGATGACCTAATCACCTCCTGATACGCATATCACTGCCTTGAAAGCAAGGATTTCAACATGTACTTGGGAAAAGTACATTCAACCACACAAAGATCCCTACAGATGTTTAAATACATACAGCAAAGAGCAAGAGGCACAACAGCCTTGTCCCCTCCCTCTCCTTGTTAAATAATCATTGTTAAGGAGGAAGAGAGCTGAGTATCCCTGCAGGCCAACAGAAGAGCACGGCCAGCAGGACTCAGGGGTGCTGCATCACCCCGACCCGTAATCTTGCTAGTGATACAAAATGGTGTTAAAACACTTGTTTTCAACTAGGAAAACAGAAATTTCAACTTAGAAAAAAAACTATTTCTGCATTTAGCTTTCCTGATAATTTTGCATTCCTGGGTGGTGTTAAATGTTGCTTAGATTTATAATAGGAAGCAATTACCAGACAAATCCACTGTCTTCGGCTAATACGGTTCCCTCCAAAACGCAATGTTTCTGAAGAAACAGATAAAAGCCAGGCTTAAGTGATCACATTTGGGGAGGCAATTCCTTTTATATCTTTTTTAAAAGTGATTACAGACAAATTTGCTTTGCCAAAAAAGCCACCGCCTAGTATACTTGTACTTTATTTTCCTGGCATCCCTAGGCCCCTTAATTTTTTTGCAATTAGGGAAAATATTTGATGATAATGACTTCTCTCACTTGAGTCAGATAATTCCCGTCCCCCCCTCCCTCCAGCTCTTCTCACCCCCCCAGCTTTTCCCAAAATCCAGTCTCCACTTCCACTGCCCGTGGATCATCTTGAAATGGCAGAGTTTCACTCCACCCTCCGCCCCTCCAGTGCATTGCAGTCTGTTTCCTTGGAGGCTGGAACCCAGTGGTCCTTTCGCTGGGTGGTAAATGGAATGTAGGATGCATGCGAGCAAGCGCTTTAGGACACACAAGATTGATGGGCTGGGGAGCCAGGCTCCAGGACAGGCACTTGCTACCCTGTGAGAGGCCCTGGGCCCCAACCCAGCTCTACAATGAAAGGGAAGAAAGGAAAGAAGAAAGGAAAAAAGAAGGGGGGGGGAGTGCAGGCAAGCAGGCTCTCTTCAGCCTGTTAACTCCCTTGGTCATTGGTGAAATTCTAAGAGCAGAACTTAACTAACTAGGGCAGTTCTGAGATTCCCTGAGTGTGTGTAAGGCAGGACAGCTACTCACCGCCTCACCTCATGCTTAGAGAAGAGTGCTTTCCCATCCGTGTCAGCCTTCCCAGAAGATTTGGAGGACTTTTTACCTGCCCTCACCCCCACAATTCCATGAGTTTCCTCAAGTGACGTCACCTGGCACTCACATCTCCTCCTGAATCTCACAGCTCCCAGCATCCTTCATGGTGACATGGTGGTTCTGGGAATGTGCGCAAATGTGAACAGGATCGCCCACCCCACCCACTGCTGTCGGGCCAGGGATTTTACAATGCCCTTGAGGTCTTTTCACTCTGTGTCCCCTGCCTGAAGGTAGAGGACCCCCGAGACTCAATGATTAGAAGCCCTTGGGTCCCAAAATCACCACACACAGAAAGCCATCTGCTGTCTGGGAACACCTGGCCCCCACTTGGAAAAGGCATAAACTTGTATTGTGGGCCTGTCCCCACCCGTGGCTTCTGGAAGCTTTGCCATTGTGTGGGACACGGTGGGAGGCAATAGACAATTCTGAGAGCTGAAGGGGACAAAGCCTCACTTCCCACCACACAGAGTCCCCAACCACCTGCAGCTTCTGCCCTCTTCCCTAGGACTAATCCCAAATGAACAGCAGACAATGTGTCTTCACAGGAGGGTCACAGCGCTGACTACCCACCCTCTGGCTACCACCACCTCTGGCTCCTCAACTGGCTGTCCTCCAAGACTAACTCTCCAGCCTCAGGATTCTGCAGACCCCAACATCATTTTAGAAACTCCTTTTTGGCCTCAGCAAGCCAGGATCTGTCTTGCAGTTGCAGCCCAAGACTGTGAATAACACACTTGATATCAGTGCAGAAAAATGTTTACACATGCTTGGGTGTTCTCAGCCAAGCCGGCCACCCTCATCCCCCATTCCCACCCCCAGCCAGATCTGATGTAACAGCCATGCAGCCACACCCTTGGCCCCAGATACTGGACACGTCTCATGAACTTAGGGTGCCCAAACCACTAGTCTGATCATTCTCTGTATCCTTAGGGATGGGCCAGGTGCCAAGAGCAGCCTCAGGTTCAGAGCTAAGTGATAAAGCCTGACTCCTCTGGGAATGTGAGTGGATGACCCTCGGCAAAGACTAAAGGGACAAAGTCTTGCTACCCTCAGCCCTGTTGTGAGTCCACAGCTTTGGGCTCCTTATGTCCCTGGATCTGAGGGACTCCAGCTCTGTGTGGTCTGAAGGTCAAGGCTGCCTGCTGTGACCATCACACGCCACACAGGCAGCAGCCTTGCAGATCACCCTCCTTGTGCAGTGATTCCGAACTAGTTCCTTAGCTCTGTGTCTCTTCACGTGGCTTTGGTAACCTACACAAGCCAGAAGGAAGGAGGGAGTGAGGCTGGGGGAGGCCCCAGTGATAACGTGCTTGCCATGGAAGCATGAGGGTCTGAGCTCAAATCCGAATCACTCATGAAGAATGCTGAGCATGCTGGTACACGCCCATAATCTCAGTGCTGGGAAGGCAGAGCCAGGACAATCCCTGGGGCACACTGACCAGCCAGTCTGGCTCCAGGTTCAGAGAAATACTGGCTCAAAAAATAAAGTGGAGAGCAATAGAGAAAGACACCTGACCTTGGGCCTGGAGAGATGGCTCAGCAGTTAAGAGCACTGGCTGCTCAAGCAGAGAACCTGGGTTTAGATCCCAGCAACCCACATGGTGGCTAACCACCATCCTTAATTCCAATTCCAGGGGATCTGATGCCCCCTTCTGGCCTCCACAGGCATTGCATGACACTGGCGCACATCTACATATGCAGGTAAAACATTCATACACTTAAAATTTTTAATTTTTTATTATTTTCATTTTATGTTTATGAGTATTTTGCCTACATGTGTATGTACCCATGTTATGCAATGCTCACGGAGGACAGAGGAGGGAGTCGGACCCCCTGTTGTTAGTCACCATGTGGGTGCTGAGAACCAAACCCTGGTCCTCTGCAAGAGTACCCAGTGCTCTTAACCACTGAGCCATCTCTCCAGTCCCATAAATAATTTTTATAAGACAACAAATGTTGACCTCTGGGCTACTGCGCGCGCACACACACACACACACACACACACACACACTCATACAAAGGGAAGAAGAAAGAAGTGAGTGGCTGGTATGTGGTCAGAACCCAAGCACCCCACACCCTTCTACTCACATCCCATCCCCCAGTACCTCAGATCATGTCACACTTGTGCTCAAAACAGAGGAAGCCGGGTAAAATTCAGTCAGCTACAAAGAGCCTCATACATGGACCACAGGGCTGAGAGCACACAAAATGCCTTCCAGAAGCCTTTCCAGCACAAACATTCATCTGAGCCTGTTGAAAAGGCTCAGCTACCTGACAGCTGGCATTTCTGGTGGTGCCCAGGCCACTCCTGGGAGCTAAAGTCTGTTATAGGAGAGAGAGATATGACCTCCAGTGGTCACTGCAGTTTCTGCACAGGGTCACATAAGATTTGTTTTCAGGTGCCCAAATCTCTCTAAGTAGAGACCTCAGTGTGGCAGTCTGCATCCCGAGACACTGGACATCTGTGGACATTGGCTGGCTCGGTGTTCTTTCTAAAGGTTATAGGAGTCTCAGCTCCGTGCTTCCACCATTCCTCCAAATAAACAGAAGATGAAAGAGAGAAAGAGCTATTCCTGGGCCCTAATTCACACTTAATGATCGTAAAACCGACTGCTGGAGCAGCGTTTCTGCACCTGAGGTTGGTCTCCTGCCCACTCTGCCATGGGCCCTCTTCTCCAAATGGGGAAGGAGAATTACGGAGCCCAACAGCTGAAAATGTCCATGAGGTAGGAGCCGCCACAACAGTGAATAAATGTGACCACCTGTCCCCGAACAACTCCACTACCCCTCCTCAGAGCTAATTCCGGGTTTAATCACTTCTACCATCTGGAAAGTCTCCCGTGCATCTGCCTGCCGGGCCCCTCAATAGGTCAAGAGGGGAATAGTTACCAGGAGCTGCTTTGCAGAACTCCTGAGCAGCAGTAATTGTCCGTCTCAGAACTGCACTGCTCTGGGAACTTGCCACCCTGAAGGGACAGCAGAGGACAGTTGGGATAAACAGGTGATTGTGAGCTCCCTGCTAGGTCTCCTGCCTCTTTCCGGGTGTCTAAAAAATGTCTGCAAGCCCCTCAGTTCTAGAACTCCTGGGTGGGACCGACAATCTCTCTGCTCTGCTGCCCCCTGGTGGAACCTCTGCGCAGACCCACACTCTGGTTAGATCAGCAAGCTGATGGCTGAGCTTCCTGTGGAAGAGTGAAACATCTCCAGTCTGTCTCTTTTGATGGTGCTTATTTCGAGATGTGAACCTCGGCATTCTGCTCCAGCTCCAGCTCCAGCTCCAGCTCCAGCTCCAGCTCCAGCTCCAGCTCCAGCTCCAGCTCCAGCCGCCATGCCTCCCGCCACAATGGACTCTAATTCCCTGGAACTGTCAATCGAGCTTACAGTTAAGATATTGGCCTGTGTCTCAGAAGAGATTTTGAACTATAGATTTTTGAATAGAATTGAGACTGCTAAAGACTATGGGGACTTTTAAGGTTTGACTAAATGCATTTTGCATTTTATATGCTCCACCTCCAGCTGCCATGCCTCCTGCCACAATGGACTCTAATTCCCTGGAACCGTCAATCGTGTCAGTGGAGACCAAAGAGGAAGAGAGATACCCTGGAGCTCAAGTTACAGGCAGTTGAGAGCCATCCTATGTGGATTCTAGGAATCAAACCCAAGTCTTCTACAAGACCTACAAGACCATCGAGCCTTCTTAACTGATGTGCTGTCACTCTAGCCCCCAAAGTTTTGTATTTTTTTTATTAATTTTTATTTATTTCTGTATGTGTACAAATGAATGTACTATCTACATGCAAGTCTGTGCACCCGTGTCGTGCAATGCCGCGGAGGTCAGAAGTGGGTGTCGGATTCCCCTGGAGCTGGAGTTCTCCTGGAATTGGAGTTTCAGACGGTTCTCAGCCGCCATGTGGGTGCTGGGGATCGAACCTGGGTCCTCTGCAAGAGCGGTCGGTGCTCTTAACCGCTAGGCCATCTCTCCAGCCCCAGTTTTGTTTTGTTTTTAAGCACATCTGACAGAGCATTAATGTCAAGAATATATAAACTACTTAGAAAACAAAGAAGTAAGAAGACAAATGACCTACTCAAAAGATGGAGTAAAGAGCTGAACAGAGTCTTCACCAGTGAGGAATTAAAGATGGCTGAGAAACATCTTAAAAAGGGGCTGGAGAGATGGCCTAGCGGTTAAGAGCACCGACCGCTCTTACAGAGGACCCGGGTTCGATCCCCAGCACCCACATGGCGGCCGAGAGCCATCTGAAACTCCAATTCCAGGAGAACTCCAGTTCCAGGGGAATCCGAGACCCTCTTCTGACCTCCGCGGCATTGCACGACACGGGTGCACAAACCTGCATGCAGACAGTACATTGGTACACATACAGAAATAAATAAAATAAAATAAAAATTAAAAAAAAAGTGTTCATCATCATTAATAATTAAGGAAATGCAAATTAAAACCACTCTCAGATATCATGTCACTCCAGTACGGCTAGCTAAGATCAAGAAAACAAAAGACAACAGATGCTGGAGGGGTTGTGGGGAAAGGGGAACACTCCTCTACTGCTGGTGGGAATGTAAACTTGTACAGCCACTATGGAAAGCAGTGTGGAGAACCCTTAAAAGACTCGGAATGAGCTTACCACCTGACCTAGTCATATCACTCCTGGGTATATACCCCAAAGACTCATCCTACCACAAAGATATATGCACATACATGTTTGTTGCAGCTCTCTTCACAATAGCGAAGAGCTGGAACCAACCCATATGCCCCTCAACAGACAAGTGGATGACAAAAATGTGGTACATCTAACAATGGAGTACCTATTCAGGTAAAGAATGATGGCATTATGAACTTTGCAGGTAAATGGATGGGGCTTGAAGCCATTATGCTGAGTGAGGTGACACAGTCCCAGAAAGACAAAAGGAGAATGGTTTCCCTCATTTGTGGATGCTAACACCAAATCTCCCAGATGAAAGGCAAGCTGAAGGACAATATGGTTATATTTTTGGTTTATCTGAAAGCAACTATGTTGTCATAATGTGAATCCCCCAATGGGCTCTAGAATCCACCCACCAATAACTTTCAGACTCTGTAATTACTGTATATGGGTGGAGAGTATGTATCCATATTTTAGAATAATATGAAATTAACGGAGGAAAATGTGAATTCCTAAGCATTAAAAAAGACTGAGAGAAAGATGCAGGACAATTATGGCAGAATACATGATCTGGGATGGTTTGGGGTGGGATGGGGGGAAGGGATAGGGGAATATGCCTGAATAGAAATGAAAAATGATGTATGAAATACATAAAACATCAATAAAAAAGAAAAAGAAAAAGAAAAAGAAAAAAAAGAATGAAACATTAGCCCCACCCCCTTCAGCAGCCCCCTGAAGGGGCAGTCTGGAAGCACTCCGTCCTCACTCTTCCCCAGCCTCACCTCCCTATATTTTGCCTTCTCTAGTGACCTGAAGTTCTCAAAGGGGGCTCTGCCAACAGACCCTCCCTGGAGCTCCCTCTCTCCCGTACACCCTGAGAGCTTTCACCCACAGCTTCAGCCTTGACTTCCACCCTAGATAGCAACCAGCCCGTTGCTCCACTTAATGTCCACGCAGCATTTAACATCAGGACTGATGGTGTGGTGGTTGGTTTCTAATGTCAACTTGGCTACATACCAGAATCACCTGAGTAGGCGTCCTCAACAGAGGAATGGTCTTAATTGCCTTAATAGATGTAGGAAGACCCAGCCCAAATGTTGGTGGCACCTTCTGGTAGCAGCCCTGATACAAAGTGTCATGGCAAGACAAAGATGATTCGTCTTTTGCTTGTTTGACCTTCCCTCTGACCACTGGCGTCAGAGCCAGCACTTCCAGGCTTCTGTCACTGACAGGAACATCAGTTCTTCTGGAACTCTCCAGGTTTTCAACACCAGATTGGGACTGCTGAGGCACCAAACCTGTGGACTGAGTAACTACTGGTTCCTGCCCCCTCCAGTGTGAGACAGCCACTGAGGGACTACGCCAGCTACTGAGATGCCATGCAGCCTCAAGGACCTAGCAGCTACCAAGTTCTCTGGCTTTCACATAGGATTCGGCTATTGTTAAAGTAATCTGATTAATACATTTTTTTAAATTTATATTCATTTTAGCAGTTATTTGCTTCTATAGAGCCCTGATTAATACAAGTGCTCTGTGCGACTGTTTCCCAAAACTAGAGTAACAGGCCATACTGTTTTGCCAGTCGCTCACTCCCAGCCAACGGCATAGGTTAGGCATGCTGGCACAGTAAGTGACTGAGAGGAACCTGTAGGCTGGCATGAAGTGGGTGCTTGGTTTCCCAAGGGAATGCTGGAGAGAAGTGGCAAGTGCTGTGTGTACTGGCTGCTGCTTCCTGAGGCCTTCCTTCTCCATGCATCCCAACCAAGCCTTCACACAGACATACAACAGGAGGACCCCAGCACCAGTAGCAGCTGTGTGCTGGCAACACCCTCTTGGGTTCAGCCAAATCTACCAAGTCACATCTTAGCTGGCCTGCGACAGTATATGTCTATGCATGACTCATGTATGTCAGTGTCTGGGAGATGGCTGTAACTCTGTGAAATACTGCGCGTCAGTAAAGGAAGGAGCAGCCCACAGCTTCACTGCATGTTCTGACGCTCCAACCCAAGGAGCGTCCATCCCTAAGATCTTTTTTTTTGGTCTTTTCGAGACAGGGTCTTCATCCCTAAGATCTTAGACCCCCCAGTGACTGCATTTAATCAAACTAATGCTCCAAAACGACGTTGGTGCCAAACGACGTTGGTGCCAGAGGACTTCCCAGCTTGCCATGACGCATCTGCAGCCTGCCTTCAGCTGAGCCACTGGTGGCAAATGTGGAGCTCAGGTGCCCTCTTCCTGTAGAGCTTCGTTTTACACTTCCTTGAATTGATCCTCTGTGGATTTTGTGCACTTAGGCTTGACCATTATTTCAGGATGCAGTTCCCACAGACCTATCAGTGTCCCTAACAGCCTGAATGTTAAATGCATCTAAGGTACTCGAGGGTAGGTGGCTCAGCCTCCTCTACATGGAAAATGTGTCACCCACACCTAGCCCCCTCAATGGTTGAGTGTCTACATGTCTGGAGCATTGGATGCCTGTTTTGAGGGTAGAAATCCCTGGAATCACACTACAAATTTATCTCCAGTTTTCCCTCCTCTCAGTGGCACAAGGAGATGCCTCAGCCCTCTTCTCTCTAGACACAGTGACCCAAACACTTATTGGCTTGCTCCCAGGCTCCTGTGCAGAGGCTAGAGTCTCAAGACGCAAGAACTCTGTAAGACCTAAGCTCAGAAAGAGCCTGACACCAGCCAGCACAGAGTCCTGTCCAAGCCAAGGCCCCGGAGCGGCTTTCCTTCACAACTACTTGAAAACTGGTGTTGCAAAGAGCCAGAAAATTGACCCTTTGACCCTTGGGGTGGGAGGCTGCAGGGGACACAGTACGATTTAAACAAATCCCCTGGAAGTAGGCTTGTAGGGACAGCATGGAGCATAGGCGCCCCCGCGTGGCTTGTAGGGGAATTTATTCCAGAGGTGTTGGTGAACCTCCAAGGAGCTCAGAAGTATGGAAACTGGAGGCTTCCAGGGAACCCCTTTCTAACAGGGACAGGGAGCATGCATTCTAGCAGGACAGGGCATGCCCACCGTTAGCAGAGGGCGTAGAAGACTCACACTGAAGCCGACCGGGCCTCCACTCTACTGGCCAGTCAGCACTAAGCATCTGGGAAGGAAGAACCTAGTAGGTGCCCAGATTCTGGGTCAGACAGACAGATGAACAGCAATAAAAATATGGCAAGGGGCACAGAACCATCCAAAGACTTCCATAGCAGAGTGTGCTAAATGGCACACTGTCTTCCCCTCCGTTCCTATCTCTATCGCTCACCTTTTCCTCTCCCTGTCTATCATTATCTCTGTCTCTGTTGCTTTTCAGTGGATGACTGAATCAGGGAGGGTGAGTAGTGGTCAACCCCAAGGACATGGGAAATATGGGCTCTCCCCAGGCAAAGATGCCATGCCACACAAAGCAGGTCTTCCCACATACCCAGCTTTGCCCTGGTGAGGTCAGAGAAGAACAGCCAAGACTGAACAACAGTAACCTCTAGAACAAAGGAAGGGCATATGAAGGAAATCGAGACCTCATAAGTGACCGTGGCCACAGAGTGAACACATGACCTGTAATCTCACTCCTGTGTACACAAGGCAACTAAAAACGGGTGTTCAAAATACACCACACACAAAAGCCATTGACACAAGCCGAACACTTGTCAGTGCTAAGTAGATACAAATGCAGTCCATCCACACACAACCACAGAAAGGAGCGAGGTTCTATCACTTGCTACAAAGTGAGTCAGCCTTAAAATACGACCAGAGTAAGAAGCTAGACAGAGGTCCAGTTTAAACAAGCTGTTCAGAATAGGCAAATCCATGCAGACAGAAAACAGATTCGCGGTTGCAGAGGCTAAAGGCAGAGTGGGAGCAGCTGCTCATGGGAAGGGGGTTCTAGATCGGAGGGGCATGTGACAAAGGCCAGTTGGTCAGCCTGGTCCTGTGGGAAGGTGGAGGGAACTTTGTGAGGCAGAGTATGGTGGGAGGAAGGCAGGTCACTGGAGACATGCCCTAGAAGGACATAGTGGGACCTTCCACCCTTCTCTGCTTCCCAGAGGCCATGTGGTAAACAGGCCTCCTCCGCCAACTGCTCCCTCTGCTGGCCACAACCCAAAGAAACAGGGCCAAGTAACCATAGACTGAAACTAGGAGCTGAAACAAACCTATTGTCCTTTTAAACCGATTCTCTCAGGCATTCATTAGAGTAACAAACAGCTTAAGGCAGGGTCATGATGGTTAGAAAGTGAATGGTGACTCATGCCACCGGCTGTATGCTGCGAATGGTTAATATTCTAGTTACAAAATTCTCTATTGCTATGATAAAATGTTGACCAAAACCAACTTGGGGAGGAAAGGGTTTATTTGGCTTACAGTTTACAGTCCATTGCTGAGCGAAGCCAAGCCAGGAGGAACTCAAGGCAGGAATCTGGCTGGAGGCAGGCACTGAAACAGAGTCCATGGATGAATGCTGCATACTGGCTTGCTCCCAGGCTCATTCAGCTAGCTTTCTTTTTTTTTTTTTTTTTTTTTTTTTTTTTTATGTGTATGAATGTACGGTCTGCATGCAGGTTTGTGCACCTGTGTCCTGCAATACCGCAGAGGTCAGAAGAGGTTGTCAGATTCCCCTGGAACTGGAGTTAAAGACAGTTCTCAGCTACCATGTGGGTGCTGGGGATTGAACCTGGGTCCTCTGCAAGAGCAGATGGAGCTCTTAACTGCTAGGCCATCTCTCCAGCCCCTAATATTTTATATGTATGAATGTGTTGCTTGCTTGTAAGTAGGTGCAGCCATGCTGTGCAATGCCCATGGAGTTCAGAAGAAGGTGCCAGATCCCCTGGACCTGGAGTTACAGATGGTTGTTAGCTACCATGTGGATCCTGGGAATCAAACCCAGATCCTCTGCAAAAACTGTTAAGTTTCTTAACCCCTGAGCCATCTCTACTCTCCCCCAACCCAGCTAGCTCGCTCACCCTTCTTTCCTTCCTTCCTTTTCTTTCTTCCTTCCCTTTCTTTCTTTCTTTCTTTCTTTCTTTCTTTCTTTCTTTCTTTCTTTCTTTCTCTCTCTCTCTCTCTCTCTCTCTCTCTCTTTCTTTCTTTCTTTCTTTCTTTCTTTCTTTCTTTCTTTCTTTCTTTCTTTCTTTCTTTCTTTCTTTCTTGAAACAAGGTCTCCCAGTAGCCCTAGCTATCCTAGAACTTGCTGACCAAGTTGACCTTGAACTAATAGAGATCTGCCTCCCGAGTGCTAGGATTAAAGGTGTGCACACTCCCTCCCCCACTTAGCTAGCTTTCTTGCCCAGCTCAGGCCCACCTGCCTAGGGATGACACCACCTGCAGAGGACTGGGCCCTCCTACACCAATTGGCAATTAAGTAAATATGTCATAGACATGGCACAGGCCAATCTGATGGAGGTAATGCCTCTGTTGTGAATCCCTCTTCCCAGCTGTTATGGTTTGGATGAAAATGTCCCCCACAGGCTCCAAGTATTTGAACATTTTGTCCCCAGTTAGTGGTGCTGTTGGGAGGCTTTAGAAGTTATGGCCTTACTGGAAGAAGCATGTCACTGGAGGGGGGGGGGGACGATGATGATGACGACAGACACTTTGAGAGTTAAGCTTTGCCAGCTTTTCTCCTCTCTCTCTCTCTCTCTCTCTCTCTCTCTTTCTCTCTCTCTCTTTCTCTCTCTCTCCTCTCTTTCTCTCTCTCTTTCTCTCTTCTCTCTCTCTCTCTCTCTCTCTCTCTCTCTCTCCTACTTGAACATGTGATCAGTTGGCTCTCTGCTCCGGCCCCTCCTTCTGCCACACCTCCCCGCCATCATGGACCCCTGGAATAAGCTCAACTAACCTTTCTTCTATAAGTTGCTCTTGTCAGTGTGTTATCACAGCAACAGAAAAGTAACTAATACACAAGGTGTGCCAAGTTCAAACCAGGATTAGCTGTCACAGGTTGGGAGGGTAACCTGATATTATATGTCCTTTACCATTAAAGGAAGAACACCATCTGAGATGGGGAGAGGCTTCAAGGAAAACTGACCTGGCTAGAGTTTCTGGACCTAGGTGAGAACATTTGAGAGGCTCCAAATACTCCAGTCATCCACATGGTCATACCCTCACCATGCCAGCCTCTCTCATGCTAGAGAGAGCTGTGCCAATGGCACAACAGTCATGATGAGAAACACAATATGTACCCTTCCAGAAATTCTCCTGATAGGCTTATACTGGCCTGAACTGCATCCTGGGGTGTATGTCACCTTGTTCTCCCTCAGGCTACCTGCTGTTTCTACCAACACTTCACCATTGTCAGTCTACCCGCTCCTCCAGCTCTTGTAATCTCAGCAGTCATCCCCTGTGTGTGTGTACACACACACACACACACACACACACACACACACACACAGAGTGATCCTCTCAGAAGTATCAGTCCTCCAGCTCTGGTGATCTCAGTGGTGTCAGCTTCCAGGCTCTAGTGGCCCCTCAATCCACAGTTCTGGTGATCTCAGCAATGTCAGACCCTGACTCTAGTGATTCTCCTCAGAGGAGAGCTTCAGTCTACCAGCTCTGGTATCTTCCTCAAACTTGTTTTAGCTGTTCTAGGTCCTTGTGTGCTTCTAGATGAATTTACAATAACCATTGTCATGTTCTTCAAAATCCACTGGGATCAATTTGAATTGAATTTGCAGATCAATCTGAGGAGCACTGACATTGTGGTAATCTGTAACCATGATTATCAAGCTATATGAAATCTCCATGCTGAGGCCTGAACGTCGGAACCTACCTCCACTCATGCTAAAATCTTAATCCCCAGTAGGATGCGATCAGAAAGTAGGGTTGTTGGGAGGCCACTGGCGGTGAGGTGGTATCCCCATGGATGGCGTTGGAGTACTCCCTTACCTCATCCTCTCCATCAGTGAGCTGGAAGGGCCCCTCATCAGATATCAGTCCTGCCTGGACCTTGATCTTAGACTTTCAGCTTCTAGAAGAATGGAATATAAATCTGCTAATAAGCCACCCAATTTATAGAATTCTGTTGTCAGCCCCAGTGGACTAAGACAGCCACTTCACCAGTCAGTGTGGTACTGGACATTTCATACAGCTCTGCTCAGAGCATTTTGCAATGAGCTGGCACAACATCTTGGTCTCTGGCTATAGAAGGCTGGCTTATATGAGTTGGCTTTCTTGTGAGTTAGATATTTTTTCCACCAAGGCCTTCCCATTAAGGAAAAGACATCCACAGACAGAAGAGCTCTCAGGAGTGGGTGGCAACCCAGAAGCAAAGGAAGTCTGGGAAGATGCATCGGAAGCTGGACCAGATGGCAGCTTTCCTCCAGTGAGAGGCGTGAGCTTGGTGTGTCCAAGCTCTAGACAGAAGACGTGGCTGGACCAATACAGAGTCATACATGATAAGAGGGAACAAGATGCAGAGGTGAGCATTGTGTGGGGTCCTGGGATGGCATGGGGAGTGATCAGAGAGATGACTGCTCTAGAGTCTGATGCTGTCACATGCCGAATATGCACCTGGGAGCTCCAAACCCTGTTCGTGCTCCTCTATTCACACACAACCTTGTCACAGCACTGTGAGATTTCACCTGCACTGGAGTAACTCAGAGTTTAAATAGTGAGGACCACTTGTCTGCCTGGTGTCTACTTAACAGCCTGCTCAAAAAAGTTCCAACTTGATCATAGGGCTTCAAGCTCTGAGAGGAGAGGCCCAGGTTGTGTCTAGCATGTCTCCAGAGACTTGGAGCTCCAGTGGAGAACATGCGGCGATGTCACAGAGCGGGGCATGACACACATTCCTTCTGCTGTCTTTCTCTGGGACATCTGAATAAACCAGTCATCTAATTTTCTTCTCCAAAAATCTTTCAGTTTAGATTTTTCCTTCCCACTTTAGTTGCTCCAGTATTTCAAGACCACTTGATGCAAGTATTTTGTGCTTTGGGTCCAGATTGAAGTCAAGACACAAATTTGTCAATAATTCAAAAATACCAAAAATATAGAATGAGGCTGAGGGTGAAGCAGAGTGATAAAGTATATGCATAGCATGCATGCACCTGGGGCTCAATAATCTCAGATGCGAAAGACAGACAGACAGACAGACAGACAGACAGACAGACAGGAGGTTGAGGGGAAAGGGAAAAAGAGAAGATAGGAACAGGGAAAAGAATAAAGAAAGTTCCTTATTTCCTTTTAAGGCTCAACTCGCCTGTGTGAGAACCCCAGCAGTGATACCATCAACTCCTTCAGTCTTCACACTCTTTTTGACCATCATCGTTCTACAGACAGGGAAGTAAAAGGAAGAGAGGAGATGCCATGCACTGTGACAAGGCCTGCAGGGATGGGGGATGGGTCCTCCAGGCAGCGGCTCCCAGGGGTCTCTGGACAGTACTGCCCTGCCTGCACTGGACACCAAGCCTGATGATCTGAAATCAAGCATCTGACCACAATCTCCTACAGAAACACAAGTACAAAAACTAACACAGAGGACCCAGCAAGAAATCACAGAAATACTGTGATAGGCACTAATGTAAGTTGTTTTAGAACAACTGCTCGAAAGTCTGTCAGCATTAAAAAGTTACATCGAACAGCCAGAGGGGGACAGAACAAATCACTAGGCAAACAGGTACTGAAAAGAAGGTTGATAAAAACTGAGGGACCATTTTTAATAATATCTCTCGAAATAAATGTCTTAAATGGGGTTAAAAATCATTTGCCAGAAAGCAAGAATAAAGATCATTAAAACACTAAATATTAAAGCTTTTTTCCATTAAAACTGAGAACTAGACATTGACGTCCATAGTTGCATTATTATTCAATGAGGATTAGCAGTTTCAGCAAATTCAGAAATATTTGGACAGAAAATAATCAGCATAAACATTAGAGATGGAATATGTGGTCTCTTTTTGCTGAAACAGCAAAAGACTAGTAAAATAAATAATTACATGAGTAAATAAAGCTGTATATTAAGGCAGACAGGTTGAAGATAAATCTTTATTTTCTGTATATTAGCCCTAACCAGCTAATATAAAGTGAAGGAAATATTCCATTTGTCAAAAGTAATAGGAATCAAATGATATTAAAATATCATTTGTTTTATTAAAATAAAAGCATACAGTAAAGATCAATAGTATCTTATTGGTAGACATAAAGCAAGACCCATACAGATGATAAAATATGGACAGGGAGACGCATTCTAAAGCCATGGCCATTGAAGCCTCATAGCACTGATGGACCATCATGACTGCATAGCAAGTACCCGAGGAGCGCAGATACCTGGACTATAACAGAGCTGTGATGGTTAGGGTTGGTTACCAACGTGACAGGATCTGGACTCACCTTGGAGACAGGCCTCCAGGCTCAGCGGTAAAACATTCTCTTAATTAGGTTAATTGAAGTGGGAAGACCCACCCTAAAGGTGGCTGGGAGCCTGGAGCGAATGTGGAGGTGAAAGTGGGCTGAGCAGCAGCATTCACCCCTCTGCTTCCTGACTGGGATGCAGTGTGACCGGTGACCTCATGCTCCTGCCGCAGTGTCTTCCCCACCACCATAGACTGCACCCTTCACCTGAGAACCAGAATAACCTTCCTCCTTTCAATTGCATCTGTCAGGGTATTTGTCACAGCGAGAGGAAAGTGAATAAGACAAGAGGAATTTCAGAAGTGTGTGCGTCTTCACTGCTAGAAACATACATATAATGAAGGGAAACAAAATCACACAAAACAGATGCCTGCTTACACCTTTTGTGGAGATTAATCACAGTGACAAAAACATAAATATATACGAAAAAATGAAATTACCAAGTCAATAGGCAAATTCCACCATCCCCACAGAACAATTATCTTCCTATTTCTGGCTCAAAAGCTAAAAAAATTGATTTTAAAAATTGATAAATTCAGCTATATTTTAAAATGAAAAACCAGAAGATAAATGACAAAACTGGGGGAAAAGTATCTCCAACCCCGTCAGCAGAATTCTCAGTAATAAAGGCTCCTAGAAATGGCTGAAAATGAAAGACCTTGCAGGGAGAGCGGCAGAGGAAGACCAAGCAAAGTCATAAGGAAAGGCCCAGCGCACAGGAAGCAGCCTCGTGCTGGAAGGAGTGCAAATTAAAAACATGCTGAGTTGGAGATCTCTTGAGCCCAGCGGCAGGAAGAGGGGAAGACAGGTAGGAACTGGGTGCCTTGGCGAGCTGATTGCTGATCGTTTGGTCCTGCTGTCTTTGGTTTGATTGGCCTTTGTGGCTGTGAGGTTGGAGTTATCCCCCCAGCTGGGATTAAAGGTGTGGTCTTTGGCTTGATTAGATCTAGTGGCTGTGGGGGCGGAGTTATCCTCCCAGCCGGTATTAAAGGCACGCTTGTGTGACTCTTGAGATTTGAGATCTCTTGAGCCCAGCGGCAGGAAGAGGGGAAGACAGGTAGGAACTGGGTGCCTTGGCGAGCTGATTGCTGATCGTTTGGTCCTGCTGTCTTTGGTTTGATTGGCCTTTGTGGCTGTGAGGTTGGAGTTATCCCCCCAGCTGGGATTAAAGGTGTGGTCTTTGGCTTGATTAGATCTAGTGGCTGTGGGGGCGGAGTTATCCTCCCAGCCGGTATTAAAGGCACGCTTGTGTGACTCTTGAGATTTGAGATCTCTTGAGCCCAGCGGCAGGAAGAGGGGAAGACAGGTAGGAACTGGGTGCCTTGGCGAGCTGATTGCTGATCGTTTGGTCCTGCTGTCTTTGGTTTGATTGGCCTTTGTGGCTGTGAGGTTGGAGTTATCCCCCCAGCTGGGATTAAAGGTGTGGTCTTTGGCTTGATTAGATCTAGTGGCTGTGGGGGCGGAGTTATCCTCCCAGCCGGTATTAAAGGCACGCTTGTGTGACTCTTGAGATTTGAGATCTCNAAGAAAGGATCTGAAGGAGGCAAGCCAAAGCCACGCTTCAACACAGATGGCAGCGCCATTTGGGATTACCATTGGAATACAGGCAAGGAGAAGCCCATCATGAGGATCACGAAGAAGAGACTACACTGGAAAGTTGCAGGATAATCCCACGCCACGCTTTACTAACCCTATGGATGACTCCTGCAGTGTGATCCCCCCGGGGATGCCCCAGGCACAGACATCAGAAACACAATTGGGCACATACTTAAAGAGAAACTACAAAATATAAAGAACAAATAAAGAACTAAAAGAAGATAAAGAGAATGAGCGACCGAGGAGAGAGAATGACAAAACTCGGACGGGAAGTAGAAAAAACACTGAAAAGATTCCATGCTGAAAAGAGAAAGAAACAACCAGCAACCAACGCGCTACAAAAAGAGATCGAGAGCTCCAAAAATAAATAGAAACACTAAAGAAACAGAAGAGGAAATGAAAAGGAAAACACACACTCCATCCATTCAGAGGAAAGGAATGAAAAAAGCATCAGGGGAGCAGAATGGAGGAGCTAGAACAAGAATATCATATCTGGAAGATAACACAGAAACAACTAAAAACCTCAAGGAAAGATTAGGAAAAATTTAAAAATACACAAAAATGGAAAAAAGAAAAAAAAAAAAAAAAAAAAAAAAAAAAACCTCCGCATCATAGGAATAGAGACGGGAAGAAGAATCCCAAGAGAAGAGAACGGTTCTTGACCAGTCTTCAACAGAATCCTCGATGTGAATAATTCCCCCACCAAATACAAAGGGACAAATCACTACCAATTACAAGAAGAAGAGCACATCAGCACTCCAAACAGCCCCACGATCAGAAAAGAAATTCTCTGCGCCACATTATAGTTAAAATGTTGGACACCCAAAACAAAGAGGAAATCCTTAAAGCGACCAAGAGAGAAAAACAACAAGTGACCTATAAGGGAAGGAAACCTATCAGAATAACAACGGGCTTCTCACAGCAAACGATGAAGGCAAGAAGACCTGGAGCAAAGCATTCCCAGTGGTGAGGGACAATGGATGCCAGCCAGGTTACTATACCCAGAAAAAATGTCAATCCTATGGAAAGAGAGAGGAAAACTCTTCAATGACATAAACAACTTGGAAGAATACATGTCCGGAAAAACCAACCTTCAGAGAATACTTGACAGCAATCCAAGAAAACAGAAGAAATGGGAGCCAACCAACCACAGGGAACTAGAAGGAGAAATCAATAAAAAGCATAACTGCAGAGTTAAGAAGAAACCTAAATCAAAACCGGCAGATGGATAATAAGGCAAAGGAAGCAACACAAAACTATAAGTATAAACCTTAAATATTAATGGGACTAAACTCCCCAATCAAAAGACACTAGACTGGGAGACTGGATTAGGAAACAGAATCCATCGATAGCTTGTCTGCAAGAAACACATCTTTACCTTCAAGGACCAGGCACCATCCTTAAAGTGAAGGGATGGAAAAATCTTCCAAGCAAATGGTACCAAAAAAGGAAGCAGGTGTGCTATTTTAATATCGGATCAAATAGACTTCAAAGTAAAAGAAATCCATAAGAAGACCAAGAAGGCCATTACATTTCATCAAAGGAACAAATCCACCAAGAAGATTCACAATTATGAATCTATATGCACCAACTAATTTCTGGTGCACCAAACTTATAAAGACAATTCTCCAGGACCACCAGCACCGACTAACCCCAGCACACTCATAGTGGAGATTTCAATACCCCCACTGAGTCTTTGGCTAGGTCAACAGGAACAAAAATTAAACAAGAGACATTGACATCTGAACGATATGATACACCAAATGGCCTCATAGACCTCTACCGAACATTCCTTTCCTAATACAGAGAATACACTTTTACTCAGTACCCCACGGAACAATCTCCAAAACAGACCACTCCGGGACACAGAATAAACTTCTACAAATACAAAAATATTGAACTAATTTCATGCATCCTGTCAGACCACAGTGCAATATAAAGCTCAACATCAACACCCGGACAAGCCCTGCTACAAGAAATACACATGGCGACTAAACAACCCACTCTTGAATAATGAATGGTCAAGGAAGAGATAAGAAAAGGACATAAAAAACATTCTGACTGAATGACCATGACACTACAACACAACAAAAACTATGGTATACCTTAAAAGCATGTCCTAAGCGGGACTTTCTAGCCGGTGCCTAACCTTAGAAAAATCCAGAAAGAGCACAAGTGAATGACTTTTTTTCTACCACTACAGCTAAAAGCACTGAGAGGCAACAACAGATGCCCCCTAACCACACACGACAGGCAGAAATAACAAAAATCGAGCAGAAATCAATGAAATAGAACAAAGAAAACAATACAAAAAATCAATGCGAAGCCAAAAGGGTGGTGTCTTTGAAAGAATACAACAAGCTAGACAGACCTCTAGCCCAGTAACAAAAAGAAGCAAGGAACAATCCAAATCAATACAATCTGTGTGAAAACGGGGGAAATCTCACACCGGACAAGGAAAAAGCTTTCAAGACAATTATTATGGACGTTACACGACTCTAATTCTACACGTTTGAACATCTAGAAGAATGGTCTTATGAATATTCTGAATGCTTTGGGAAATCACCAAAGCTTGCAAAAGAGGGAGACAGCTAGCTTAAACAGGACCCATCCATATTGAAGAAATCGCGGATGTTAATAAGAAGGCCTCCCAAACTAAAAACAGCCCAGGCTCAGACGGTTTCAAAGCAGACTCTATACAAAAACATTTCAAAAGACCTACACCCATTATTTCTGAAACTGTTAGACGTCTATCACTCAGGGGAACCTCTCCCCAAATCCGTCTATGAGCCAACCTACTTTATTACCAAACCCAGGCAAAGATAAAACCAAACCGGAGCCTTATTAGACCATCTCCTCAGAAACCACAGATGCCAAAAATGCGAAACCGAATACTTGCAAATCGAATAGGGACCCACATCAAGAAGATGTCATCCATCATGACCAAGTTGGATGCATCCAGAGAGCAGGGATGGTTTAACATACGAAACTCAATAAACAGCATCAAACACATAAACGGGAATCAAAGACAAAAAAAACCACACCATCATATCAATTGCTGCTGAAAAAGCTTTGACAAAATCCCGCTGTCCCTTCATTGCTTAAAGTCTTAGAAGGAATTGGATTGGAGGGCTACATCCTCAATGTATATCAAAAAGTCCATATACAGGAACCCACAGCACAATATTATCCTTAAATGGGGAAATGCCGGAAAACATTCCTTTAAAAGGTAGGAAATCCACAGGGCTGCCCCCTATCACCACTCTCTTCAATATAGTGTTGCAACAGCTTGCTAGGGCAATAAGGCAAGAAAAGGAATATTAAAGGTACTAATTGGAAAAGAGGAAGTCAAAATATCCCTATTTGCCTGATGATATGATGTTTACTTAAGGATGCAAAACACTCCACCAGAAAACTCCTAGAAACGATTAACAGCTTCAGGCCAAGTGGCAGGATACCAAATTCAACCTTAGAAAATCAATTGCCTTTCTTTACCCACCACAAACAAGCAATGGGAAAGAATTCAAGAGAGACCTTCCCACTCACAAGTAGCCTCAAAAAACTAACGATTCCAGGAAACAAACCTAACCAAAGCACCAAAGACCTCTTTTTTTACTAACTAAAAATTTTAAACCTCCTAAAATAACGAAATTGAAGAAGACATCCGTAAGATGGGAAAAAACCTCCCATGTCATGGATTGGAAAATAACTTGTAAAATGTCCATTTACCTAAACTCTGTATAGATTTTAATGCAATCCCAATCAAAATCCAAGGTTTCTTCACAGGCTTGGAAACAAAAGTTTCTTAAAATTTATTTGGAGAAACAAAGAAACCTGAATAGCCAAACTCCTCCTGAGTGAAAAAGCAGCTCACAGGAGGGATCTCTATACCAGATTTTAACTATACTACAGGGCTATAGTTCATAAAAACAGCCTTGGTACTGGCACAAACCGAACTGTGACCATAGAACAACATCAGATCCAATCTGGGCAGCACTAATTATTTCAGCCATCTCATATTTGACGAGGGGGCCAAGAGACACAATGAGAAAAGACCGCATCTTCAGGCCACGTGGTGTTGGCAAAACTGGATCACACTGTAGAAGAATGAAAATTAAACCCCTACTCTCGCCCTGTACAAAACGTCAAGTCCAGATGGATTAAAGACTCAACGTGAAACCCCAAATCTGAAGGTGTGATAGAAGAAAAAGTTGGCGCAGACTAAAAGACATAGGTAGGAAAGATCTTCTAAATCAGACCGCAGCTGCACAAGAATTAAGGTCGACAATTGACAATGGGACCTCATCCCAAATCAAAAGCTTCTGTACATCAAAAAGAAAACATCAAGGAGTGAAGAGAACATCCCACGAGTGGGAGGAAACCTTCACTGCAGATACATCTGACACAAGCATTGATTTCCAGATATATAAACTACTCAAAAAACAAAACAAAGAAAAAAGAAAACACAAACAACCCGCTCAATAGAGGAGCAAAGAAACTGAACAGAAACTTCACAGCGAGGAATTAGAAGATGTCTGAGAAACACCTCAAGAACTGCTCAACATCACTAATCATTAAGGAAATGCAAATCAAAACCACTTTAAGATAATCATCTTACTCCCGTAAGACTGGCTAGGATCAAGAAAACAAATGATACCAAGTGCTGGAGAGGTGTGGGGAAAGGGGAACACTCATCCACCTGCTGGTGGGAATGTAAACTCTTACAGCCACTAAGGAAAGCAGTGGGGAGAACCCTTGGAAGAACTTGGAATGAACTTGCACCACACCCAGCCATACCACTCCTGGCATGTACCCTCAAGACTTTCTAAGCCCCCACAGAGATACATGCACGGGCCATGTTTATTTCAGCTCTCTTCACAATAGCAAAGAGCTGAGAACCAACCCTAAATGCCCCCTCAACTGACGAATGGATAGAGAAAATGTGGTACATCTACACAGGAGTTCTATGCAGCAGTAAAGAAGACGACCACACGAAGCTTTGCAGGAAAATGGTTGGCAGTAGAGGACATCCATGCTGAGTGAAGTAACACAGTCCCAGACAAAAAACAAACGACGAATGATATCCCTCATCTGTTGATGCGTCGTGCCAATTACCGCAGTTGTAAGTATTTCTTGTGTAGGGCCCCCGCTTCTGTTCAAAGCAGTGGACATAATGCATTTTTGGCAAACAACAACAACACAGAAAAACTGCATTCAAGAAGACTGAAACAGTGAACTTCTGCTCAAAAACCAGTCAACGTCCCCATGGAAATATTGAGAAAGACTAAGAGATGGAAAGCATTTTTGGCAGATGCATGAGCTCTGATGGGGTGGGGGAATGAGCGGGAACCCCGGGTCTAGATTTGTTAAAATAATAATAAATAAATAAAACAATAAAAAAAAAAACGAAAAAAAAACAAAAAAAAACAAAAAAAAAAAAAAAAAAAAAAAAAAAAAAAAAAAAAAAAAACAAAAAAAAAAAACAAAAAAAAAAAAAAACACATGCTGAGTTTCCATGACAGATCCAAGGTTTACTCACTGTGATGGAAGCTGCTTGGAACCAGCTCACCAGCTAAGCCAAGGGTTCTGTGAGTTGGTCCAGTGACTAGGAAAGGCCATTAGTCAACGCTGCAGAGCCCTCGGAGACCTGGTGATGCCCCTTCTGGGAACTTATCTGCAGATGATAAGTGCACACACAAGGCAAACAAGCACATGCATTATGTCTGCAGCTGTGTTCTTAATAACAAAACATCAACAACCCAGGAAGAGAGCTGGCTCAATATGCATAATGGAGTAGTCTCTAAGAGACGCTGCTGTATGAAAAAAGCCAAACGCCAACTGTGTCTTTACATGGAGGGAAAATAAGGGTCTATATCT
Source organism: Rhizomys pruinosus (assembly GCA_009823505.1). Lineage (NCBI taxonomy): Eukaryota > Metazoa > Chordata > Mammalia > Rodentia > Spalacidae > Rhizomys > Rhizomys pruinosus. Next base: position 661,801 of record VZQC01009135.1, on the reverse strand, counting down.
AATTGCTTGTTTCTGCACACACGAATCATGGCAAGACACATGAGAAATAAAAACGGACACCTGAGCCGCACTGGTGAGAGACACTTCCCAGCCGGGTACTTCCCATACTCCTTGTTTGAGCCATTCGAGTGTCTGAGTGTTCCTTGTTCAAATAATTTAAAGTATTAGAACCTCATTAAGTATGCACACACACAGCGTGATAATGCAATCTATAGAAAGATGACCCACCAGGCTGTTGCCAGTGGTTACATGGGTGGGGGGGGTGGAGGATGGAAGGAGGGAAATGTACTTTTTTTTTTTTTTAATTATTTCTGTATGTGTTCGAATGTACTGTCTGCATGTAGGTCTGTGCACCCGTGTCGTGCAATGCCGCGGAGTTCAGAAGAGGGTCTCGGATTCCCCTGGAACTGGAGTTCTCCTGGAATTGGAGTTACAGACGGTTCTCAGCCGCCATGTGGGTGCTGGGGATCGAACCTGGGTCCTCTGCAAGAGCGGTCGGCGCTCTTAACCGCTAGGCCATCCCTCCAGCCCCGGGAAATGTACTTTTAAAAAGCACTTAAGCTGGGCACAGTGATGGTACATGCCTTTAATCTTGGCATTCAGGAGGCAGAGACAAGTGGATCTCTGTAAGATTGAGAACAGCCTAGTCTACATAGAGTTCTAGGCCAGCTGGGACTATAGGAGATCCTGTCTCACTTGATAGGTAGATAATGTACAATAAACATCCACAATGGATGTAAGACTCATGTCCCATGATGAGATGCTTTAGATCAGTTTTATGTTTGAACAGTGTCTGAAATTTTTACAATTGCTATCTACTCTTGTCTAACTAAAGCTACTTTTCGGTTTTGTTAATTTAGTTCTTTATTTGAGACAATCTTATTATGTAGCCTTGGCTGGCACAGAATCTCTGTGTAGACAGGATGGCCTTGAACTCACATAGATCCACCTGCCTCTGCTTTCTGAGTGCTGAGATTAAAGGAGTTTGCCACCATACCCTCCTAAAACCAATAATAATTATTATTTTTTAAATGTTTTCCAATAAATGACCAATGAGATGGCTCGGTGGATGCTTACCACCAAGTGTGACAATTTGCATTTGATCCTTGAGACCAAGACAGTAAAAGGAGAGAACTATCTTCTAAAATGTGTTTTCTATACTCACACACATGCGCACACACATACATGTACACATATAACAGAATAAATAAATGTAATAAAATTTGTGACAAATAAAATGTCATTTGTCCTCAAAAGAAAACCCAAATGGACAGATTTTTATCTCATAGAAGGAAAATATCTAACTCTTCTTTAGGAGAAAAAAAAACCCCAAGCATGAACCCATGGTTATTCTCTTGGGGGCTGGAGAGATGGTGCAGTAGTTAAGAGCACTGGCTGCTCTTGCAGAGGAGTCAAGTTCAGTTCCCAGCTCACTCATAGTGGCTAACAACCATCTATAACTCCAGTTCCAGGGAATCCAATGTCCTCTTCTGGCTTCTGTGTGTTGCATGACGGTGAATTGGCATACATACAGCCCAAACACTCATGCATATAAAATAATTTTTTAACTTAAAAAAAAAAAAGTTCCAGCAAGATGGCTCAGCAGATGAAGCAGCTATTGCCAAGCCTGACAACCCGAGTTCAATCCCAGGGACCCCATGGCGGGAAGGGAGAACTGACTCCCACCAGTTGTCCTCAGACCTCCACCTACATGCCAACACACATACATACGCTCATACAAAATAGATAAATAAAACATAATCAAATAACAACCAAACCAAACTACAAACAGCCCATCCCCAAACCTTCTGACTCTCAAGAGAGGAAAAGCAAAAACCTTTATGCCTTGCCCTATGAGACAGCCTCAAAGCTTATGCTACATTCTTAGGTAATGACAGGGTCCTCACACTCTATACTATGTAAAAATAAGATCTTTTGGAATACATTCCCAATTGTTAACACTAAATGATTTTAGATAAGGTGCTATTTTTCACTTTCCTGTTTTTGAAATTACATAATAAAAAATTAAAATATTACCATACGAAACAGGTTTGACACAAATAGCCCAAGAGTGAAGCTTTTTCTGTTTAATGTGGGAATCAGGACCACAGTTCATTATCTTCTACCACCACAGCCCTCTTTTAGAATGCGGGCTCTGGCATTCCTTCCGGGAATCTTGACGTTATCCAGGGATGCGGCTCTCTGCTCCCAGCAGGAGGCGGTGATGAGCACTTGTCCTGCAGGCTGCCTTACGGTAACCTTAGCAACAGGATGCTCCCTGAGTACAGAAGAAATCAATACTCACAGATGGAAGAATTCAGGCTGAGGAGTTTCACAGGGCTTTCAACCTGCCTTTCTTCAGTATCTAAAGCTTGCCCTGAATCACCTTTGCACACGATCCTTTAGTAGCAATGGGGCAGTGAGTGTGGGGAGTTGGGATGGTCTCTGAGTACATGAAAAGCCATCAGACACCTCGGTTGATAGCTACTGTCCTGTCATCATCTACCTTGTGTAGACACTGAGCAAACTGCTCTGAATCTACCTGCTAAAACTAAAACTGGGAAAATAATATCTGTTTTATTTGGGGTTAAGTGGGATGCTGGTAAGAGGTGTGACATTGTGGCTGGTACATGTACTATAAAAACTGATTTGTTTGCTTGGCTGGTTGGTTTAGAGTTCTTTGGGGGTTTTTTGGGGGGGGGTTTGGGGGTTGTTTGTTTGGCATTTTCGAGACAGGGTCTCCCTGTAGCCCCAGCTGTCCTGGAACTCACTCTGTAGACCAGGCTAGCCTTGAACTCACAAAGATCCGCCTGCCTCTGCCTCCCAAGTGCTAGGATTAAAGGCATGTGCCATCATGCCTGACTCGGTTTAGAGTTTTTGAAACAGGGTCCTATGTAGTCCAGGCACAGTCTCAAACTCACTTTGTAGATGAGGGTGGCCTTAGACTCCTGATCTTCCCATTTCTACTACCAAATGCTGGGACTACAGGCATGCACCACCCATGCCCAGCTAAAGCTAGTCATTTTTATTGTATGTATTATTGGTTGTTAGCTTCTCCACTAACACATCAATAATGTAGACCTTCCATGAAGAAGCTGACTTAAGCTCTAACTCAAATCAAAACCAATTCACCACAGTCATAATCTTTTAGAACACTGTAGGAGTAAGGGCTCATTTTCTTTTCTTTGTTTTATCTTTAACGAGATCTTTCTGGGCTGAAGAGAAGGCTCGGCAGTTAAGAACACTGGCTGCTCTAGCAGAGGACCTGGGCTCAGGTCTCAGAACACACATAGCAGCTAACAGCCATCTGTAACTCCAGTTCCTGGAGATCTATCTGATGCCCTCTTCTTACCTCTGTGGGCACTGCACATACATGGTGCATTCACATACATGCAGGGAAACACTCATACACATAAAATAGATTAAAAATTTTTTTAAATCTTTTATGCATGTCTTTGTGTGAGAGATGTGCGCGCACGTATGCCGTATGTCGTTTCATTCTTGTGTGTAAGTACAGGTAAACCTTCAGGAGCCAGAAGACAACCTTGGGTCCAGGTCCTCCCCCTCCCCCTCACGAGATGTCAGGTCTTTGTTTTTCACTGAGAACACCAGGCTAGCTGACCCAAGAGCTTCTGGGACTCTCCTGCCTCCACCTCCTGTACCAGCACTCATAAGAGTGCTGGAATTACAGGCGTGAGCAGTCTTGTCAGCTTTTTACATGGTCTCTGGAGATTGAGCCCCAGCCCTCATGCTCATGTGGCAAATGCTTTGCCCACTGAGCTATCGCCCCAGTCCCAGCCTCAGCCTCATTTTTAAAATTGTGTGGGAACCGGGCATGGTGGAACATGCCTGTAATCTCAGCACTTGGGAAGCAGAGGCAGGTGGATCTCTGTCAGATTGAGGCCAGCCTGGTCTACATGGTGAGTTCCAGACCAGAGTTCCAGAGCAAATGGGGCTACAGGGAGACCCTATCTCAATAAAATAAAATAATAAAATAAAAGTTGCAGGGTTTTATATCTGCCATGTTTGTGTTCATACCAAAGTTGTTGTTTTGTAATAAAACCGTAATCAGGGGGCTGGAGAGATGGCCTAGCGGTTAAGAGTACTGACTGCTCTTACAGAGGACCTGGGTTCTATCCCCAGCACCCACATGGCGACTAAGAACCATCTTTGACTCCAGTTCCAGGGGAATCCAAGACCCTCTTCTGACCTCCGCGGCATTGCACGACACAGGTGCACAGACCTACATGCAGACAGTACATTCATACACATAAAAAATAGATAAAATTTAAAGCCGGGCATGGTGGCGCACGACTTTAATCCTAGCACTTGGGAGGCAGAAGCAGGCGGATCTTTGTGAGTTCAAGGCCAGCCTGGTCTACAAAGTGAGTTCCAGGACAGCTGGGACTACAGAGAGACCCTGTCTCGAAAAGACCAAAAAATAGAATTAAATTAAATTAAAAATAAATAAATAAATAAATAAAATTTAAAATAATAATAATTATAAACCGTAATCAGAACTGGGACTCTGCTCAGTAGTAGAATGGGCTTACCTCAGATGCTTGAAGGCTTGGCTTAGCTTAATCCCCAGAACTACAAAGAAAGAGGGGAAGAGAAGGAGAGCAGAAAGTAGAAGACAGGAAAGAGGAGGGAAGATAGGAAGAAATCCCCAACATAATAGATATTGTAATTCTAAGAAACAGAGGCAAGACAAGCTGGTAATGTGGGTAGATATGCACAATGAACACTGTACACATATGAAAATGTGAAACCCATTACTTTACACAATTATATTGGAATGAGAGCTCTTTGGAGCATACCTCACATTGGTCTCTCTCTCTCTCTCTCTCTCTCTCTCTCTCTCTTTCTTTCTCCATATGCCTGGGTACCAGAGAAGGATGCTGGGTGTCCTGCTCTATCACTGTCCTCTTTATTCCCTTGCAGCAGTCTCTCATTCAACCTGGAGCTAAGCTGGCAGCTAGTAAGCGCTAGCAATCCTGTCTCTGCCTCACACCATGTTGGAATCCCAGGCACAGCCACACACAGTTTTTTAAAGGACTCAAACTTAGGTCCTCACGCTTGCATAGCAAGCACTCTTATCCACTGAGCCATCTCCTCAGCTTCTTATTGGATACTCTTTGTGGGTGCACTGGGTCTCAGTGCTAGTGAGGTACATGGAGCAGAAGATGGCCCCAGAGTGTCCGGGCTGACAGGCCAGAAGACGGCCCCAGAGTGTCCTGGCTGACAGGCCAGAAGACGGCCCCAGAGTGTCCTGGCTGACAGGCCAGAAGACGGCCCCAGAGTGTCCTGGCTGACAGGCCAGAAGACGGCCCCAGAGTGTCCTGGCTGACAGGCCAGAAGACGGCCCCAGAGTGTCCTGGCTGACAGGCCAGAAGATGGCCCCAGAATGTCTGGGCTGACAGGCCAGAAGACAGCCCCGGAGTGTCCTGGCTGACTCACAGTACTAGTATAAGAACCAAGCACAGGCTCCTCTTCTTTTTTAATTTTGTTTTTTTGAGACGCAGTCTTACTATATAGCCCTGGGTGGCTGGAATTTGCCTTGAATTCGTAGAGACCCACCTGCCTCTCTGTCTCTGCAAGCTGGGCTCATAAGTGTAGACCAGCATGCCTGGTCTTTTTGTTGTTTTCCTGGTTCTCATGATCCAACCTAGGACCTCACACATGCTAGACAAGGGTGTTACTAATGAGCTACACCCCCGGACCAAGAATTTAATATAAGAAGGAGGGGCTGGGGATGTAGCTTAGTGGTAATGTGCTTATCTAGCATACAGAAGGTCCTAGGTTCAAGCCCCAGCATTGAAAGGGACAAAAAAGAGTGAATATTCCTCACTGAGGTTACAACAGGAGGCGAAAGTCAAGCTTGAGTGAGGACTGATAAAATCCCTCCCAGTCCTTCCTCCGGCCCCTTCTACCCTCCTTGTGCAAACCCCGGAGAGGGGCACCTCAAGGCTTGCCCCTCCTAGTCACCCTGATGGACTGAACTGTAAAGAACTGTTAAAAGGGATATTACAAACCCTGTGAAAGCAGCAACATTTGATAATCAGGGTAGAAGGCTCCATGGGGGAACTGTCCAGATTCACACAGTTAACCACACAGCCAAGGCCCACAGAACTAGACCATTGCAATTAAAGACAGAAGCCATCACGCATGAGCGTTGAACAGAAAATAAATCGAGCACTCAAGACTGGGGAAGGCCCTCCAGGAGACTGATGAGGCTGCAAATATTTCTACTCCAACCTCTTTAGATGATTGTGCTGTGAAAATCAAGTGTGAGTTGAAGAATAAACTACCGTTCTACCATGTGAATGGCGTCCCTTCTAGATTAATGCAGTTCTCTTTGGGTTGGTTCCAGAAATCTGCACATGATTTCAATTAGGAGCTCAATGACATTCAATACAAAACTTGTCACATCTTCTCTTTGAAACTGCAGTCCTTGTTTAAGTAGATTCAAGTGACTACTCCTAATACCAATTATCCTCACATAACGAAGAGCTTCTGTAACGTGCTGAAGAGCTTTCTCAAACTGTAACTTTGTTAGGATTGAATATTGCCAAATACTGGCTGATTTACTGTTAAAAGGAGGACTAGCCAGAAAACTCTGCATCCTCTGAACATGGCAGTAGTGGTCCTCGGCCTTCAAGGGCTGACTCCTGAATGAGACTCCTGAATGAGAAGGTAAAGGCCCTCCCACAGCATCAAAGCTGCTCCATTGCTGCACTAGGAAAATAAGTATATGAAAAGTCCTGAGAATTCCACACGAAAGAGCAGGTTAGCTTCTATGTTATGTAAGGGTCTGTAAGCCATGCTCAGCCCTCTCCATACACACATCCACTTTCACCACAGGGACTCATCTTTACACTCACACACAGGCTCATACTCACAGAGACTTATCCTCAGAGTCACACACACTCACATTTATTTACATATACCAATGTTCATACAGAGGTTTACGCACAGGGACTCATAGACAGACAGACAGACACAACACACACACACACATACATGGGGACTTGTCATTGTCACACACACTCATGTTCACACACAGGGACTCATGATCATAGTCACATACACTCATACACACACACACACACACATTCATGTTCTTTATTTTTGTGGTCTTTTCGAGACAGGGTCCCCCTGTAGCCCCAGCTGTCCTGGAACTTGCTATATAGACTAGGCTGGCCTTGAACTCACAGAGATCCATCTACCTCTGCCTCCCAAGTGCCTGGATTAAAGGCGTGCGCCACCACGCCCAGCCTCACACATTCTTCTATGCACACACATAGAAGGCTCACACACAGAGAGATGCTTTTTTTTCTTTTTTTTTTCAGAGAGACTCTTATAATTGCTTACACACAATCATGTTCTCACACGTGCTTGTACTCAAACACACTCACCCTCTCACAAATGAATGCTCAGAGCAGCAGGCCTTTTCTGTCTCACTCACGGACATTGAAAATCTGAAACTGGGGCTGGAGAGATGGCTCAGCGGTTAAAGAGCACAACCGCTTTTCCAGAGGACTTGAGTTCGGTTCCCAGAACCCACGTGGTGGCTAACAAGTCTGTAACTCCTGTTCCAGGGGATCTGATACCCTCTTCTGGTGTCTGTGGGCATTGCATAACACCAGTGCACTTATAAACAGGCAAAACATTAATACACATAAAATAAAAATAAATTTCTAAAAATTAAAAGTAAACAAAATGAGATCAGTTCCAGTCACAGAGGGCAGGGCTGTTACAGCTTCTTGCTTCTCAAGACAATCCACATTTTATGAGAAATTGTATGTGTGTGGTTTTTGCTGTTTTGTTAAGACAAAGTCTTGTTCTGAGGCCTTAGCTGGCCTGTAAATTGCCATGTAAGCCAGGCTGACCTCAGACTCTCAGCAGTCCTCCTGTCTTAGCCTCTCAACTTCTGGGATTATAGGTGTGAGCCACCAGGACTTGTTGGAGTTCTATGTATTTTAAAACCTTTTTATGGACCAAATACAATGCATTTCAGGGGGAAATGCAAGTTGACAAAACCATAAACTGAGTAGACTTTAGCCCTTTGACAAAATTGGCCATATTCAGGATGGTATGACATAAACAGGCCTTGGCTCTTTGAGTCTCCCCCCACACCCTCACACACTTGGGTTTTTAATCAGAGAGCGGCTAGGCCACATACACACCAGTCCCTCAATAACAAAAACTGGGAACAGCCCCATTCACACAGGGGCCTGCAGTGTTACATATAAAAAGATTCCCCTGGGAGGTTGTGGAAATGGGTTCAAAGGTCCTCACATGGCCTGGGCATGCATTAAGGATGGGATAGTTTAAAAAGTGTACAGGGCAGCTGGGTGTGGTGGCGCATGCCTTTAATCCCAGCACTCAGGGTAGAGGCAGGTGGATCTCTGAGTTCAAGGCCAGCCTGGGCCACACACAGAGTTCCAGCTAGCTAGGGCTACGAGGAAACCTTGTTTCAAAAAACAATAATAACAAAAAGTATACAGGGTGGTGCCTAGTTTGTAAGAAAGGGAGTGTGTATATATATTCACACGTGCACGCACACACACACACTCACGTTTTTGTAATATATTCAGTCCATTTTTACTTTCCAAAAGAAATTGTGAGTCGGGCATGGTGGCACACACCTATACTCCCCACACCCTAAGAGGCCAAGACCACAGGATTTCAAGTTGAAGACTAGCCTGATCTATTACTTGCTTTTCTCATTGCTGTGACCAAATACCAGACAAAAGCAATTTAAGGGTTTATTTTGGCTCCACAGTTCAAGGATACAGTCCACTATGGTGGGGAAGTTGTGGTTGCAAGAGCTTGGGTCAGCAGGTCGCACTGTGTCCACAGATGGGAAGCAGAGAGAGATGAATGCTGGTGTCCAGCTCACTTTGCCCTTTGTATTCTGTCCAGGACCCAGGCCCATATCTAGATGGGTCTTTTCACCTCAGTTAACCTAATGTAGAAACTCCCTCACAGACATGCCCAGAGGTTTGTCTCCTAGGTGACTCTAGATCCTGTCAAGTTGACAGTCAATGTTAATCATCACACCCAAGCTGTAGAGTGAGCCCCTGTCACAGAGACAGGAAGGAGGGAAGAAGGAAGGAAAAGGGAGGGATGAACAAAGGATGGAAGGCTAAACCCAAACCTCATCAAACCAGTACCTCCCAAGGGGTAGGTACAAAGGCCCGGGCTCTAAGGAATCTGCTGTATAGTTTAGGAATTAGATCAATAGACATCCCCCTCTTCAATTAAAAAAGAAAATAAGAGAAAATCTTCCTTTAAAAAACTAAAATAGGGGGCTGGAGAGATGGCTCAGCGGTTAAGAGCACCAGCTGCTCTTGCAGGGGACCCAGGTTCGATTCCCAACACCCACAAGAACAGTCTTTAACTCCAGTTCCAGGGGAATCCCATACCCTCTTCTGACCTCCATGGCATTGCATGACATGGGTGCACCAACCTACATGCAGACAGTACACTCATACACATAAAATAATAAAAATAAAAAGTTAAAAAAAAACTAAAATACAGCCAGTGAGATGGCTCAGAGGGTAAAGGCGCTTGCCACCAAGCCTGGCAACCTGAGGGCCATACCTGGAACAACACAGTGGAAGAAGAGGCTTGACTCCCAAAAGCTGTCCTTGGACCTCCAAATGTGTGTCCACACACATCATACACACACACACAAAATAATAAATAAATGCAAAAATTAATATGTAAATATAATCTCAAAACCATTATGAAAGATTCACACAGTCTTAATTTTTCATTGGAAATAATATTAACTGAAAATTAATTTTCCCTTTTAGAGAACAATTCCTCCTTCCTAGCTCCGTCAGTCAAGCAGGCTAGCTAGCAGCAAGGGCAGACCCGGAGCAAGCACCCGAGCACCTGGAGGCTGCCTCCTCTATGTAAACAGGACATGGCCAAAGAAATCTTTCTTACTAGGTCTAGACCAGAAATGAAGATGATGATCCAGGACCTTCTCTCTTGCCTGATAGCAAACATTTAACTGAACCTCGGCAAGGTCACAGCAAAACAGCGTAGGAACCAACTTGGTGGATCCTCACTGGCCTAAGATAGAGCAATTTGGCCAGGGAAAAAGGAAATAATGACTACACTATGTTGAATAATATATAAAAATCTATGCATCTCTAATGATGCTACAGTGGAAAAGGTCATCCTGGAACTTACTCAGGACCAAGTCATTCCTCACAAAATCAGCATATTCGTGACTTTTATCATGGCTGTGACAAAATATCTGACAAATGAAACTTAAGGATTTGCTGTGGCTCACAGTCTGAGGGTGCAGTCCACCGTGTTTGTTGTGGCTCACGGACTGAGGGTGCAGTCCACCGTGTTTGTTGTGGCTCCACAGACTGAGGGTGCAGTCCACCGTGTTTGTTGTGGCTCACGGACTGAGGGTGCAGTCCACCGTGTTTGTTGTGGCTCACGGACTGAGGGTGCAGTCCACCGTGTATGTTGTGGCTCACGGACTGAGGGTGCAGTCCACCATGTTTGTTGTGGCTCACGGACTGAGGGTGCAGTCCACCGTGTTTGTTGTGGCTCACGGACTGAGGGTGCAGTCCACCCTGTTTGTTGTGGCTCCACAGACTGAGGGTGCAGTCCACCGTTTGTTGTGGCTCACGGTCTGAGGGTGCAGTCCACCATGTTTGTTGTGGCTCACGGTCTGAGGGTGCAGTCCACCGTGTTTGTTGTGGCTCATGGACTGAGCGTGCAGTCCACCGTGTTTGTTGTGGCTCACGGACTGAGGGTGCAGTCCACCCTGTTTGTTGTGGCTCACGGTCTGAGGGTGCAGTCCACCGTGTTTGTTGTGGCTCAAGGTCTGAGTGTGCAGTCCACTGTGTTTGTTGTGGCTCACAGTCTGAGGGTGCAGTCCACCGTGTTTGTTGTGGCTCACTGACTGAGGGTGCAGTCCACCGTGTTTGTTGTAGCTCATGGACTGAGGGTGCAGTCCACCGTGTTTGTTGTGGCTCATGGTCTGAGGGTGCAGTCCACCGTGTTTGTTGTGGCTCACGGACTGAGGGTGCAGTCCACTGTGTTTGTTGTGGCTCACAGTCTGAGGGTGCAGTCCACCGTGTTTGTTGTGGCTCACGGTCTGAGGGTGCAGTCCACCGTGGAGGGAAGGCATGGAAGCAGGAGTGTGAGGCAGCCGGTCACATCACATCCACAGTCAGGAAGCAGAGATGAACACTGCTACTCAGCCTGCTTTCTCGTTTTTCTTCAGTTTAGGATCCCAGGCCATGGGACAGAACCAAGCACAATCGCACAATCAGGGTGTGTCACAGGGTTACCCAGTGAATTCCCTCTTTTTAAAAATATTTTTATTTATTTTTATTTTATGTGTACGAGTACATTGCCTGCATGTAAGTGCCCCTGTTTTGTGCAGTGCCTGTGGAGGTCAGAAGACGGCACTGGATCCCCTGGAACAGAGTTATGGATGGTTGTCAGCTGCCATGTGGGTTCAATTCCCAAATTGAACCCAGATCCTCTGTAAGAGCAGCCAGTGCTCTTAACTACTGGGCCACCCCTCCCCAGTGAACCCTCTCTTTTAAAGCCCTCACAGACATACACTTACTGGTGTGTCTTCTATGTGACTCTAAATTCACTCAAGTCCGACACTGAAGACTGACCAGCACTATTGGTAAAGAGAACCAAGTATTCATTCTTCCTGTCCTATATGGGTTGTATTTTAAGGTTACCAAGTGGTTAATGAAGTTATTCTTTGTAACAGTCACAACTAACAAACTAAAGAGCCATGGAGCCAGGAAATTACCACTGTGCTGTTGGGATTGAAGTGCTGGATCTATCACTCATCTGTGATCATGAAAGCTGTCATGGAAGATGAATATAGCAACTTTCACTAAGGAATTTATGACAGCAGTGTTCATACTTAACAAATGTATACTTCAAAAATCACACACAGAAAAGCATAAATCTTGAGACTCATTAGTCAATGTCCAATTTTTTTGACTATCTAGCAAACATTTCCCTTAGTGTGTTAAAACCAGGATGTTCTCAATTTTCATGGCTTCCAAGTCACTTAAGCTATAAGGTCGCCTCGTCCCTCCTTGTCCTTCTGGGGGTTACTCCACTGAGCTTCCCAAATTCTGGGCTTTGCTGATGTAACTCAACCAAGTCCTCCGACCCCATGAGTGGGTGCTGCCCAGAAGGGTGTAGCTGGGATGAGGCTAGGAAATGCCGGGATGCTGGTACCCATGGACACAGGGACCAACAAGCTGTGGAAGGCTGGGTGTGTTTCCACATCCACATGCTGAAGTTCCAGACACAGACCCAATGGTGCCATGGGTAGAGCAAGGTGGAGGTTAAAGTTAAAACAAATCACAAGGACAGGACCCAAGTCAGCAAGTCATAAAGGGCAACTTGAACTCTGAGGTTTAAAGCTGCATAAATCAGAAATGCTGGGCTATCCAACCATCATGAGGGAGCACAGCATAAGCTGGAGAGATGGCCTAGCGGTTAAGAGCACCGACCGCTCTTGCAGAGGACCTGGGTTCGATCCCCAGCACCCACATGGCGGCCGAGAACCATCTGAAACTCCAATTTCAGGAGAACTCCAGTTCCAGGGGAATCCAAGACCCTCTTCTGACCTCCGCGGCATTGCTCGACACGGGTGCACAGACCTGTGCACATTCATACACATACAGAAATAAATAAAATTTTTTAAAAAAGAATTTACAAGTCCAGAAATAACTTGCATGTATTTTACCAGTGGACTTTTGACAAGAGGTCAAGGTAATACAATGCAGAAAATAGCTTATTTTCAACAAGTGGATTGATGGGCTCTGTATCAAAACAAACAAACAAAGAACAACAACAAAAAGCTACTCTTGCATTTCACCTTGCACAAGTTTAATCCAAATATACAATGGAGAGCTATGTAAACTCCTAAACCGTTAAGTCCTCTGTAACAGCAGCAAAAGCTCACTGGCAGGACACAAGCCCTAAAGATAAAACATTAGCTGAGTTAAAATGAAAACGGTATCTTCAAGTACTCAGTGTGACGTTCACCTTCACTATCGACTTGTTGGAATTTGGCATCCCCTGATAGGCACATCTCTGGGCCTGTCTATGAGGCCATTCAGAGAGGTTTAACTGAGGGAAGGCCCACCCTAACTGTTAGTGGCACAATCCCTTGGACTGGGGTCCTAAACTAAATTAAAAAAAGAAACTAGGGTCTGGAAAGATGACTCAGCAGTTAAGAGCACTGGCTGTACAATCACAAGGCCCAGAATTCAGATTCCAGCACCCACAAAACAAGCTGGATTGTGGTGGCTAGATCCGGTGTTTGAACACTTGGGCCACATTTGGTGGCACTTTGTGGGGAGGTTGGGGGAAAAGTGCAGCCTTGCTGGAGGAAGTGTGTCAGTGAAGGTGCGTTTTGAGAGTTCACGGCCTTGTCCCCCTCCAGTCTGCTTCTCCATGGCCTTCTCCCCCTCCAGTCTGCTTCTCTGTGGCCTTGTCCACCTCCAGTCTGCTTCTCCATGGCCTTGTCTACCTCCAGTCTGCTTCTCCATGGCCTTGTCCCCCTCCAGTCTGCTTCTCCGTGGCCTTGTCCACCTCCAGTCTGCTTCTCCGTGGCCTTCTCCCCCTCCAGTCTGTTTCTCCGTGGCCTTGTCCACCTCCAGTCTGCTTCTCCGTGGCCTTGTCCACCTCCAGTCTGCTTCTCCGGGCCTTGTCCCCCTCCAGTCTGCTTCTCCATGGCCTTGTCCCCCTCCAGTCTGCTTCTCCGTGGCCTTGTCCACCTCCAGTCTGCTTCTCCGTGACCTTGTCCACCTCCAGTCTGCTTCTCCGTGGCCTTCTCCCCCTCCAGTCTACTTCTCCGTGGCCTTCTCCCCCTCCAGTCTGCTTCTCCGTGGCCTTGTCCCCCTCCAGTCTGCTTCTCCGTGGCCTTGTCTACCTCCAGTCTGCTTCTCCGTGGCCTTGTCCACCTCCAGTCTGCTTCTCCGTGGCCTTCTCCCCCTCCAGTCTGCTTCTCCGTGGCCTTCTCCCCCTCCAGTCTACTTCTCCGTGGCCTTCTCCCCCTCCAGTCTGCTTCTCCATGGCCTTGTCCACCTCCAGTCTGCTTCTCCGTGGCCTTGTCTACCTCCGGTCTGCTTCTCCGTGACCTTGTCCACCTCCAGTCTGCTTCTCCGTGGCCTTCTCCCCCTCCAGTCTGCTTCTCCGTGGCCTTCTCCCCCTCCAGTCTACTTCTCCGTGGCCTTCTCCCCCTCCAGTCTGCTTCTCCATGGCCTTGTCCACCTCCAGTCTGCTTCTCCGTGGCCTTGTCCACCTCCAGTCTGCTTCTCCGTGGCCTTGTCCACCTCCAGTCTGCTTCTCCGTGGCCTTGTCCACCTCCAGTCTGCTTCTCCGTGGCCTTGTCCACCTCCAGTCTGCTTCTCCGTGGCCTTGTCCACCTCCAGTCTGCTTCTCCGTGGCCTTGTCCACCTCCAGTCTGCTTCTCCGTGGCCTTGTCCACCTCCAGTCTGCTTCTCCGTGGCCTTGTCCACCTCCAGTCTGCTTCTCCGTGGCCTTCTCCCCCTCCAGTCTGCTTCTCCGTGGCCTTGTCCACCTCCAGTCTGCTTCTCCGTGGCCTTCTCCCCCTCCAGTCTGCTTCTCCGTGGCCTTCTCCCCCTCCAGTCTGCTTCTCCGTGGCCTTGTCCACCTCCTGTCTGCTTATCCGTGGCCTTGTCCCCCTCCAGTCTGCTTCTCCGTGGCCTTCTTCCCTTCCAGTCTGCTTCTCCATGGCCTTGTCCCCCTCCAGTCTGCTTCTCCGTGGCCTTGTCCACCTCCTGTCTGCTTCTCTGTGGCCTTGTCCCACCTCCAGTCTGCTTCTCCGTGGCCTTGTCCACCTCCTGTCTGCTTCTCTGTGGCCTTCTCCCCTCCAGTCTGCTTCTCCATGGCCTTCTTCCCTTTGAGTCTGCTGCTCCGTGGCCTTGTCCACCTCCAGTTTGCTTCTCCGTGGCCTTCTCCCCCGCCTGTCTGCTTCTCTGTGGCCTTCTCCCCTCCAGTCTGCTTCTCCGTGGCCTTGTCCACCTCCAGTCTGCTTCTCCGTGGCCTTCTTCCCTTTGAGTCTGCTGCTCCGTGGCCTTGTCCACCTCCAGTTTGCTTCTCCGTGGCCTTCTCCCCCGCCTGTCTGCTTCTCTGTGGCCTTCTCCCCTCCAGTCTGCTTCTCCGTGGCCTTGTCCACCTCCAGTCTGCTTCTCCGTGGCCTTCTTCCCTTCGAGTCTGCTGCTCCGTGGCCTTCTCCCCCTCTAGTCTGCTGCTCCGTGGCTTTCTCCCCCTCCAGTCTGCTACCCTGTGGCCTTCTCCCCCTCCAGTCTGCTTCTCCATGGCTTTGTCCACCTCCAGTCTGCTTCTCCGTGGCCTTCTCCCCCTCCAGTCTGCTTCTCCGTGGCCTTGTTCCACCTCCAGTTTGCTTCTTGGCTCTATGTTTGCCATGAAGATGTGAGCTCTCTGCTCCTGCTACCATACCTATGCTTGCTGCCATACCTCTGGCTGTGATGGACTCTTGTCGCTCTGGAACTGTAAACTAAAATAAACTCTTCCTTCTATAGGCTTCTCCAAGATGGCAGCTCCCGAGGTGGCAGGTGCATTCTGAGCAGCTAAGGACAAAGTCGGGGAGGGGGACTTAGGAGCCCCCAAGAGTGTTGGGAAGCATAGGAGGTTGTCTGAGGGCATTTGGATCCTTAGGGACTACAATTTGACACTACAGATATTGCCTGAGGGTGTCAGGAGACAACAGGGAAAGTCTGGCTGAACCTTTCTTTCTCCTACTGAACTCAGGTACAGCCCTTGGTGCCTGGCCCTGGAGGATGGACAGGTGGATGATTAAGGGTGGTGTACGGTGGTTCCATGAGTACATCTCACTGGTGGGTGATTGGGGTTCACCCCACTTGGATGTGGAGGACTCCAGATGCATTGCAGGGCAAGCATTGTGACCTTCTAGCCCAGTGTTGCATGGCTTAGTCCTTTGGGCAAGCTGTTTGCTGGTTGGGTGAGGGGTGTTGGTCTGTACAGTGTGAGGCTAGAGTTGGGATTTTGGAGCCTAGAGTGTCCACACCTGTGCATCAATTAGGACATCAACAAACACCTGAAGAGTATAACCCACATCAGTGACAGCTCAATAAGCACCTAGGCTTCACATTGGAACCACTCCTAACAGAGGCTACCCAAATGCCTAATGCTCAATGAAAGAAATACACAGGTGGATCTGCACCAAACACTAATACCCCTGTTCAAGTACCCTCTAATGAGACCCCTTGGATATAACTCAGGATATAGATCTCAAATGAACAATTATGAATATGTTTAGAGAAATTAAGTAGTTGAGGGAATTTGGGGAGCTTATAAACAAGGAAGTCCGGAATCTAAAAGAAGGCAGGGATAAATTGATAATTTGACAACAATAAATTGCGGAATGAAATTACAAACAATATAGAAACATTGAAGAAAATTCAAGTTGAAATGGAAAAAAGAAATGCAACATTCCACAAACAACTTGGAAAGGTTGGGAGAAATTCTTAATAATAGAATGGATGAAGTAGAAAATAGAATATCAAGAATGGAAAAGAATATGGAAGAATTAGATAAATCAAGTAAAGATTATGAAAAAAAATTTAAAAACACAAGACTGGAATAACCAGGAACTGTGATATAGTATGAAAAGAGCAAACCTACGAATCATAGGGATAGAAGAGGAAGATTCTCAGCATGGCGATATGGACCAGGTCTTCAACAAAATTTTAGAGGAAAATTTTCCCAAACTAAAGCAAGAGATACTTATACAAGTATTAGAAGCATATAGAACTCCAAGCAGACAGAAGCAGAAATTTTCCATGCCATATTGCAGTAAAACACTAGATGTTCTAAGCAAAGAAAGGACACTGAGGGCTGCAAAAGAAAAGCAACAAGTTACCTACAGAGGAAAACCTATCAGAATTGCAGCTGACTTCTCAATGCAGAAGATGAAAGCCAGAAGAGCCTGCTCTAAAATATTCCTGGTTATAAAAGACTATAGATGCTTTCCGGGCATGGTAGCGCACGCCTTTAATCCCAGCACTTGGGAGGCAGAGGCAGGCAGATCTCTGTGAGTTCAAGGCCAGCCTGGTCTACAGAGTGAGTTCCGGAACAGCTGGGGCTACAGGGAGACCCTGTTTCGAAAAAGACAACAACAACAAAAAAAGATACTTTTACAGGATTGAAGTGGTTAAATGTTTCTAGAGTGGAATGGTATAAACATTAAAGCCAGTTTACTAATGGTCTAAATGGGATTATAACCACTCAGGGTTGTGGTTGGTTTTCAGTCCATCCCTGGCTTGTACTGGATTTGCAGTTGTAGATTTGGATCAAAGGGGCATAGACAAGTAATGGGTTACCTTTGACTACTGAAAGATATTTTTTGGTCTCTATTATGCAAGTGGTACTTTTGATATCTGTTCTGCTCATTTCAAGAACTTTCAGGTTTACTTCCCTGAACTAGTGGCGTGCAACCCAGAAGGAGACAGTTTGAGCAGACTTGGTAAATTTTTTCAGCTTAAATCTGGTCAACAGGTATGTTCCCTGTTACTGGAAAACTACAAACCAGGATATGGGGTTTGGGAAAGTAAGAGACTACTTATGTTAGTAGTAAATTGTGTATATTTAAGATATGCCTAAAATTGTTTAAATTTTTCTTATCAGCTTTGCCTGCTTATCCTATGGTGTTAAATTTCTTCCGAAGTTTATGGAAGGCTTCTTGGGCTTTTCTTTAATTTTTATTTAAATATGATACAGTAATTAAAAGTACCAGATTGGTACTTAATTGGATACTTAACACCCTTACCTAAGGCCCATACCAATTCAGCCAAGGGATTTAAGGGACAGTTTTGTTCCTTGCCCTCTGAGGTCAATTGGTCCCAGGGGATTTTGTACAGGGGGCATCTCTTAAGATGTTCTGCAATTGTGAGTCACCAGGCTTCCTGTGTAGGGAGGTCTTGGAGATCTACCAACCCAACAGAACCCTAGCCAGTGTCCAGTCTGTAAAGAGGAAGCTCAATATAGAGGAAAGTTGCCTTGTGCTCCAAAGGGAAGCCGGATCTAGCAAGGCCTGACCTTGTCCTCAGTAGATGGAATTGGTTAAGAATGGCCAGAAGGTGCCAGGCACCCCCGGCCCCCACCAAAAACCTGAGTGCCCCCTGAAGACCAGAACCTCAAATGACCTTGAGAAAACAATGTTTGGTTAATCTGGGCTAACTGTGTGGACTTAAGCATCCAAAAAGAAAGTATAACCAAAAGTCAATATATTTCTTTTAAAGCCTGAAAAATTGTGCCTCCACATATTGGGTGTAAAGTTATATGAAATAATGTTAAACAGGCATAAAAACCTTAGATCTTGGTCTTGATAAACAGAGTAGGGTCATCTGCAGCCAAAGGACAAGTCCACTATTATTGTTAATTAATGCTCAATAATAAAATTTTCTCTTCCTTTCTAGCAACTATTTAAGTGGAAACTCATATCCTGACTATTAAAAAAGCCTGAAAAGCAGATCCTGAGTCCAGACATCCTGGCCAAATGAACAGAAAAAGAAACCTAATAATTGGATGCTTTGAAACCCCTGGTCAAGAAATTCTAATGGACTTTTAAGTTGGACATTGGAAGTCACCCTGTTTTTAGATCTGGTCCCCTGCCTAGATCATGTACCCAACTACTCCAGACTTCACTTCACTTTCAAGGGCACCAGCTAATGACTTTTTCCCCTCTATAGTTATCCTTTTGGAGGTCCTTTAGATTGACCCTCCGAATGGGGGATACCCCAGTTGCCACACCCAACGTCCCTTTTCAGCATGGAAGAAGTCAGAGCAATCGGCATCCCAATTCCCTTCTGGTGATTGGGGTGACCCTTTTCAGAGGGTAACATAACTAAATAGGAACTATAAATTGATTAGGCAGTTTAGGGATGAGACACCCCCCCAAAATTAACCAGACTCTTTCTCAGCTGAGAACTCAAGGCTTCCTGGACTAGCCAGTAAACACATATCCTTCTGGTAGCCCTGTAAGAGCAGGAAAAGAAGAAAAGAAAAGAGAAGGAAAAAAAGAGAAGCACATACCAAGATTTATTTATTTTGTTGTTGTTGTTGTTTCCAATATGCACCACTCCCAACTGCTTTGGACAAAAGCTCAAGGGGCCAAGCACAAGAAATACTTACAACTAGGTAATTGGCACTAGCATCCACAGATGAGAGATACCATTCGTCGTTTGTTTTTCTGGGACTGTGTTATTTCACTCAGCATGATGTCCTCTAGCTCCAGCCATTTTCCTGCAAAGCTCATGATGTCGTCTTTCTTTACTGCTGCACAGAACTCCATTGTGTAGATGTACCACATTTTCTCTATCCACTCATCAGTTGAGGGGCATTTGGGTTGATTCCAGCTCCTTGCTATTGTGAAGAGAGCTGCAATAAACATGGCTGTGCATGTATCTCTGTGGTGGGGTGAGTCTTGAGGGTACATGCCTAGGTGTGGTATGGCTGAGTCAGGTCCAAGATTGATTTATTTCACCAGATTAAGAAGTTGAAATGCCCTCCCCCCCATTTTTGTTTTTATTGCTTTATTATTGTCATTTTGTATTATTTCTGTTTTCCTGTGAAAAGAAAAAAATTAAAATAAAAAAAAAACAAAACCTCTTCCTTCTATAAATGACCTTGGTCATGGTATTTTATCACAGCAACAGAAAAATGACTAATACAGAAGTTGGTACCAGATAGTGAGTTATTGGTGTGAGGAATCTAACTACGTTGGTTTTGGGAGGAAACTGTAAGCTTTTGGAACTTTGAATTACAAAAGTCATTGAATGCAACTCCAGTAGGTGGCTGGAAGGCAGTGGTGCTGATTGCAATGTGGCCTGTAGAGGCCTGGCTCAAGAGGCTTCAGAGGGGAACAGGGTCTCTTTTAGCAACTGGCCTAGAGGCCACTTGTGATATTTTGGCAAAGAATTTGCCTTCTTTCTGCTCTTGCCCTGAGAACTTGCCTGAGGCTAAATTAAAAAATAATGGACTAGTTAATTTCCTACTAGGAGAAAAGTTCAAGACAATATAATGTTGAATCTGTGGCTTGGTTACTATTGATATTTCTCATGCAGGTCTACAATGAAAAAGAGCAAGTGGTGGAAAAAAAATACAAAATTACAGTTTGAAGAGAAAAAGAGCACCAGGAAGCTGTGGTACAGTCAAGGTATATTCTGAAAGAGAGGCTCTAATTGTTAAGATTAGTGCAATAAGGAAAGGCCTCCTGCTCAGCACTGGAACAAGGAAAACGATGTTTAAAGGACAAGGTCCCACCCAGGTAAGTTTCCAACCTGTGAAAGAAGAAAGCCTCAGGAACTGCTCCATCCTCCAAAGCAACTGCTTCAACATACAAAAGCTGCAGCTAACATGGCCAAAGGGAACCAGAACTTGACTGTGTCATCCATGTAGTACTGGCTTCATCTATATTTTTGGTACTAGTCTTAGAGGCATGAAAGATGCAAGAGTGAGAGGTTTGGGATTCTTGCTCCACAGTTTCAGAGAGCTACTGAGGCCACGCAATGTGAGCCAGTGATGGAGTCTCTGTGAGAAGGCCCTGAAAGGCTACCGTGTGAAGCCCTGAAAGTGAAACCTGGGTTGCAATGTAGATCCCAAAATGTTGGAGAAGCCTAAGCTGTGAGACATCTGCCAAGGAGAGCTGTATATATTGAAAAGAACTAGTCTGAGAGAAAGATGTATACTGTAGGCAGCAAGGCTCGAGGAGTGCTCATCTAAGTCTTTTGGAACTAAAGTCTCAGACCCTGGACATGGAGCTATAAAGGATTTGATGTTTTCTCTGCTGGTTTTCAGTCTTGGTTTGGTCTTGGGTTTATTATTCTCTTATTCCTCTCTTTTGGAATAGGAATGCGTTTTCTGCGCCACTGCATGTTGGAAGTATGTAATTTGTCTTTTTTATTTTTCAAGGAATTACAGTTAACAGATTGCCTTAATTCTCAATGGAGACTTTGGACTTTAGCATTTGAACAATGTTGATAGTGAAAGATTTTGAGGGCTCTTAAAGTTGGACTAAATACGTTCTGTATTATGATATAGTCGTGAGCCCATGGGGGCCAGGAAGTGGAGTGTGGTTCAAGCATCTGAATACTTTGTCATTAATTGGTGGCACTGTTTGGGGAGATCATGAAACCTTTAAGAGCTGTGGCCTTGCTGGAGGAAGTTTGTCACTGAGGGCAGGCTTGAGCATTCATAGCCTCACCCCATTTTCTCTCTGCTTCATGTTTTCAGCTTTTAGCTCCTGCCATCAAGCCTGTCACTTGATGCTATGTCTTTTCACCATGATGGACCTTCTTTCTTCCATAAGTTGCCTTGATCATGGTATTTTATCACAGCAACAGAAATATAACTAATATACCAGGCATCCTACAAATGCTTATAAGCCCAGCTCCAAGGGATTCAACATCCTCTCTGGCCTTCACAGATGCACAGGAACATGGCATCCCAAACACACATGTGTATATAGTCATACACACTTACACATACACACACAAACACAAAATACAACAAATACTTTTTAAAATATTTATTTTATGAGTGTGTGTGTATGTATGTGTCTGTGTGTGTGTGTGTGTACCACATGTGTGAAAGTTTTTAGCTGCCATGTGGGAGCTGGGAATAGAACCTGGGTCCTCTGGAAGAGCAGGAAGTGCTCCTAACCACTGAGCCATCTCTAAAGCACAAATCTTTAAATAAATAAATAAATAAATAAATAAATAAATAAATAAATAGCATATTTTGCCCAAGTGAGGTGGTGCCCACCTGTAATCTCAGTACTTGAGAGGCTGAAGTAGGAGTGGGTTAAAGGCCAATCTGGGCTAAAGAGTGAGATCTTATCTCAAAAACTCAAAACAAAATCAATAACACAAGTAAATTTTTTTTGTTATTTTTGAGACAGGGTCTCTCTGTAGCCCCAGCTGGCCTGGAACTCACTGTGTAGTCCAGGCTGGCCTCAAACTCACAGAGATCTGCCTGCCTCTGCCTCCCGGGTGCTAGGATTAAAGGCATGTGCCACCCCTGGCCTGAGTAAGTAAATATTTTAAAAGTATACTTTGAAACTGTGCACAGTGGTGGATACTTTTAATCCCTGCACTCAGGAGGCAGAAATAGGTAGGTCTCTGCCAGACTGAGGTCAGCCTGATCAATACAGCAAATTATAGGCTAGCTGGGACAACAAGGAGACTCTGTCTCAACAACAACAAAGTATACTTTGAGAGCTGAGTAGATGATTCAGTGGCTGAGAGTGTGTACTGCTCTTGCAAAAGACCTAAGTTAGGTTTCCTGCACCCATACTGGACAGCTCACAACCACCTGCAATTCCAGCTCCAATGGACCCAATACCACCTTCTAGCCCCTGTAGGCACCTACACTCATGTGCATATAACCACACACAAACACAGACACACAGACATAATAAATCTTTTAAAAGTATATTTTGAGGGGCTGGAGAGATGGCCTAGCGGTTTAGAGCGCCGACCGCTCTTACAGAGGACCTAGGTTCGATCCCCAGCACCCACATGGTGGCCGAGAACCGTTTGAAACTCCAATTCCAGGAGAACTCCAGTTCCAGGGGAATCCGAAACCCTCTTCCAACCTCCGGGGCATTGCACGACACGGGTGCACAAACTTGCATGCAGACAGTACATTGATACACATACGGAAATAAATAAATGCCGGGCGTGGTGGCGCACACCTTTAATCCTAGCACTTGGGAGGCAGAGGCACACGGATCTCTATGAGTTCGAGGCCAGCCTGGTCTACAGAATGAGTTCCAGGACAGCCAGAGCTACAGGGAAACCCTGTCTCAAAAAGAAAAAAAAAAAAAGTATACTTTGATAAGTGCTCCTGAAATGAACTATTGCAATAAGGCATTAAAGAACCTACTATGGGGACTGGAGAGATGGCCTAGCGGTTAAGAGCGCCGACCGCTCTTACAGAGGACCTGGGTTCGATCCCCAGCACTCACATGGTGGCCGAGAACCGTCTAAAACTCCAATTCCAGGAGAACTCCAGTTCCAGGGGAATCCGACACCCTCTTCCGACCTCCGCGGCACTGCACGATACGGGTGCACAAACTTTCATGCAGACAGTACATTCATACACATACAGAAATAAATAAAAAAAAAATAAAAATTAAAAAAAAAGAACCTACTATGTACTTGGGGAAATTAATCCCAAATGGCCAGCCTGATGTCTCACCAGACCATCCAAAGGACTGGAGGGACAGACACAGCAAGGCCCAGCCTTGATAGTGTATGCTAATGACATGCTCACTTCTAGGATCCAGAGTTCACATAGCTACAGAGTTGAGGGAGAGGGAGTATACCTCTTGCTGAACTTAGTTACAATCAGTTTGGAGGTTTCTGAGGAGGAGATTAGAAAGTTATGAAAGGCAGAATCAGGAGCCCACTGCCTTGGAGAGGTGACCTAGGACCTCAGCACAGACACCAGGGGAAGAGGAAGAAGGGACCATCACAGCAGCCACTTTATTAGGCATGCTGTATACACTAAGAAAATACTAAAGTAAACCTATAGGATAGCTCTGACGGTAGGGGAGGTTGTTGCCAAGCCTGATGACCTGATTTCAATCCTCAGAACTCACATAGTAGAAGAAGAACCAATTTCTACAGGTTGTTTCTGACCTCTGCTTGTGTGCGCACATGTGCCCACACTCATACATAAACACAATAAACAAGTGTAAAAAATTTTAATTGAAAAATACTAGGGGCTAGAGAGACAGCTCAGTGGTTAGGTGGATCTCTGTGAGACTGAGGCCAGCCTAGTTTACTGGCTGCTCTTGGAGAGGACCCAGGTTTGATTCCCAGCACCAACATGGGGGCTAACAACCATCTGTAACTCTTGTTCTAGGAGAATCCAATACCCTCTTCTGACCTCAGTGGGTACTGCACAAAGGTGTACTTACATGCAGGCAGTACACTGCTACACATAAAAATAATATATATATATATATATAGCTGGGCGTGGTGGTGCATGCCTTTAATCCCCACTCGGGAGGCAGGGGCAGGCAGATCCCTGTGAGTTCAAAGCCAGCCTGTTCTACAGAGTGAGCTTCAGTCCAGCTAGGACTAAAGGGAGACCCTGTCTCAAAAAGACATATATATATATATATATATAGTATATATTATATATTTTATTATATATATATTTTATTATATATATATTGTATATATTATATATTTTATTATATATATTTTATTATATATTGTATATATTATATATTTTATTATATATATATATATATATATATATATATATAATAAAGCTAGGCATGGAATTCCCATATGATCCAGCCATTCCATCCCTAGGAATGTACCCCAAAAATTCATATATAAAAGTTCTCAACAGAACTAAAGTACAAGGGTCCAAAGGCAGACACAGCTCAAATGTAGAGTGGTGACTTTTGAGGCTTCCTTTGGGTGGAGGAGAGTATTTTGGAGTGGACTGTGGTATTTGCATAGCATCAGAACTGTACTACATGCCACTTTATAACAAATTCTTTATAATGGCTCATTTCTAAAAATATGCAGTGAATTTTATTATTTATTTATTTTTTTCTTCCTTTTTCTTTGCAGTGAATTTTATTAACCTGTGCGTGTGTGCCAGGCCCCATGCTGCTAAAAGGCGGCTTATCTGTTTACATAACTGCTTCTCAGATGTATCATAGGGTTCTTTTCTTTTTTTCTTCTTTGTGTTTATATGTATGTGTATATGTGTTTGTGTGGGGGAGCATGTGTGTGTGTATGTGTGTGTGTGTGTGTGTGTGTGTGTGTGTGTGTAAGTTAGAGGGCCACATTGGGCATCATTCCTCAAGAACTGCCCACCCCACTTTTTGAGACAAGAGTTTCTCAACTGGCCTAAAGCTCACCAATTAGGCTAAGCTGGCCGGCCCTCAAGCCTGAAGGATCTCCCTGTCTTCCCTTCCCCAATTCTGGAATTACAAGCATATACACTGCACCCAGCTTATTTATTTATTTATTTTTTTTTTTTACATGGGCTTTAGGGACCAAATTCAAGTCCTCAGGCTTTTCATGGCAAACACTTTACTGACATTTCCCCAACCTGCTTTCTTTTCTTCTGAGTGAGCAAACCAACAGCCCTACTCTCTCCCAGTGGCCCAATGGTGCATCACTCTGCTGTCAACTAGTCTGCCAGGCAGTAATACACAATGCCCTGTCTTTCTGCTGTAAATAAATCAATAAACAGAATGAAGACCACAGATGCTGCTATTACAGTATAAACAGTTTACAGCAGTGGTTTCAAAGTACCTGAATTAGTGAGACATTCCAAGACTCTGAAGTGTTTAAAAATATTAACTCCCAGCTGGGTGTGGTGGCACATGCATATAACCCCAGCACTGGGGAGCTGAGGCAGGAGGACCTACAGTCTGGTGCCAGCCAGAGCTAAATAGTGAGACCCTGTCTCCAAAAATACATTTATAGCTCTTAGCTATAAAGAAAGACGCTGAGGTTCCTGACCACTTGATCCGTCCTCAGATAGTTTATTGTGGATGCTAGCAGCTCAGTTGTTTCTGATACGGCTTTAACACGCTTCACAAAACAAATTCTGCAAGTCAACTAACAAATTACCAAAAGCAGTTCAACATTTTTTCATTGATAGATGTCCTCTACAGCAGGATTATTTATGCTTAAATCTTATTTTTAGAGCAATCAGGTTCACAGGAAAATTGCATAGAAAGTACATTGCTCCCGTCTTCCCTGTGCCCCCTACCATGTGTGCAGCCACCCCTTACTTACACATGTGTGTGTGCGCGCAAGCCATTCATGCTTCTCCCCTCAGGTGCATTTGTTACAACAATGAAGCTTCACAGACCTTGTCACCTGAGTCCATAGATGTAAATCCAGGCGTGTGTTCTGTAGCATGGCCAGTTCGAGATGTGCGTCTGGAATCAGTTTTATGCAGTGGCTCCCTGCCGCCAAGGTCCTCTGTGTCCACTCCCCATCACCCCTCTTGCCTTGCCAACAGCTGCTAACCATGTCTCCACTAGTTTGCCTTTTCAGAATGCTGCTGAGTGGACTGTCACAGAGCCGGAGTCACAGCTTCTTCATTTGCCTCCCAGGTGCTGTGCTCCATTCTTTAAAAAAAAATTATCCAGCTGTGGTGACACACGCCTTTAATCCCAGCAGAGAGGCAGGTGGATCTCTGTGAGTTCAAGGCCAGGCTGGTCTACATAGTGAGCTCCAGGCCAGCTGGGACTAAAGGGAGATCCTGTCTCAAAAAGACCAAAAAAAAATTAGTTGTGCAGTGTACATGTATGTTCAAGTGTGTATGTGTACATGTGCACTGCCCATACTCAGAGCCCAGAGGATGTCAGGTGCACTGTACATGTATGTTCAAGTGTGTGTATACGTACATGTGCGCTGCCCATGCCCATGCTCAGAGCCTAGAGGATGTCAGGTCCCCTGATCTATCATCTTCACATTATATTAAAAAAATCTTTAAAATTAAAAATATTATTTTTATGTGTATGAGTGAACATGTGCGTGCAATGCCCACCAGAGGCCAGAAGAGGGCATTGGATCCACTGGAACAGGAGTTGTTAGCCACCATGTGGGTGCTAGGAATCAAATCCTGATCTCTGGAAGTATAGCAAGTGCTCTTAATCACTGAGCCACTTCTCCAACCCTGTCCTGTTTTCTTGATAGGCTCTCTCAATGAACCTGGAGCCCATTTTTCAATTAGGCTGGAGGCCCAACAAGCTCCGATTATCCTTCTGCCTTTCCCCACCAGGACTGGATTTCTAAGTGTGGAGCCGCAACCAGATTTTACAAGGGCATTGGGGATCTGAGCTCAGGACTTTTTGAGATAGGGTCTCCCTTTAGTCCCAGCTGGCCTGGAGTTTGCTACGTAGACCAGGCTGGCCTAGAACTCAGAGATCCGTCTGCTTCTGCAGAGTGCTGGGATTTAAGGCATGCACCACCATGCCCAGCTTGGGTCTTTACACCTGCACAGAAAGCACTCTTATCCCCTGAACTATCTCTCCAGCCCAATTTCTCAGTTCTTTTCAGTGCTGAACAATATTCTATTTCCTAGATATACCACAGCTTATCCTTTCACACACAGAAGGTCATCTTGCTTCTACATTTGGACAATTATGAAAAAAGTTCCTATAAATGTCCACATAGGAGTTATTGCAGGGACATAAGATTCCAGTTTATTTGGGTAAATGCCAAGGAACATGACCTATATAAATCATTTAGTAAGACTATGTTTAGTTTGATAAGAAACTGCCCAACTGTCTTCCAGAGTGAAAAACCATTCATTTCCATTTCCACCAGCTATAAATTCAAGCTCCTGTTGCCTGCATCCTCTCCAGCATTTGCTCTTACTATGTTAACAATTTCCTCCAGGACAAAATATTTTATCTTGGAAGGAAGCTCATCAAGACAAAGAATGTTTAAAGAGGGGAAACAGTCCATCCTTCAGGGAAGCTCCTTAGGCTCAGGAAGTAAAGAACTCAATAGCTACAGGAGGTCCCTAAAATTGACCAGGTTCACTAGGTCCCTTCCAAAAAAGATACTCAAGAGACAGCCAGCGAAGTCACTGGAAGAGGCTCAGATCAAGCCACCCATAAGAAATACTCTCCAACCAGGCTTGGTCGCACACACCTTTAATCCCAGCACTGGAGAGGCAGAGGCAGGCAGATCTCTGTGAGTTCAAGGCCAGCCTTGATCCCACAGATCTGCCTTCCTCTATCTTGAAGTGCTGGGATTAAAGGTCTGTCCCACCACAGACACAGGACTTTTGTCTTGCAACTACAGGAAGGGCAAAGACTTCTGAACTCATAATGGCCTCCTGTCTCAAATCCAAGTTTGTGAGTGGCCTCTGAAATAACTTGGTTCAATTTTTTTAATTTAGGAAAAATAGCTTTGTTACTTGTCAACTCATCATACGGAAAAGCAGAGGATGCTGTTTCTATGGATAAATGGAATCAAATCTATTTTTTAAAAAAGGGGGGGGCTTAAAGAGCTCTAACACAAAAATATGAAAAGGGCTAACCAGCCACCTTATTTAGAACAAAAACTGGTTTAAATGTGCTCGTCTCCCATACTGTTCAGCAACACCAAGTGATTTTGAAGTTGGTAGGCAAATTCTGGCAATGAGTTCATCAGATGCTGCTTTACCTTGACCAGGGTAATTGGGAAACTGAGAACATCTCCAACCTTGAACATCTAGTGAGGCCTGGAGTCAGGCACTGTGTAGCCCAGCTCATTCAGCCCAGGCTAGCCTCAACCTACTATGTAGGTTAAGATAACCTTAAACTCCTGTCTTACCTCTACTTGCTGAATGTTAGGATTACAGGTATATACCACTTTACCTGGCTTTATTGTTGACTTTTTTTTTTTTTTTTTTTTTTTTTTTTTTTTTGGTCTTTTCAAGACCGAATGGTCTCCTGTAGCCCTCAGCTGACCTGGAACTCACTCATAATAGCCCAGTGGGCCTTAAACCACAAAAGATAGTCTGCATCTGTCCTCCCAGATGCTAGATAAAGGTGTGCGCAAACCTACACCCGGCGATTGTTGACTTTTTTTTTTGTTTATTTTTAGGGATTCTACAATATAATAAACAGTTTGTTTTGCAATAAGCAGATTGATGTTACTACCAGTTGTGCCATACAATTAGGTCAATTTGTGCATTTTGAGTAGCTATGTCCAAATTTTGAACACCCAAGGTTCCCATCAGTCCAGTTGAGAGAGCTTGATGCACAAAGCATGTTGATAAAGTAGTTCAGCGAGTCCGACATATTGCTGTAGCTCATGACTCACCTCCATATCTCTCCACAGCCTCTACATTACCAAGCCTCCCTCTCGACAATTTGTTCCCTGGGTTTGTTTGGGGAAAGGGGCACAAGTGGGCGTGAAACAAAACAGTCGACGTTTTTTCTGGAGATGTAATTTTGGAATCGAGTCTGTTCAGGTTGTTTCCCTTCATGGGTTGACAGCTTTTCCAGTGATACCTTTTTAGTCATACTAACAAAGCACAAGCAATTGGATGTACAGGCATTTAAGCAGTACTAATTATTATGTCAAGCTAAGCTGTGAGCACAGAAATTTAAAAAAAGTCTGTGTATATGTGGATAAGTTATTAGCTATGTCATTAGTGATTTTTCCATCTGTGGATTGTCTTTTTATTCTCTTGAAAAAAGGTTAATTTTATTTGAATAAATTTAAAGGCAGTTACTCTAATATTAAATATATGCAGTTAACAAATGAACCTAAAGATATATTATGGGCTGGAGAGATGGCTCAGCAGTTAAGAGCACTGGCTGCTGTACCAGAGGATCTCGGATCTGATGCCCTCTTCTGACTTCCTCAGGCACTGCATGACAAGGGTGACTTACACACATGCAGGCAATATACTCATACACAGACAAAAAAAAGAAAAAAAACTACACAGAAGAAAAATATTACACTTAATTTTCAGTCTAAAAAAGAAAAAAAACTACACAAAAGAAAAATATTACACTTAACTTTCAGTCAATTCTGAGACTATCAGGAAATACAGTTAAAAGATGAAAAGGAAAGCTTGAACTAGGCCTCTAAAGCTACAATTCTGAAATGATTCTGGGGGATTGGAGAGGTGAGCAAATAAAAAAGGGAACTAATGTTTTAGTGAGTGCAGCATGTTACAAAGGCAGAAAACCAAGCAGAGAAGAGGAAGATGAGGGAGCTCCATCTGTATGAATAGGCCAGGAAGGGCCATGAGCCCTGGAACATTGCCCCACAGATGAACTGAAAGGGCAAGTTTTTCTACAGCAGAGAAACCTGGACATCGTGATCCCATTCCTTAACACTAAGAACAAAAGGACACCAAGGACTTGGTGGGATGCCCTGGGGGCAAACTGCTCATTTGCACACACGACCCCCATGGGGTTTGAAAGACCCACAATGAAAGCCACCAGAAACTCAAACAAGGAAAGGGATAGTTCCTCCCCAGAGCCCAAGTCCTGCCCTGTCCTGTGGATCTCAACCACCAGGCCTCCAAACAAAACAAAACAAAACAAAAAACAAATCAGTGTGATGTCTTAGGGCACCTGGAGACATCTGTAGGAACCTGCCAGTGTAGACAGCCTCAGGAAACCAAACCAAAACTTAAGAGTGAGCAGAGGTTCGTTTGTGCAAATGCACGCAAGAGACAAGATAGATAACTCTCAGCAACAAACAGAAGTCCAGCAATAGTTAGGGTGACCTTCACAAGTACTCAGCTAAGAAGGGAAACAAGAAAACCAAGAACGTGGGAGTGTGTTTGGAAGAACAGCCCAGTGAGAGGTCCTAGCTTTCCTTTAGAATTCGGGCTTCCTCATTAAACACTGGGAGATTATAATAGGATGATCATTACATGAACCCAGCCACGGTGCCAAAAGGATCATTTGACAGTATGCTTTAATACACAGTGATTTTTCCTACATGACAAGTAATCCTATTGCTAATCAAATGGGTGTGGGGTGCAGCTCAAAGGCTGAGCACATATATAAGCCCATGTGCAAAGAGGAAGTTCATGTTTTGAGTTGGAAGACTCAACTATTAACTGCTTAGCCATTCTATGCTGAGAAGGTTGACCCCGTCCTGGAACTCCAGGATCAAATTGTTAAGACTCAGCGAGAAGCTGCTCGTGTTCTTACCCTCCCCGTCCCACTCATGAGACAAAATGGCCACTCGCTGGATGCCTCGAATCTTGGCCCCATTGCATACTCAGTGGCTGCTAACTACTGTGGAGTAGGGGTTAAAGAATGTGCCCTCCATGGTAAGACCTCTGGCCTGCTCCCACATGAGACCCACCCCCTCACACTCCTGAAATCTGTTGAGATCGACCTCAATATGTGCTTTAGTTGTAATTCAGCTTTCCATTTCCTTCTCACATTTTAAGCAGGATCATGAGTTTGAAGCCAGCTTGGACTGACTACATCATGAGGATGACTCAAAAAAAAAAATTTTTTTTAAATAATTTGGTTGGGTGTGGTGGCATATGCCTTTAATCCCAACACTTCAGAGGCAGAAGCAGGTGTCTATCTGTGAGTTCAAGACCAGCCTGGTCTACATAATGAGTTCCAGGCCAGCTAGGGCAGGAGGCCCAGCTGGATTTCATAAAACCCGTCTCAAAAAAAAAAAAAAAAATCTACTTTTTCATCTATTTCTTAAAGCAATGAATACTTTCAGAAGTTAGAATCAGTGAAGAGTTCCACAGAAGTAAAACATGGAAACTGCACCTGGAAATCACTCCATGGGTTAAACCAGGACCAGGGTAGAGTTCGGTGATAGAACATCTGCTTAGCATGAGCAAGGCCTTGGGTTCATCGGAACATTAAAACAGACAAAAGGCAAGCTATGTAAAACAAACACATCATAACCAGATCTACAGAACTGGTCAGATGGATCCATGGTCCATTCATGCTGTAGAATACTAACTATTAAAAGCTGGGGGCTGAGTATGGTGGCACACTCTTAATCCCAGCACTTGGGAAACAGAGGCAGGCGGGTCTCTGAGTTCCAGGCCAGCCTGGTCTACAGAGTGAGCTCCAGGCCAGCTGGGACTAAAGGGAGACCTGTCTCAAAAAGACAAAAAAAAAAAAAAAGTTATGGAAAAGTGAAAAATGGTTATGAAGCAGAGTTGTAATTGTCAAAGCAGGTTTTTTTTCTATTATATCTGTCAATTCTGGGCATGTGCACATTTGGGCACACGTGCCACAGCATGCTTGTAAAGGTCAGAGGACAACTTTCAGGAATTATTTCCTCCTTCTGCCATGGGGTACAGAGCATCAAACTTAGGTCATCACGGTTGGAGGCAAGCATCTTTACCTGCTGAGCCATCTTGCTGACTGGTATTTTGAGAAAACATCTGCAAGGTCATATAACAAAGCATCAGAAGTTACTCCTGCCTGGCGTGGTGGCGCACGCCTTTAATCCTAGCACTGGAGAGGCAGAGGCAGGCGGATCTTTGTGAGTTCAAGGCCAGCCTGGTCTACAGAGTGAGTTCCAGGACAGCTGGAGCTATAGGGAGACCCTGTCTCGAAAACACAAAAAAAAAAAAAAAAAAAAAAAAAAAAAGTTACTCCCAACTGATAGGAGAAATGGTTCAGATGGGTTAGGGATGGAACAAAGTAATAAATACTACCCACACAGACTGGCCACTGGCTCAGTGTTAAATCTCCACTATAAGCACTCTTCTAGCAGTCTGTGGCTGGGGTATCACCAGTCATCTCCACATGACCTGTAAATTGCTTACAATGTCTGCAGAGTCTGAGCTTCTGAGCCTATCTCCCTAAGGATTTTCCATGCATTACTGTTCCCAGACCACTGACCCTCCCCAGGGGATTGGTTTCCAGGGATGTCTCCAAAGCACTCTACTTTTTCACCTAAACACATCCCCAATGCTGTATAGGGATCCTGAGCCAGGCTACCATATTGAGCACTGCTTGGTACTGAAAGAACAAATCTTCCACACAACAGGAAATAGGACAACCCAGCAGGCTTCTTAAAGACAGAAAGCCAACCCCATCAAACCCAAGTTCCTGGCCCAACTCCTATGATCAAGGCCCCCAGATCCTCCAGTACCCACCTGGTTCCACCTGGCCAGTGTCCTGACTATTCTCTCCCTGCTGCCTACCTAAAGCTTAACAAATGGGCAAGAGTGTGTACAATGAATATGAACACCAACAAGTGCCACCGATGGTGTAGTAAAAATTTCAGCTCCTCTCCACCCAACTCATTTCTGACCTCCAGGTCTCTCTTCTTCCAGGATTCCCATGGAACATAATAAACATTGGGATGTGGGCAAAGACCTGAAATCACAATTGCAAATTTGCATGTAGATTAGACCTGAAGGAAAGCTCCAATGACAGGTCTATTATCAGGGACATCTCACCCATACAAACATCACATTAACAGTGCTGAGCTGGCAGGCCTTACAGTGCAAGAACAGGAAGATGAGCGGCAGCTGCAGCATCCTAGGAAGCACAAACGATGCTGTGCTGGGAACAAAATCCCATTTTCTCTCAATGAGTTTCCTTACATGTTCAGGTGCAGCATTTTACCACCTAGCTCTACCTCAAGCTTTAAAGTAAAAGGTGCTGGGAAAATTACGGACTAATAGCATTTCTCCCAGCACAGTGACTGCATGACACAATGCAATTTCGACTTGAGCAGAATTAACTGCATTCTGTGTGGCTGAGTATCCAAGCAAAAGGCCATTCTGGTGTGCACCTATAACCCATACTCAAACCCAGCACCCATTCTTAGCCCATCTGCTCAGCTCTTACCCTTGGTGTCCCCAGCCTGCACCTACCAAAGCAAGCACAAGTTGAGTTACTTCACGTGCACAATCAGCCAAAGCTCTGCTCTTCTTTCAAAGTTTAATGTGTTTGGAAGTCTCAGCTCCTCTCTATATATGGTTGGTTAAAGAAAATGACCCAAAGTACACCACCTTAAAATGGAATTGCTTAACACTTTACCCTTCCCAGTCTTACCAACAACACACTTCTCTGTAGAAATGTTTTTCCTCAGTGACTTACTTTAATAAGCCATTACCAGTGTGCAGTCGGAAGCCATCATGTCAAGGCTTCCCATACCATTTTTTAAAAAATCTGAGAACTTTTTCCCATCTATGCCCCCCACAAACACATGATCTCCACTATTTGGCTGTCCAAGCTCTCAAAACTAAGATATTATTCACTACTGTAGTAAATACTAGAGATGACTCAGAAAATCCAGGCAAAGTAGAAGCAATATATTTTCAACAATGAGTTCTTCCAATAAATGACTCTGCCACTCCATGTTAAGTAGCTTCCATGGTCAACTGTTAAAGGAATTAGAATTACTTGCATTCTACACCAGGTTACACATACCTCATATTAATTCCTAAAGATCTAAAGGACATTTTCATTTATCCCAGTGGGAGAAACTTCACCTGAACGCAGCGTAGCATATACAGCAAGTTGAGTATTGAGTCTACTGATACCAGTGCACACAGTACATCTTTCACCCATCCCATTTTGTGATCTTTCCCGGAGCTTTGGAGAAAATCATCTGAAGGCATACCATCTAAAGGTATCTACCCTCTAAGAACTTTGGTAGACAAGGTTAGTCAGTACTCACGAAATGGCTTAGTTACAACTCCTAAGTACACCAGAGTTCTGTCAGGGTTCATACTTCTTAGGCAAGACATCTTTACACATGTGGAACCCTAATAAAATAAAGGCCCCATCTGATAGCTCCACAACAGAGGCCTACCCTACTCTTTGATGAGATACTTTTATCTTGTCCATTTCCTTTCTTGCGTTACCTACAAAAATTCTCTGGAAAATAAGATACTGCAGTGCCTACCATAAAAGACATCCCTAAAGCCTGGTAGTACTAGGAAGTACCTATAAGCAAGGAGTATCTTCCTAGAGAACCAACATTAAACATTGAAACAAAATCTAGTAATCACATCTCAGAAAACTTCCTGAAGCTGTTCTCAACTTTGTTTCACCCACCTTATGAAGGCCTACTTTAAACTATAACCCTTAAAATAAATGCCTGATTATGTACATAATCTAGTGCTAAGTTTTAAACAAGCTCTTCTCCAAGTGAAACTATCTAGCAAGATGGATGAAGTGGGGCAGCTCTCAGCCTAGCTGAATCACTGTATTCAGACCTCTCAACCAGGACAGTCATGCCACAATCAAATGTATATGG
Organism: Rhizomys pruinosus; assembly: GCA_009823505.1. Classification (NCBI taxonomy): domain Eukaryota; kingdom Metazoa; phylum Chordata; class Mammalia; order Rodentia; family Spalacidae; genus Rhizomys; species Rhizomys pruinosus. The sequence continues at coordinate 626,996 of VZQC01009135.1, read as the reverse complement.
AGGTAGGCACAAAGAGAATATAACCACATGGACCTCAGGTCACAACAAAGCATTTTAACTAGTAACATGGCACAGACTTATTTCAGTGGTCTTAAAATACTTAAAAGCAAGAAATACTTATAAACAAGGGATGATTCACTTGTTTAGATATTTGAAATACAACTTTATTCTGATTCTAAACGAAAGGAATGGGGATGACAGTAACAAACAAGATCACCACTGAATATTGTGATGTGACTGTAGCAGTCTTATCTTTGAAATTCAGGAAGGAAACAACTGTGTTCCAAACAGCTAAGTATGCAAGTCCAAAAAAATGAAGGTATGTTTTAAACTGCCACATTCACTCCAAAGCCCATTCATCTCCTTCAGCATCCCAAAGATGAAGCACACGTTCTGCTTAGCTAGATAAGGTGGCACACGCTGCACCGCTGACATCACAGGACAGTTGCCTATAAAACTAGACTTCTGACGCAGGGCTCCAGTTTCACTCTCACAGGTCGTCATCCTCATCCGGGAGGGCAGTCGTCTGGGCAACCTGAAGCAAAAAAATAGAAAATCAGCACTCCAGATCAAAGCCACCATCACCAGGCCAACTCTAAGAAGGACAAGTACCTCTAAATCATGCTCATACTGTGCTGCCAAAGCTGGGTCCATGACCACCTCCGGTGGGGCAAGAGCAGGCATGGCGACAAACTCCAAATTAGGGTCTCCAATGAGCTTTCTGGCAAGCCAGAGGAAAGGCTTTTCAAAGTTGTAGTTACTTTTGGCAGAAATGTCATAGTACTGTAAGGGAAATTAATTTTTAAAAATTCTATTAGTACAATAATATTAGACCATTCAGAGGACATTCCAAGACTTTCTACATAAGAGAACACATTGATAAAACAATTTTGTGTATGTATATATAGATGCAAAGGAGTTTACATATAATCTGTAAGAACCAGGTTTCAATCAATGAACATACCTGAAGATTCTTCTTTCGGTGGAAGACAATAGATTTTGCCTTCACTTTTCTGTCCTTAATATCCACTTTATTGCCACACAACACAATAGGGATGTTTTCACAGACACGTACCAGATCTCTATGCCAGTTAGGCACATTCTTGTAAGTAACTCTTGATGTTACATCAAACATTATAATGGCACACTGGGCTAAAAAAAGGAAAGACAGACTAGGATTTAATTATCTTAGTCCTTATTCTGGGTCACCTGTACCAACCCAAACCAATTTCCCAACGCTAAAAATGTTAAAAAATACATGGTATTGACCCTTAATTCCTCTTAATAGGAAAGCTTTAAAGATCATTTAAGAGCCACTTTATTTTATCAAATATCTTCTTTCTCTTTTTATTTTTGAGACAGGGTCTCCCTGCTACCCCAGCTGTCCTGGAACTCACAGAGATCCGCCTGCCCATGCCTCCCAAGTGCTGGGATTAAAGGCGTGTGCCACCACACTTGAGAGGGGAAGCTCAAGTATCTTCTTTCTCAAGAGAGCTTCCATTACTATTACCCCATCTTCCAAAAGTAGGTTAGTAAATTAGCATTGTGGAGGAAGTCCTTCACAATTAGGACCCAGAAATACATTCTGCCCCTGAAAATACATTCTTAAATGGCTGCAGAAAGTAGGCAATGTTCTGGCTGCATTTAACAAAATGAGGTAGTGTCTCTACATTGACCCAGGACATAGTCAGGATATAGTTATTAAGGCTGAACCATGTATCAAACAACCCAATTTTTGATTAAGAAGCTTTAGGGGACAGACAGCCTTGTGTCTTTGTGTATATGCTGCAAGACAGCAAGATAGGTAAATAAATAAATAAAATCCTGAAGAACTTCTAATTTTTTCCATCAGGGCAGTAAGACTTGGAGAATATTTTATTCAGCTTTTTGCTTGACAGTAACTGGCATTCCTTTCCCTCATAATTTCTGATTAACTTTGAAGAAAACAGGCAAAAATTATTTCAATTCACACATCTGAGAAGCAAGAGAATCTAGCTCTTGGTTAATAACGCTGGCCAAGTGCTCAGCATCCTTTTTAACTTATGGGTAACTACAGATATGTACATAAGTATATATACACACACATACATACCTAAGTCTTTAAAAGAGAACAGTGCTCCAGCAGCTCCTTTGCTGGCTGCCTACTAAGTTGTAAAAAACCTCAGTTTGCCCCAAATCATGCCTAGGATGACACAGCATGTGATCAAGTAACACGAACAGCTTGAATAAAACGATGTCCCTCCGCACTACCGAGGAGGTCACTGCCCCGGAGTGGACACGTCCCTCGTTTTTCTCCTTTTTTCTATCTTTTTAATAACCTGGCAATGCCCATATCTCGGGCCGCCCAGGGCACGTGTCTCTGGGCCAGGCCGACTTCCGCACCCTACCTTGGATGTAGTAGCCGTCGCGCAGGCCCCCGAACTTCTCCTGGCCGGCGGTGTCCCACACGTTGAACTTGATAGGGCCCCGGTTGGTGTGGAACACGAGTGGGTGTACCTCGACGCCCAGGGTGGCTGCGGGGACAGGGCGGGCGCGTTAGCCCCGGGAGTTGGCGCCCTCCCCCCCACCTCGCAGCCGTCGCACCTACCTACATACTTCTTCTCGAACTCCCCCGTCAAGTGGCGCTTCACGAACGTCGTCTTCCCGGTGCCGCCGTCGCCCACCAGGACGAGCTGCGGGGACACGCGGATGAGGGCCGCGCCCGCCTCCGCCCGCCCCGCCGGCCTCCCTCCGCCCGCCCGGCCCGCACACCTTGAACTGGACCTGCGGCTCTCCCTGCGCGGCCATCGCGGCGATCCTGCGGGAGAGAGCGGCTGCTGCACGTGCGCCCCACAAAGGCCGCGGCCGGGAAGCGCGCGCGGGAAGGCGGGGACGCGGCGGCCGGGCACGGCGGCCGGAGCGGAGGAGGACGTGGGGGAAGGGAGGACCGCAGAGAGCGGCGACCGCAGCCTGCTTCCTCTTCACGGCCGCAGCCCCGCGCCCACCCGGGGACACCCCGCAAGCACCACCCGCGCCCGGCTCGACCCACTTGGCCCCACCGCTACCTTCCAGAAGCGTCTCCGCGCCCGACCGACTGAGGCTGGAAAGATGGCGGAAGCGCGATTCAAATGCCGGAGACGCAGCCGACGCCGGCGCGCGGTGGGCGGGGCCTCGAGGGGCGGAGCAACGGCGCCGCGCTTAGTCTCGCGCCCCGCGCGCGCGCACGCACGGATGTAAGGCCCGCCGGACTTGGGAAGGTGGACTCGGCCATTCTGGGCTCACAGGGCAGACAGGATGGTGCGGCGGGTCACGTGGGGAAGAGAGCGGGAACGCGCACGCACGCACGCACGCAAAGTAGCGCGGGCTTGTGCGCCGGCTCCGAGTTAGGGCTCCCGGGCGCATGCGCCCACTGCGGGCGGCGCGCCCTGCTTTCGCGTGTCACGCGGGTAGCGGCCTTGCCAGGGCCTCGTGGGCGGGAAAGGTGGGTTCGGCTCCCGGTCGCTGTCCGCTGCTCACCAGTCGCCGCCTGGCTGCCGTTGCCGCGTCCTGTCCACAGACCCGCACGATCTCCTGGGTGGGCGCGGCAGTCACGTGGCAGGGGCCTGCAGAATGAATGAAGGGGTGAATGAATGAGGGCGCGCGTACCCGCGGTCCGGCCTGCGTCAGCGTGCTGAGCGGGCACGCGCGCGAGGATGGATGCGGCCTGACCAGTCTCAAGTGCGTTCCCGCCCGGGTGGGGTCCTGTGGGGAGGATGGGTGACTAAGCGGTCCGGGCTCCGAGGATGGGGCGGGATGCCGATGGACCATGGGTTCTACTCCATGGCCGGTGTGGATTAGCTTCTCAGAAGACACTCCCGGGCTCCCCACTAAGTGAGGTGACCAGGGAGGGAGGCACACCACCGGCCCGTCTATTGGGAATGCAAGTGACGCACTTTGGGTGCCTAGTCCCACTCCCCCGAAGACCCGCTGGGAAACAAACACCCAGCAGTCAGATTCCGCCCTGGGAGAGTGGAAAATGTATCCCTTGTGACCCTAATTTGTGGCCTTCCTGCTGCAGCATTTGGTGCTATGGAGTTTAGTAAAAGTGGAGGAGCCTGTGCAGGCCGGTCATCCCAGCTCCAGGGGAGTGCCCGTTTCAAGGCCTGCCTGGGCAGCTTAACGGTAGAGTGCTTATTTAGCAGTATGCAAGGCCTCGTTTGAATCTCCATTACCAATAAGCTCATAACCAGATATCACCCGTTTCAATATGGTCAGAGTCCCAAAGGATAATGTTGGGGAAAACAGTAAGTTGAAGAAAGATGTGGTAATGATTGTGTCTGTCCAAACACATAATCTTACATAGAGTGTGTGTATATGTGTAGTGTCAGTTTTGTTTATAAACATGAAATTAGATTAGTTCTTGGATGTGTATGTAATCTTTTTAAATTGCCTACAAGGATCTACACTGTAGCTTCCATAGAGGTTAGAAAGGAATGTGATGAAACTGGGAGAGATTAGGAGAAAAGTATCTACCCACTAAGTTCCAGTTCTTGTTTTAGAAAGCTAAGTGAAGGAAAAGCAGCCATGTGTGCTGGGTGGTGAGAACACCTGTGGGCCCTCCCCCTTGAAGTCACCAGGAAGTGTAACCCCTATACTACCTGTCCTAGCACCCAGCTTGCTAAATGGCACCCCCAGGTGGCTGTTTTAGAATTTGCAAAGATGGTTTACCTAGGAAGGAAGCACAGAGGAACACAGGAAAATACACTCCAGGGGGCATAGGTGATGTTTTCCCTGCCAGTTCTGTCCTGGCTCCTGACTGCCCATAGCTTTGCAGTCTACAGAGATACCTCTTTGCTACCCAGCATGAACTTGGAACCTAGGCTTAGCCTGTCCTTTAAAATTCTGCAGCTGCTTAGCGTTTGTGAGGCTCTGGGTTTACTCACTCCTCAGCACTGGAAAAAAGTTGCAGCTATACAATTGTAATTTATACAGCCTTGAGAAAAGTATTGCAGAAATTGTACAAGGGTTTGCAGCATACCCTTCTGGGATGGTTAGTTTTGTCAACTTGATGGGATTTAGGGTCACCTAGGAAATAAACCTTTGGACATATCTGTTGTACTTCCAGAAAAGTTTAATTTTTTTTTTCTCTTAGAGACAGGGTCTCCCTGTAGTCCCAGCTGGCCTGGAACTCACAGAGATCTGCCTGCCTCTGGTTCCCTAGTCCTGGAATTAAAGGTGTGTGCCACCACACCTGGCCCAGAAAGGTTTAATTTTTTTTTTTTCCAGAAAGGTTTAATTCTTAATTAAGGTTAAATGGGCAGCTCCATTCATTCCATGGGCTGGTGACTTGTGACTTGGACATAATAAAGAGGAGAAAGGGAGCTGAGCATCAGCATTCATCTTTCTGCTTCCTGACTGGATACAGTGTGACCATCTAGCTGCCTCTACCACCTGCCTTCTGCACCATGATGGACTGCCCCCCCAAACCCAGCCAGAATAAACCTTTCCTTAAGTTGCTTTTGTCAGATGTCTTACTACAGCAGCTAGAAAAGTAACAAATATATTTTTCTTCCAATTTCCCAGTTAACATTACTTGCTGATCTGGCTTAGATATGAGATAGCCCCTGTAGGCTCATGTGTTGAACACCTTGCCTCCAGTGAATGGTGCTGTTTTGGAAGGTTGTGTAGATGGCTGGGGGTATGGGGAGGGGGTGGTCAGCCTTGAAGATTATATTTTTCTGGTGCCTGGTCAGCTACAGTGTGAAGCTGCAAGCTCCCACCACCATGGTCTGAGCCCCGGTGCCATGCCATGCCACCACAGTATTCAGGCATTTGATCACAGGATGAGAAAAGTAATACGCTTGCCTCTTCATTTGTGCTCATTGCTCACTTCCTCCTCCCAAGGTACGCATATATGTTTGGGAGAGTTAAGCTTGGTTGTCAACTTGTTTGGATGTGAAATTAAGAAACAATATGAGCTGGGTGTGGTGGTTCACGCCTTTAATCCCAGCATTTGGGAGGTAGATCTCCGAGAGTTCAAGACCAGCCTGGTCTACAGAGAGAGCTCCAGGCTATCCAGGACTAAAGGGAGACCCTGTCCCTCCAAAAAAAAAAAAAAAAAAAAAGACCAAAGGAAAAAATGAATGTGTCTGGGTGGGTCTGTCAGGTGTTTCTAGGAAGGATTAGTAGAGAAGACTCTCCCCCAGGGTGGGCATCACCTTCCCATGATGACCCAGATATAAAAAGGTCTGAGGGAAAAGCAGCTACTTGCTTTTTCTTGCTCGTGAGTCCTTTTAAACCACTGCTACTGCAGCCCATATCAGACTTTAGTTTCTTCAGCTTCCACCATGGACCAAGAACAATTCTCCAGCCTTCAGCACCAGATTGGGACTGCTGAGCAGCTACCAAGTTCTCACTCTGTCCAGTGTGAGACAGCCATTGTTGGACTACCCAGTCCATACTGTATTAGCCATTTGAGCGCATCCCCTTTTATAATCTGTGTATTTGTATATATGTAGTTAGATGCACATACATGCTGTTGAACCTTGTTTAATACTTTTTAAAATCATTTTAAAATTTTTATTTTTATCTCATGTATGAGTGTTTTGCATGCATGGATGTAAGCCCTCACAACCTCTCTGAATCTTACTCCTGCTCTAGGGCCTCTGTACTTATCTGGTCCCTCTGTCTAAATGCTGCTCCTGAGGGGCCACTTTTCCCCTCCTTGGAGCTCCTGGGACAGCCTAGCCTGGACACCCTGTCTAACCATCTCACATGCAGGCTTTCCCCACTGAGTACCCACTCATCTTCTCCAAAGCACTGAACTGGAAATGCTATGCATAATGACTCACATGCTCAGTATTTATCTGTTTCCACACTAGAATAAATCAAATCCTTTGTCTTTCATACGTACAGCATGGATCACAGAACCTGGGAAAAAATGCATGCTCAGTGACTAGTCATTGAGTCATCAAATGCACCTGCAGCCCCTTCTGAACACGAGGAGTAATCAGAAAGCAGAGCTGTTCTAGGAGTAGTGGTGAGTCAAGGCCAGGGATTTGGTCTAGAGAAGAGCACTTGTTTAACGTTTGCAGGGATCAAAATAAAATTGAAATAAGAACGATCTAAATACATGAACTATTAAAATCTGAATAATACCTAAAATGAATCATCAAATAAGCATTTACAAAATGCAGGTCCTGGCTTTTCTGTTTGAGAAGTCCCCATGAAGTTTTTTTCTTTGCGAACTTGGATTATTCATTTCATTTGCCAGCCTGGGGGATAAATGCCAGTAACTTATCTAGTGAGATGTTCAGATGGTCAACTTTCTGTAAGGGGAGTGTGTGGCTGGCAAAACACATGTGACTTCTGGGTCCTGACAGAATTTCTTTTCTTGAAAAGCTTTTGCTTTTGTAAGATATCTGTGCCATTTTTTCATCTTGGCTTCATTGATCTTCTGTAGCTTAGGACTGCACAGAAGATACAGTATGCCCCAAACTAAATCCAGCCTGTGGTGTGTGACTTCTTCGGCAGTGGACCACAGCATGCCTTATACCTGAACTAGCCCCTGAACTGATAGTAAACTTCAGTCGTTCTGAAACACGATCATTCTAAAACAAGTCTGCAAATTCTTTGATGCTCCTTGTTGTATGGTTCTCCTTGCGCGGTTGTTTCCTCTGATTGAGATATTTCCTTCTTCAAGGGAAGTAATGGGGCTTTTAACACAAGAAATTTACAAGACTCCTGACGACCCTTTGAAGTCATATAAGCAAATGGTGGGTAGCTGTCTGCCAGTTGTGCAGGAGCTGATGCAGCTTTCATGAGCCGTCAGCCAGGCTGGGGTGGCCTTTGCAATGCTACAACTGCCTTTGAGTCACCCATGCTCCTATAAACACTCTGGTTCACCAAGCTGGGCTTGGATGGAATCGTTTCTTGAGTTTGTCAGTCCCCTATCTAGGGCATCTGTTGATATCTTCCCAGGAAAAATAACATTTGTTTTCTTCACAAGAAAGACCCTAATTCTACTCTTGTTGAGTATAGGGCAGACTTGATGTCTTGTGACCAACAAAACATGTCAGACAGAACTGTCTGAGTCACAGAGGCTCTGTGGCTTAACTGCTCATGGGAAATCCAGTCACATCATATGATGACAGATGCATCCCCATGGACAGGATTATGTGGCAAAAGCTGAGATCCTCATGCCAGCCACATGAGTACCATCTTGGAAGCCAATCTCTCAGCCTTAGTACCAATGCCCTTATCTGCAGTTCATAACACCTGCACTCAGGTGGGCATTCCTGAGCTCCTGGCCCACAGGAACTGCATGGGATCAGAAGTGTTTAGTATTATTTTAAGCCATTCATCTTGTTTTGAAATATGGTCTCCCTAATGTAGCCCAGGCTGACCTTGAGCTCATGAGCCTCCTGCTTCAGCCTCCAGAGTGCCACGGTATTTGGTGTCAAGAATACTTGCTGCTCTTGCAAAGGACCTAGGTTTGGTTTCCAGCACCCATATGGTGGCTCACAATTGTCTGTAATTCCATTTCCAAGAGATCCAATGTCCTCCTCTCTGGCCTCCATGGGCACTGCACACACGTGGTACACATACATGCAGGCAAACACATATGAAGTAAAAAATGTTTTGAAAAGAGGATATTTCATATAAGAAATATATAACAGGTGCTGAGGAGATGGCTCCGCAGGTAAAGTGTTTGCCATGCAAGCATGAGGACCCAAATTCAGATCCCGGTAACCATGTAAAAGCCAGGTACGATGCTGTGTGCTTGTAACCCCATCACTGGGCAGTAGAGAAGAGGATCCCAGGGGACTGTTGCCTAGCCAACTTTACCAATCAGTGAGTTCCAGTAAGAGCTACTGCCTCAAAAAATAAGGTGGAGAGCAACAGAGGAAGATACCTGGCCTCTACATGTATATGTGTGGGCATATGTACCCATACAGACTATACACGTGTACATGTGTGGGCATATGTACCCACACAGACTATACACTTGTGTGGGCATATGTACCCACACAGACTATACCCTTGTACATTGTGGGCATATGTACCTACACAGACTATACACTTGTACATGTGTGGGCATATATATACCCACACAGACTATACACGTGTACATGTGTGGGTATATGTACCCACACATATATGCACATTCACTTTAAAAATATAGAATCAGGGCTGGAGAGATGGCCTAGCGGTTAAGAGCGCCGATCGCTCTTGCAGAGGACCCGGGTTCGATCCCCAGCACCCACATGGCGGCCGGGAACCGTCTGAAACTCCAATTCCAGGAGAACTCCAGTTCCAGGGGAATCCGACACCCTCTTCTGACCTCCGTGGAATTGCACGACACGGGTGCACAGACCTGCATGCAGACAGTACATTCATACACATACAGAAATAAAAAATAATAATAAAAATATAGAATTAGCTGGGCGTGGTGGCACATGCCTTTAATCCTGGCACTCGGGAGGCAGAGGCAGGTGGATCTCTGTGAGTTCAAGGCCAGCCTGGTCTACAGAGCGAGCTCCAGGCCAGCTGGGACTAAAAGGGAGACCCTGTCTCAAAAAAAAAAAAAAAATACAATAAAAATATAGAATCTAATTTTCTTTGAAAATCTTAAGTTGGCAGGTGTCAGGCCCCCTTCTGCTAGATCTCCACAGATGGGGCAGATATGTTGTTGTCTCATGCCACACCTTTTCCATTGTATCTCAGAACTGGGGCCTTAGAACCACTTGTCCCTTGTAATCTGCCCACTTTTCTGCCTGAACCCAGAATGCAGTTCAGTGAATCCAACACACACCAATGAGAGTTAAGAGTCCAGCTTGGGTTGCAGGAGACCTAGTCTTAATAAAAACAAAAAACAGACTAGAGATGAACTTGGTAAGTAGGGAAATGCAGTGGTTCTTTGAATATGTGGGTTCAATAGATTTGGGGAGAGGGTGATTAAATACACTTTCTGATCTTTGAGAGGACCCAGGTTTGGTTCCCAGCACGCTTTTTGGTGAGCTAGGTCATAACCACCTGTAGCCCCAGCCCCAGGGCATCTGAGCTCCTCTCTGGCCTCCTTGTGCTACACAGAGACAGGCACATGCATGTTTGCATAAATAAAAGTAAGTTGCCCAGCCAGGTGTGGGAATCCTAGCACTTGTGAGAAGAAGCCAGGGGCTCTGTGAGTTCAAGGCCACTAGTAAGATCTTGTTTCAAAAAAGAAACAAAAAAAGAAAATGTTAGGGAGAAATTTGCCTCCTTAACTGAACAAGACAGACCTTGCTATTATTCCCTCAACAATACAGTATTTACTATGCAACTATCTGTATACCATGTCCATTGTGTTAGATATTGTAAGCAACCTAAGGGTTAATGTACCCAGGATGCACATAGGTTGTATGCAATGATGTCATTTATATAAAGGACTTGACCATCTACAGATCTGGGTATCTATGGAGTTTGGGTGGTTCCTGAACCCAGTCACCATGGATTTAGACAGACAGCTATACCAAAGACTGCTAAGTTGAGAGAAGGCAGAGATGACTGCAGATAGGTGACCCCAAGCCAGCCCTGAGCTGGCAGTGGAGGAACAGGGTCTCAGAAGGTGAGGGAGAGTGTCAGCAGACCCGTGAAAGAAGATTCCCAGGAGAGGGAGTGTCATAGAGATCAGTGTGCAGCTGAGCTGAGGAGCTAAGGGTAAGAAGAGGCAGCAATGGAGGCCTGACAGGCACAGACCATCGATTTATTAGTTTTGGTGATGGTGCTGGGAATCAAACTTGGGACCTCGTGCAAGCCAAGCTGGCTCATGTTTAACTTTCTGTGTAAGGCTGGGCTCTCCAGATGGGTGCAGTGTGTCGCCCACTCCCTCCCCCATATGGTGACACCCTCCCCACTCAGGGTGACTGTGTCAAGAGGTGGGACCTTTGGGGATGTGATGAAGTCACATTTGTAAGGTTCAGCCTTACAAATGGAAAAATGGGACTAGTGTTTTTATAGAAGACTCCCTTGTAGTTGGGGATGTAGCTCAATTAGTAGTGTGCTTGCCTACTTTGCAGGAAGCTCTGGGTTCAATTCCTAGCATAAGTTCAAGGTCATTATCAGCTATATAAGGAGTTTGAGGCTAGTCTAGGTCCGAGACTGCCTTAAAACAAAACAAAGGTGTCCCCAGAAGCCTGGTGTGGTGGACACCTGTGTAATTCCAGCATTTGGGAAGCAGAAGCAGGACAATCAGTAGTTCAGGGCCAGCCTTAGCTACATAGTAAGACTGTGAATAAAAAAAACAAAAAGATTGTGGATTGCATGAGAATATTCCAGAGGTTATCAACAAAATAGTCCCCAGAGAGCTCCCTTGCCCTCTCACTGTGCCAGGACCCCGGGAGAAGGGGAAGCCCCCCCCCCCCAGATCTGCAGGCCCTTTACCTCTGGTTTCCTAGTAACAAATGTGAGGAAGGCTGTATGTTGTAATCCACCCGGGTTGGCTTCTATGTTATCAGTGATGACTACTGCTTTTTTTTTTTTTCAATTTTTTTTTATTTATTTCTGTATGTGTATGAATGTACTGTCTGCATGCAAGTTTGTGCACCCGTGTCGTGCAATGCCGCGGAGGTCAGAAGAGGGTCTCGGATTCCCCTGGAACTGGAGTTCTCCTGGAATTGGAGTTTCAAGACGGTTCTCTCTGGCCCCATGTGGGTGGCTGGGGATCGAACCCGGATCCTCTGTAAGAGTGGTCGGCGCTCTTACCCGCTAGGCCATCTCTCCGGCCCCATGACTACTGCTTTTGCCAGAGGGCTTTAAGAGCAGCATGCTGGTCACTCACAACCAGTTTCTATGAAACTTCAACTCTGTGTCTCGTGTCATTTTAGAAGAGTCTAGTCTCAGGATATAAAAATACCAAAAGAAAACTTAAAACTGTGTAAAGAAGCTCTTAGAGAGTTGAGAGAGGCCTGGNGCCTGCCGAGTGCTGGGATTAAAGGCATGTGCCACCACACCTGGAGAAAAAAAAAGACTCTTATTTAAAGGTGCTATAGCCGAGCAATATAGTGTTAAATGTTTTATTTTGCACAAGGCATTTATTTTAAAGAATATATCTTCTACACAGTAAACTAAATGAAGATCCATTACTTAATATGATAAGGGGGGATTCATCTTATAAAATTGTACCTTTAGGAAATTTATTTGGCCATTGGATTACTACTCTAAGAATCAGCAGTGATAGAACAAAAATAATGCCTTGATTAAACTCTTTGGCTGTGTTAAACTCTTTACCTCCATTCCCTCATTAAGTTTTAATAGCCACCTATGAGACCAGTATTATTAGCTTTGTTTTACTGTGGAGGAAAATAGGGACAAGGGGTTTTTTGTTGTTTTTTGTTTTGTTATATTTTTTTTTTTTGTCTTTTCAAGACAGGGTCTCCATGTAGTCCCATGGAACTCACTCTGTAGACCAGGCTGGCCTTGAACTCACAAAATCCGCCTGCCTCTTGCCTCCCAAGTGCTAGGATTAAAGGCATGCGCCACCACGCCCGGCATCCCCACAATATATTTTTATATGTGTACAAGTCTATGTTTAAAATGTTGGGGTTTTTTTTTTTCAGTTTCAAAATTCCTGATACATTTTAAATTCTTTTTACAAGTGGACTTTTATAGGCATGTCAACAGCCAATTCATGCACTGTAACTGTCCTATTTATATAATAATTATAGGGTGAATTGGCTTCCTAGGGTTGCCATAACAAAATACCAAAACAAGTGTGTCTTAATAGGTCAGAAATGGATTTATTTTCTATCCCCCCTCCCTCTCCTCCTCTTCCCTATCCTCCCTCCCCACCCCCACCCCATGACTGTCTTTGAACTCATTTTGTTGCCCAGGCAGAACTTCAACCAGGATCCTCCTGCCTTGGCCTCCTGAGTACCTGGGATGACAGGCCTGCACCACCAGGTCCTGACAGAGTTGTATTTTTCCATAGTTCTGGAAGTCTGAAATCCAGGTGTAGGCAGAATATGCTTTCTTTGAAAGCTCTGCTGGGAAGTCTGTTTCCTGCACCTAGCGATGACCTGAGTTACTAGGAGTCATGGCCATCCCCCCCTTGGCTTTGTTTGCACATTGCTATAGTGACATGGCTGTCTCCTCCTAGCCCCTGGGTAATACTAATCACTGGAATAGAGCCCACCATCTGGACTTCATCTCACCTTGATCTGACCTGCAAAGACCCTTTCCCTTAAAAGGTCACATTCACAGCCAGAGGGGGTAGGAATTCAACATCTCTTTGGGGATACAATACAACATTTAAGATAGGTTTATTAAGCCCAGCCTGTTGGTGTAGGCCTGAAACCATAACTACTAAGAAGCATGAGGCAGGAGGATCATAGATTCATGGCCAATGTGGATTACAGAGTTCAAGGCCAACCTTGGCAGCTGATGAGACCCTGTCTCAAAAATATATATAAAGGGGCTGGGGGTAGAGTGTTTGGTTATCATGAACTAGATCTTGGGTTTAATTCCAAGCACTAGGGGAAAAATGATTCACAGTATGCTTGGGTAGCATGGCTTAGAACTGGGCCCTGAGGTGAAGGTCACTTGGTGTTGATTTGCTCCTCTTGGTCCCCACAGTGTCTCATAGTTTAAGCATGTTTCCCCCATTGAAATAACACAGAAATAGAATTAAAAAACAAATACACAAACAAAAAAATGTCTCACACTGTAGCCCAGGCTAGTCTCAACCTCCCAAATTCTGGGAGTATAGGTGTGAGCCACCACTCGGTGTAGAAATGTATCCTTCAACAAGTCTTTTCTTTCCAGGCATGGAGTCACACACTTCTGATCCCAGCTCTTAGGAGGATCAGAAGTTCAAGGTCATCCTCAGTTATACAGAAAATTTGAGGCTTGCCTGGGATACAAGACACTGTGTCTCAAAAGAAACAAATAAAAGCAAAACAAAAGACCTTTCCCTCGACATAAAGGCTTCTAATTCTTAGAGTTTAGGTAGTTTAATCAATAAAAAATACGATCTATCCTCATCTCCCTCCTTCCTCTCTCCTCTTTCCTCTCTTCTTCCCCACCCTCCTATCTGCCTTGTTAACTGAAGCATTATTCCTAGACTTGAGGGCGTGTCCATCTGAGTTTAAACTTCTGAGAACATAAACAAATGTTGCAAATTTAAGGATAGGCTCCCACAAATTTGTGGCCATGTTACCAGTGCACCCCATCCTGCACAGACTTGGCTCACATGCCAGTGTGTGTGCTTAAGAACGAAGACAACTGGGCTGGCATAAAAGTGGGTAAAGGTGCTTGCTTCCAAACCTGGCAGCCTGAGTTCAATCCCAGGAACCCTCATGGTAGAAGGAGATACCTGACTCCCATAAGTTGTCCTTTGACCTCCACACGCAACCCCCTCATAAATATATAAGTGAATAAATGTGGAAAAAAGAATGAAGGCTACTGTACACAGAGATTATGATGCATGAATTGGACAGAAAAAACAAGACCAAGGATCTACACAGAAATTCTAGACTGCACAGAAGCTGCAGTATGCATGTGAGATTATCAAGGAATTAATGTGATCACCCACCTGGGAGTTGTCCAGTTTGTTTCCTGTTGTGATTTAAGAAGTCATTCCTGCTTGGGGTTTAATCCCAGCACCTGGAGGCAGAGGCAGGTGGGACTACAAGGAGACCCTGTTTCAAAAAGATAAAAAAAGCGGGGCGTGGTGGCACACACCTTTAATCCCAGCACTCGGGAGGCAGAGGTGGGCAGATCTTTGTGAGTTCAAGGCCAGCCTGGTCTACAGAGTGAGTTCCAGGACAGCTGGGGCTACAGGGAGACCCTGTCTTGAAAAGACCAAAAAAGAAAAAAAAAAAAAAAGACAAAAAGGCATTCCCAAGTGTTCAGCTCTATATTAATAGGGCTCCACTTACTGGGGATTGGGGGATTAAATGAATGATTTGTTCTGCAAAGATAAGTCACCATATGAGTGTCCTTACTCATTTCCTGGTGTGTTCCCTTCTAACAGAATACACATAGGCTACAAGTCCTGTAGCCAGGAGCTAAACACCTACTTTTAGTAAATCACTGTTAGCTTTCTATTGTTTTTGTAACAATGATCAAATATTCACAGCTTTAAATGACATGAGTCAGGTGTGGTGGCTCATATTGTAATCCCAGTGGACACAGGAAGAGTGTGAGTTTGAGACCAGCCAGGGCTATGATAGTGAGACCCTGTCTCAAAACCAAACAAAGCACAATGAATAGCACAGATGTATCAGCTGATATTCAGTAGGTTAGGAGTCTGGGTGGGCTCAGCTAGGTTCTCTGCTCTGAGTCTTAGCAAATTGTAGGCTTGCACAAAGAGGGGTGGATCTCCAGGCTCTCTCAGAGCAGCACAGCTCTAGGACTGAGTTCCTGTTGCTCTGGTGACTGCTGGAGGTTCCTCTGCCCTCTTTCAGTCCTGGTTTGTGGCCTCCAGGTTGTCAGGAGTGGAGTAAGGGATTCCTCTCATTCTAGGAGTGAATCCCTCTGATTTCTCCTTCTGTGATATCTTTCTTTCTGCTGCAGAAAGTTCTCTGCTTTTGAGGGCTTGGGTAATTAGATTGGTCCAGTCCCCAATAACTCAGCACATTCTGTAACCTTAAAACTCCCTTTTGGCCCAGAAGGTAACAGTCACACGTTCTGGGACTAGGGTGTAGACATCAACTGGGGTCCACCATTTGGCTTATTGCAATGGCAAGATGGCATTTTCTTATGTCTTTTTCTTCCTAAGATGGCCTGCTACAGATGAGGATGCCTTTCCCCTGTGGCAAAGCCTGGTTCACAATGCCCCTCTTTAATTTAGAGAGCCGCCACCCCCTGCCATGGAGATGGCCACTTACTGGGCCAATCAGATTCCTTTATTGGGAATCTTCATTGTTGTATGGCTCCTGTGATAGTATTTTATGCTCAGTACTATGATCTAACTGATGTTTTGACCCCAAACACATCTTGACTGCATACGTATGTGTATACCAGGGAGGACATGGATCAGGTATTTGTTGACATTCACCGCTTCCTTCTTTCGATGGTGGGATAGTTAAGTGTTGCCATGAATTCCACACTATATAGTTGCTGCCTATATTATTCTATATTTTGAAGTCATTAGTTGGGGAGGGGGTGACTAGGTAGCGGCCACTACTTACATCTTTTGTGTGTGTGTAGGTCAGAGGTCAACCTCCAGTGTCATTTCTGTTACCATCCTTTTTTTTTTTTTTATTTTGAGGCAAAGTCTCTCACTTAGGACTTGCCAGGAGTCTATGCTGGCAAGCCCTTGAGCCCTAGGGATCTGCCTTTCTCGGCTTCTCTACCCCAGGATAAGTATGTGCCTCTATTCCTGGCCTTTTCTTTTTGAGACAGAGTCTCACCTTGTACCTCCAGCTGGCCTAGAACTCACTATATAGATCAGGAAGGCTAGGTTGGCTTTGAACTCACAGGATCCACCTGCCCTGCTTCCCAAATGCTGGGAGGAAAGGTATGCACCACCATGCCCAGCCTTTTAAAAAAACAAACAACCCCCCCCACCCCACCCCAAAACCCCATGAGCTTGGGGAATCAAAGAAAGGTCCCTGTGTTTGCAAGGCAAGCACTTTACTGACTAAGCCATTTCCCCAGATCCAAGGACTACTACTTCTTGGAGATTAAAAATGAAAGAGGGAAGGGGAAAAGCTGTGAAAGAGGAGTATGTTCAACTGGAGATCCAGGAAAAGCCTTTGGTGAGGAAGTACAGGGAGGGGCATAGAGAGAAAGGGCATTGTGTGGGGCCGTAATGAGACCCAGAAAATAGAAAACCAGGGCTGGGATGTGACAGGGTTGGCAGAGTGCTTGCCTACCACGGTAAATCTCTGAGTTCAATTCCCAGCACTGCATTAAGAGTAACAACAACCAACCAACCACTCCCAAGTGGGTGTGCTTGCAATCCCAGCATTTAAGAGGGGATGCAGGAAAATGAGAAACTCCAGGCCATCCTCAGCTGCATAGTGAGTTTGAGGGCCATAAGAGATCCTGACTCAAAACAAACCAACCAACCTTGAAAACACAGAAAGTAAATTTTTAAAAATTTTTATTTTTTTTATGTGTATGAATGTACTGTCTGCATGTAGGTTTGTGCACCCCTGTCGTGCAACCCTGTCGTGCAATGCCATGCTGTGGTCAGAAGAGGGTGTTAGATTCCCTTGGAACTGGAGTTAAAGATGGTTTTCAGCCGCCATGGGGGTGCTGGGGATCGAACCTGGGTCCTCTGTAAGAACAGTTGCACTCTTAACTACTAGGCCATCTCTCCAGCCTGAAAATAGATTTTTAAGAGTGAGCCTGTGGATTATACATGTGTCTCTTGCTATTCTCAGCATACCTTGGAAGGGCTCTAGCTGTGTTGGAGTGTAATTTCTGAGTACATGTGCAGGGCTTATGTTTGTTAACATTGGCTTTATTCCATAAAATCTTAAAGTAAGTGCCAATATCAGTGTTTTAATTCTACAAATTCTCCTGATTCTAATTTTTAAAATTAAAAGTTTAAACAAATTTCACCATATGTAGTTAAGTTTTTGTTGTTGTATTTGAGATGGGGTCTCTTCCTTTATGATACCCTTGAACTTTAGACCCCCCCACCATCTCATTACTATAAAATTTGCTTTAATCTTTAATAAATTATAAAATTATGTGTATAAGATTATTTTTATTAGTACAATTTTAATTTATGTACCTATTTTATAGACTTATACCCATTGTTGAGTAAAAATTTCTCAAGCAGAAGGAGCCTTTATTCAAGCCACCCAGACAATGGGATTTTGTTTTGACAGCCTGAGCTATGAATACAGTACCCTACTAAAAAGCAAGAACAAGGCTGGTAAGATGCACTCACTGCAAAGTGGGAAAAGCACTTGTCATTCGAGCCTGACAACCCGAGTTCTATCCCAGAGCTCAAAGGGAAAGGAGAAAACTAACTCCTGAAAGTTGTCTTCTGATCTCCACACACATGCTGTGTGGCACACTTGCACCCCCCCCACAACACATCACACTCACTCACAAAAATGTTAAATAAAAATGTAACGGGGTGGTGAGATGGCTCAGTAGGTAAAGGTGCTGCCAAGCCTGATGACCTGAGTTTGATCTCTTGAACCCAATGGTGGAAATAGAGAAGTTGTTCTGTAACTTCCATACAAATGGCATGGCACATGCACACACACACACACACACACACACACACACATACACACACACACACACACACACACACACACACACACGATGTAAGAAAAATAAACTTAGAAAAGCTTAAAAGACCCAGCACGCGGGAGGAGGCAGAGACAGGCAGATCTCTGTGAGTTCAAGGCCAGCCTGGTCTACAGAGGGAGTTCCAGGCCAGCTGGGACTAAAGGGAGACCCTGTCTCAAAAAAATAAATAAATAAATAAAAATAAAAAAAAGAAAGAAAAGCTTAAAAGAAACAACCCCCAAATCTCAGGAACTTAAAGCTAGATACAACCCCCAAATTTCTGTGTACGGGGTGTGTGTGTGTGTGTGTGTGTGTGTGTGTGTGTGTGTCTGCCTGTCTGTCTTGTGTAAACTGATTTTCTCCAATAGGTTTTTTACTGTCTTCTGTCTGTCTGTCTGTGTTGTATAGACTGTTTTTCTCCAATAGGCTTCTTACTCTCTTCTCATTGGATCAGAAGTCACCTTTTCAAGGAAACAGTAGTAAACAATTTAACCTTGTTCAAGAATGAGGTCTTTGCCTCGTCCCTCAGAAGGCAATCCTTGTTTAGTTGGGGATTTTGAGCTAATAAGGTAATAACAACATGGTTTAGGGGAGGACTTTGGGTTACCGGGTACCAGCCAGCATTCCATGAGGAACAGAACCTCAGTAAAAACCTCAGTAAAAACACTGGCTGTAGCAAGCTTCCCTGGTTGGCTGTTGTCCATCCATGCAGTGACACCAGGGAGCTGTGTTAGTTACCTTTCCAGCTGCTGTGACAAAATACCCCGACAAAAGCAACTTAAGGGGAAGAGGTTTATCGTGGCTCACAGTCAGAGCTACAGTTCGTCGTAGTGGGTACATTAAGGAAGCAGAAACCCAAGGCGGCCAGTCACACTGCATCAACCTTCAGGAAGCAGCGAGAGAGGCACATTGTTGCTCAGCTCGATTTCTTCTTTCATTCAGTTCAGGACCCCCAAATGTGGGATGATATTTCCCATAGTTCAGATGGTTCTTCCAACCTCAGTTAACCTGAACTAGAAAATATCTCCCAAGTGTGCCCAGAGACCTGCCTTCTTGTTAAGTTGGCAATATCAACTACCCAGGAGGTCTGGCTCCAGGGCAGGGCACTGGAAGCCCAGCTCCATCTATGCTTCATGCCTTCCCCTGAGCCTGTCCACCCTATGGACATCTCTTGGCTGTAACTGGCCTCCTTTCCTGGATTATGGCTTGGATGTGAAGTGTCTCCCACAGCCTCATGTATTTGAATTCTTGGTCCCCAGCTGGTGGCACCTTTTGGGTAGGCCGTGGAAACTTGAGGAGGAAGTGGCCGGCCTTGAGAGTCATACCCTGGATCACTTCCTGTTCCATCAAGATATGAGGAGTCTGAGCTACAGCCACAATGGAATTGCCTGCTGCCATGTGGGTCCCACCATTATGGACTGTGTCACCTAAAACTGTGAGCCAAAATTACCTCCTCCCCTTACTTTCCACAGATGTACTATCCCAATGATAAGAAAAGTAACAAATACACCCTTCAAGCAGCCATAACTGCTTAGGGATGGTTTCCAGTGAATGCTCTAAGTCCATCAAGTGAAATGTCAAACATGAAGGTAGTTTTGGGAACTGGGCATTTGCAGTTTGTGTTGTGAAGGTGTCTTAGGAACTGTGCGTCTAACAGTGTGGCCAGCATAAACTCTGTGCCTCCCATGACACCTGACTGACTGCTATGGTACCCACCTCCGGTTTTCCATGCTTCAGGTTTATTTTATTTTAATTTTGCTCATCTGCTTCTGCTCTGTCGGTTTCTGGTTTCTCCCACTATAGCAGCCCCCCTGGGCGGGATCTGCGGGTGTTCTCCGTCCGAGGACCTAGGCATGGCATGCTCCTATTCTCGTGCATTACCTTATTCACTCAAAAGGCCGGCTGGGGGTGTTCCGAAGTCAGGATAAGCATCCTCTGAAGTTTTGCCTGCCTTGTTCTGATTGCTTCCTGAAGCCTGAAAATGTTCACTGTTATGGTGAATTTTCTTTTTCGGTGCTGGGAATTGAATCTAGGCCTTCATGCATGCTCCGCAAGAGCTCTGCCACTGACCTAAAGCCCCAGCCCTTAAATTTTTAAAATAAAACGAACGAAAGTGCAGAAATCAGCAAGCAAAGAAGAGCAGCCTAGCCACTTAGCCAGAGGGTAGTGACCAGGTCCCGCCCCTCCGTCCCCGGTCCGCCTCCGTCCCTACCCCTCGTTACGCCCTATCCAGCGCCCGGTTCCCGCGGGAAGGCTTTAGTGAGAAGGGAGGGGGTGGCCCCCAGCGACGGGACGCGCATGCGCAGAGCGCGCGGGCGCGGTTGCCTTGGCAGCGCCGGCCCGAGGGAGGGCGGCGGCGCGGGGCCCGGACCCTTGCGGGGAGAGACGGCGACGCGGCCACCCGAGAGCGCGCGGCGCGGGGCAGGCTGAGCGGCGGGCGCGCCGCCCTGCTGGCCAGCGGGGATGCGGGACCGGCTGCCGGACCTGGACGCGGTGAGCGAGCAGCGCGCCAGATAGCGGTCTCTGCCGTGTCCGGGCCGGGGCTCCGGGAGAGAGTCCTGGGGCGGGGGATCCGGGAGAGACCTGGGGCGGAGGATCCTGGAGGGACTTTGGGAGGGGATCCGGGAGAGACCTGGAGAGGAAAGTCCGGGAGAGTAGTGGGCAGAGGACCCTGAGAGAGTTGGGGAGTGGGATCCTAGACAGTCCTAGGGCGGAGGATCTGGGAGAGACCTGGGTAGGGGGATCCAGTAGGGTCCTGGGGAGTGGGATCTGGGAGAGACCTAGGGAGGGGGCTCTCAAGATCTTAGGGGCTCCGGAGACTCTGGGGTCCTGGGCCTGGCTTGGCACCATCTTAAGGCTCCACATAGGCTGCAGCTGGTACTACTGGGCGTGGCTCCAGTGAGGGTCTGGGGCAGGGCTCCCGCAGCTGCTGTGAACTGATGCTACTCAGCTTGGGTCAGGGTCTTGTTGGCTCCCTCTCCATCTGGATTTGAATGGGTGAGTCCTGAGTGGCTCAGGGTCTCAGGAAAGGATACTGCCTTGGGCTGATGCCTGATGCCTGCTTGGAACTCACCAATGCACAGTCTGCCTGGTTCTTTGCAAGGCTCTTATCAAAACCCAAAACTCCCTTCTAACTGCCTGCCCCGCCCTAGAGGGTCCCCTTTCCCACTGCTTTGTGTGGCTTCTCCAACAGTCCCACACAGACACTGCCCACAAACATGGAGCTCAAGCCTGTGTGCCTGGGGAGGTAGGCAGCACCCTCAGCTGCCTCAGGCATTTCCCCAGTGCACAGGGGACCAAGACATGTTTAACACAAGGGCTGCAGTGCTTCAGGCGCTGGTTAGTGGTACAGCAAAAGAAAGGCAGAGCATAGCATTTAAAAGGGGAACGAGTTTTTAAAAATGCATCTCTGTTTGTAGTGGACAGTTAATTGTACGGACTTCAGGAACAACGTGAGTTTCTAGACATAGTTGCAGTGTGGGATCTGATCAGGGTGATTGACATACTTTCTCAGACATTTTCTATTTTTCTGTGTTGAGATTCTCAAGATCCTCTGTATTAGCTACTCAGACATGTACTGTTAATTCTTGTCAGTCATAGTTACCCCAGTGTGCTCTAGAACATTAGAAGGCATTCTTCCTCTCCAGCTGCACCCCTGAACCCCACTGCCATATTTCCCCCTATTGTTGACACTTGTCACAGGCTCTGCAACCATTATTATTTTCTTTACCCTTCGAGAGTAAACTTACACATATAAACAAAGACATGCAGTATTTGTGTTTCTGTGCTGACTTAAAATTAATTCATTTTTAAATTTATTTATTTTTTATGTGTATGAGTGTACTGTCTGCATGTAGGTTGGTGCACCCATGTCGTGCAATGCCTTGGAGGTCAGAAGTGGGCGTCGGATTCCCTTGGAACTGGAGTTAAAGACGGTTCTTAGCCGCCATGTGGGTGCTGGGAATCGAACCCAGGTCCTCTGTAAGAGCAGTCAGTGCTCTTAACCGCTGAGCCATCTCTCCAGCCTCCAATTAATTCATTTTTATATGGATGAGTGCACGTATGTCATGCAATGCCTGCTGAAGCCAGGAGAGGGCGTTAGGCAACCTGGAAATGGAGTTACAGCCTATTGTTAGTCTTCTTGTGTGTATTGGGACCTGCACCTGGGTCCTCTAGAAGAGCAGCCCGTGCTCTTAACTGCTGAGCCATCTCTCCACCCCCCCTGATGACTTGTGTTCCAGGTCAGCCTGCTGGGGGCCTTCCTCTGGATCCAGTAGAAATGTGTCTAATACTGGTCTGGGTAAATTTTGACAGCAAGGGAGCAGCAGCAGGTGGTACCCTCTAGTGTCGTGAGGCTAGGTCTCTGGAGTGGAACTTTTGGCCCACAAGTGTCAGAGCTCTGTGCAGGCCTGGGAAGTTGGGATGCCACAGTGACAGTGACTAGTGTTACCACTCTCAGCCTGAGGTCTGAGACCCTTTTCCTTAAAGACCTGCTAGCTGTAGAACTCTCCAGTGACCAGGGCCTCATGTTCTCTGCTCTGGATCTTCTGTGGGCTTTGGCCTCAGCTCCCTGCTGTTCCTTAGTTCCCAAACTGACACTCCCTTGAACTGTCTGGCTTCTTTTCTTGGGGTGGGTGTCTTTTTAAGACAGGGTTTCCCTGTAGCCCCAGGTGTCCTGGAATTCACTATGTACACCAGGCTGGCCTCAAACTTACAGAGATCCACCTGCCTCTGCCTCCCAAGTGCTGAGATTAAAAGTGTGTGCCACCACACTGGGCCTGACTGGCTTCTTATTGCTGCAACCACCATTGCATTGCTGCCCCTGCTTCTGCTGTTGTTGGCCACTAGTCTTGCAGCTCTACCCTTCCCCCTGTCCAGTGGCTGCTTGTCCCTGCACAGCTGCTTCAGTGGCTGTACTGTCTGCTCGTATCAGAGCAGCTCCCTCTGCCTTTCTCCCTGTTGTGAGTTCCACCTGCACTCTATAAGTAGGCAACTGGTCTACAGAGTGAGTTCCAGGACAGCTGGGGCTACAGGGAGACCCTGTCTCAAAAAAAAAAAAAAAAAAAAAAAAAAAAAAAAAAAAAGGCAAGGAAAGACCACTGTAGAAAAACCTATTGGGCTGGATGGAGGTATCTCCCAGTTCACTTTTTTTTTTTTGGTCTTTTTGAGGCAGGGTCTCCCTGTAGTCCCAGCTGGCCTGGAACTCACAGAAATCTACCTGCCTCTGCCTCCTGAGTACTATGATCAAAGGCATGCACCGTTGCACCCAGCCACTTTTTGAGTGAAAGGAACATCCTACTTGTGTAGCCAGGAAAAGTGTGTCTGCACCAATCACGGCATACCTCACATGCAAATGAAGGTTTGTGTTTGCACCAATCATAGATAGCATTGGCTCTTCCACATCAGGCTCTGCTGGAGTGCTAGGGGAAGTGCCTTCCCTCTGACCTAGAGGAAATGGTTACAGGATCATCTAGAGTTCACAGAAGCTTCTGATAGCAAAAAGTTCATTACAGACAAAACAGCCCTGACAGAGGCTGTGCCTTTATGAAATAAAGCAGTTAGCTGCAGTCATTTTGTAGTTTTCTGAAAGCATGCGATGCTCAAGGTTGGTGCTAGGCTGAGAGTAGTCCAGCCAACTCTTTGATGGATGGTTCTTTTGCTTTGGGCAGCCAGAATGGCAAGAGAGTCAGTTGTCCCTTCCAGCAATGTCTTTGCGTGTTTACAGGAAAATGAACATTAGAAAAGATGCTTATTATAAGAATTTAAAGAGCCTATCGGGGCTGGAGAGATGGCCTAGCGGTTAAGAGCGCTGACCGCTCTTACAGAGGACTCGGGTTCGATCCCCAGCACCCACATGGCGGCCGAGAACCGTCTGAGACTCCAATTCCAGGAGAACTCCAGTTCCAGGGGAATCCGAAACCCTCTTCTGACCTCCGCGGCATTGCACAACATGGGTGCACAGACCTGCATGCAGACACTACATTCATACATATACAGAAATAAATAAAAATTAAAAAAAAAAAAAACTGGTGGATCCCAGAGAAAGGGCGGGATTAACAAAAAGAAATGAGGAAATTGTATATTCTTTATTTTATTTATTTATTTATTTTTGGTCTTTTCGAGACAGGGTCTCCCTGTAGTCCCAGCTGTCCTGGAACTCACTCTGTAGACCAGGCTGGCCTTGAACTCACAAAGATCCACCTGCCTCTGCCTCCCAAGTGCTAGGATTAAAGGTGTGAGCCACCACGCCCGAAAATTGTATTCTTTATCCCTTGATGATGGTGGTAGATTGTAGATAAAATATTTTGGATGGCAGGAGACACCGCCCAGACAGTTGTTGTTTGACAGGCAGACTTGCTCTTGTGGTGGATGGGAGTGTTTAGTGCAGACTCAAGTTCCATTTATAAACCGGGAACTTGTAAAATACACCTCACTGGAACTTAAAATACCAAGAATTTCATAGTGTTTATAATTTCATATATTAACATATTTATAGTACTGTGTATATAGTTACAGCTTTAAACTTAGCAGTTCATTCAATCCTGCCAAACATTTATATTTTGTTTTTCCTTTTATTTATTTTTTTTCTCTTTTTGGTATTTTTGAGATAGGGTCTCCCTTTTAGTACCAGCTGTCCTGGAGCTCGCTCTGTAGACCAGGCTGGTCTTGAACTCACAGAGATCCTATTTTGTTTATTCTTATACCTGGACTAGAGTAGGTTGGAGGCCAGCCAGGGATATAGGGTGAGACCCTATCTCAGGGTCAGAGAGGGAGAGTGATGTCTGTTCACACAGGGATTTTAAAATGTCAGACCCAATCTGAACTCTTGGCGCTACCGCATTGCACCTCTGACAGGCTGAGCAGTTGTTTGCACCGTGGCAGGGGCTCAGTGAGTGTTCACAGTACAGCACAGCATGTGGGACCCACTGGCAGCCCCTTTCCTGTCTCTTTCCCCCTTCCCTTCTTCCTTCTCTCCGCCCCCCCCCCCCTTTTTTTTTTTCCTGTCTTTGTCTTCCCCTGTGTCCCAGGCTGGCCTAGAGCTTACTGTGTTAGCCAAGTCTGGACCCAGACTCTTGATCCTCCTACCTCTGCCTCCCAAGTGCTGTAATTACAGGTGTGCCCAACCACTCCCAACTCTTTAAAATCTTATTTATATTTTATTTTGTGTGTATGAGTTTATTGCCTGCATGTATGTAAGAGTACCCATGTCATGCAATGCCTAAGGAGGTCAGAAGAGGGCATCAGATTCCCCTGGAACTGGAGTTACAGACAATTGTTTCTACCATGTGGATGTTGGGAATTGAACTCAGGTCTTCTGCAAGGGTAGACAGTGCTCTTAGCCACTGAGCCATCTCTCCAGCCTGAGCTCCTATTTTAAAAAGCAGGTTCTTACTGTTGTATAGGCTGTCTTCAAATTTAAGATTCTCCTTCCTTAGCCTCCCACAAGTTGGGATAACAGGCATGTTCACCCACATACTTTGTAGTCCAGTTCTCATGCTAGCAGTGTGGCCTTGGAGGAGAGGGCAGCCAGGCTGTGGGCTCAGTGCCAACTCTGCTACCTAATGGATTTTCATTTGGCTTTCAGTCTTTGGGATCTGCAGTTTGGACTAGAAATTATTTAAAACCTGTGTGGGCTAATGCATCCTGTCTGTGCATCAGGAGGGATGGAGCCTGCTCACATAGGGTGTGAGATATCTTGGGGAGCTTAGGGTCTGCAGTGTTGGGGATCAGCACACCTAATGCAGAGAGAGTCAAGGGAGGAATGTCAGGTTCATAGCTTGGCTTTTCCTTGCATCTTCTAGATTCCGGGGCAGCACAGTTGTCAACACTCTGTGGCCAAGGATGAAGAAGCCCTGTGCCAACTCTGCTTTCTCATTCAGCTCTCCCCTCCTCCTGTGCCTGTCTCTGCTTAAAGATTTCAGCCCACCCTTCTCTAGAATGAGCCCACCTGAACTAGGAACATTTTTGCAACCCTAGCCCAAATGTGGTTCCAGTGCAGAGGGCTGTTTGTGGGAGGGGCACAACCTGTCACACTGTAGTAACTCTCCTTAGTTCCAGGCATCTTTCTCAATAGATGGTGTTGGGAGACTAGTGTGGTGATTGGCAATGTGATTTGGGCTTTGTGGGGAAAGTCACTCACCCAGGTAGACAGAATTCATGTGCATGGTCATAAGGGACCAAAGGGGGCTGTGCTCTGCTCCATGGCACCCTCTTAGGTGATGGCTCTAGCTATACAGTGTCATCTTTCTGGTGACAAAGGTTCCTGTCATGCCCCTGTCCCTCTTTGTCTGAGAGCAGCATGCCTGGCCTTTGCTTCTTCCTTAACCAAATAGCCATCTTATCCACTAAAGCCCAACACAAGAGGAGGGTGGAAGAGGGCAGGAAGAGGTGATCTTGCCTTAGCAAGTGTCCTGGGTGGTACTGAGAGAGGCAGGATATATTGTGCTTTCTTTTTTGTTGTTGTTATTTTATTTTATGAATATGAGTGTATTGCCTGGATGTAGCTAAGGATACCTGTGAAGGTCAGAAGAGGGTATCACAGCCGGGCGTGGTGGTGCGCGCCTTTAATCCCAGCACTCAGGAGGTAGAGGTAGGAGGATCTCTGTGAGTTCAAGGCCAGCCTGGTCTACAGGGTTCCTGGTTCCTACCCAGTTCCAGGGTATCAGATCCCCTGGAACTGGAGTTATGGATGGTTGTTAGTCACCATGTAGGTGCTAGGAATTGAACCTGGGTCTTCTGCAAGAGCAACCAGTGCTCTGAACTGCTGCTCCATCTATCTCTTCAGTCCTATATTGTGCGTTTTTTTTTGTTGTTGTTGTTGTTTTTTTTTTTGGTATTTTCTGAGACAGGCTCTCCCTGTAGCCCCACCTGTCCTGGAACTCACTATGTAGACCAGGTTGACCTTGAACTCCCACAGATATGCCTGCCTCTGCCTCTCGAGTGCTGGGACTAGAGGCATGCACCACCATGCCTGGCTCTATGTTGTTCTTTCTTAACACATTTCTTTTTTTAATTTATTTTTTATTTACGTGTATGAATGTATTGCCTGCATGCATGTAAGTACACCCGTGTCATGCAATGCCCATGGAGTCAGAAGAAGATATGAGATTCCCTGGAACTGAGTTATGGATGGTTATCAGCCACCATGTGGGTGCTGGAAATTAAACCCAGGTCCTCTGCAAGAGCAGTCAGTGCTCTTAACCATTGAGCCATCTCTCCAACCCCTTAATACACTTCTTAACTGCAGATTTTTCTTGGGTGAGTCTTAGTAAAATTTTGTTTGCAATTTTTCCTGCTGTGTGTTAGCTCTTTGGGATAAAGACTTGATTTTCCCAAACAGTGGAGGTTCCAGAGGTGCCTCCATGGCCTGGCTGCAGGAAGGGAGGCAGACATGTCGCTGACTCATGGGCCTGTCCTTGGGGAGAAGGTTTAGCAGGTTCCTCCCTGTGGGTGTTGGCAGCAAGCTAAAGATTTAGATACCAGCTTCTGAGGTCCTATAGCTAGCCAACTCTCTTGTAGCTGTAGACAAAAGGCTGCTTCTTGCTAATTGAGACTTTTCTTGGCTACTAGATGCTTTGTCTGCCGGGAAGGGTTGCTTCCAAGTGGGTTACTGTATAGATAACCCTATATCCCTTCACCATTGCTGTGCAGATTGCAGTCTCAGGCCCACAAAGCCTCCTGGCCAGGGCAGCAGGGTTAGGAAGCAGCTGCTTCTATTCTTTGGTTCTGGCTTAATCTGATTTCTAACAAGCAGTTCCAGCCAGCCTTTCTCTGTGACATTGCCTTCTTCCTCCCAATGTTACTTGATTCTCTGCTCATCTTTCCTTATCAGAGAGTTTATTGTCATTAAACCCAGTGTATGGTTAGTCATTGCCCATCATTACCCACTTAGGAAGAGGTAAGGCTGCCAGCTGACGTGTGGAGGTTCTTTGAGAACTGTTATGTACTCTGGGAAAGTTATGTAATAGTGTCAGCTTCTTATGCTTATTTGTTTTGAAGCAAGGCCTCATGCAGCCCAGGTTGGCCTGGAACTCACTATGTGGCTGAGGTTGACCTTGAACTTCTAATCTTTCTGCTTCAACCTCCCAAGTGCTAGGATTATAGGTGTGTGCTGCCATACCCAGTACCTTTTTATTTATTTATTTTTTTGGTCTTTTTTTGAGATAGGGTCTCCCTGTAGCTTCAGCTGGCCCGGAACTCACTATAGACCAGGCTGGCCTTGAACCAGTACCATTTTTGATACTTTTTCTTCTCCCATTTTTCTTGTGTATTTTGTGTGTGTGTATATATTCATATTTTCATATGTGGACGTGTATGTGTGTGTGTATGTGTGTGTGTGTGTGTGTGTGTGTGTGTGCATGCGCGCGTGCTCTGTGCGCCTAGGTCCAAGGTTGATGTTGGGAATCATCTTTGATCACTCTTCCACCTCATTCACACTAAGTCAGAGTCTCAATCAAACCCAGAGCTAGTGGATATGGTTAGTTTTGCTCTGGGGTTCCATCTCTGCTTTCTGAGGCTGGGCTTGCAGGTGGGCTGCATTTGTGTTCCAGTGATCTGAATTCCAGTCCTCATATTTGTGCATAAGTTCTTAACCACTGAGCCATCTTAATCTTTACAGAAAATATAAATATTAAAGGGCTAGTAATACAGCACAGTGGTAGAAACTTGCCTAGCATGGTCAAGGCCTAGATTCTGTATTCTGTCCTTAAGATGACTGTGTGTGAGTGTGTGTGTGTGTGTGTGTGTGTGTGTGTGTGTGCTGAGGACAAGCCTGGTGGTCAAGGCCTAGATTCTATATTCTGTCCTTAAGATGACTCTGTGTGTGTGTGTGTGTGTGTGTGTGTGTGTGTGTGTGTGCGCGCGCGCGCGCGCTGAGAACAAGCCTGGTGTGGGTCAGGTCTGAGGAATCTAGGCTTTGCTTTTCTCCAGGGCTTGCAACTTCCCCTTCCTGTGTTGCTGTCACCTGCTATGTTGAAGGTTTTACAGGATTAGATTGTTGTAGGTAGTGGAGTGTGACTGGTCCATGCACTTTGGTGTTCCATTGAGCAGAGATCTTTTGGGCTCTGAGTTGATGTTGTACCTACATAAGAGTTCG
The DNA here is from genome assembly GCA_009823505.1 of Rhizomys pruinosus. NCBI lineage: Eukaryota > Metazoa > Chordata > Mammalia > Rodentia > Spalacidae > Rhizomys > Rhizomys pruinosus. The sequence goes on along the minus strand of VZQC01009135.1, from coordinate 597,706 downwards.
AAAACTCTGATTTGTTGACTTTATATTTTCTCTTCTAGTGTAGGAAAAATGATGATGGAGACCCGACTGTGGTCATCATTGAGAAGGACCGTTTCATGGATGATTTCTTCCATCAGGTAAGTGTGTAACAAAGCATGGCCCAGCATCTCTGAGCTTAGTTACCTCAATGTAGTAGTCTGCCTGCCAGGCTTAAGTTGTATTTAAAACAACACAGCCATGTAGCCTGTAGCTGCATTCCGGCTAATGGCAGAGTCTGTGTCTGTGTTTCTATGACATCATGCCACCTGGTACCCTCACAGCAGTTTGTACTCCCTGACACTTCCAGGGGAAGTCACCTAGTCATGTGTTCCTCAACATCATTGAGGGACATGTGACTATGCATTTAGTTTTATATGAAAAAAATTATGTTAGGGGCCTAGAGAGCTGGTTTACCACTTAAGAGCACTGGCTGCTCTTGCAGAGGACCTGGGTTTGGTTACCAGCACCCATCTGGCAGGTAACAGCTGTTTATAACTTTAGTTCCAGGAGATCCAATGCCCTCTTCTGGTTTTCTTGGGCATTGCATGCACATGGCACACAGCATGCAGGCAAAACACTCAAAGGCATTAAATAAAAATAAACAAAAGAAATTTGAAAAATTATTTATTGTTTAATAAATTTTACTTATTAGCCACCATGTGATTGGTAGGAACTAAACCCAGGTCCTCTGCAAGAGTGGCAAGTGGGAAAGTGTTCTTAACCACTGAGTCATCTCTTTAGCCCTGGTTTTGGAATTTTTTTTTTTAATTTTTTATTTATTTCTGTATGCGTGTGAATGTACTGTCTGCATGCAAGTGTCGTGCAATGCCGCGGAGGTCAGAAGAGGGAGTCGGATTCCCCTGGAACTGGAGTTCTCCTGGAATTGGAGTTTCAGACGGTTTTTGGCCGCCATGTGGGTGCTGGGGATCGAACCCGGGTCCTCTGAAGAGCAGTTGGTGCTCTTAACTGCTAGGCCATCTCTCCAGCCCTGGTTTTGGAATTTTAAGATAAGGTCTCATTATATACCCCAGGTTGGCCATGAATTTGCCATCCTCCTGCTTCAGCATCATGAGTACTAAATAGCTGTGGTTTTAAAGTATTTTGAATTATACATTCTTGGGACTTTTATTACTAGCAACATAATACTTAATATTGAACTACATTCAAGTATTTCATGCAGACTGGAAGGGCTAGATGTGCGTACTAGACGGAGGCCACTGTGGAAGGAAGGGCTGGTATACCTGGAGGGTGGGATGGGAGCAGGATGTGCCAGACAACACTTCTCCCTTGGGAGGCCAGCCACAGCCCAGGTAACTTTTTAAAGTTCTCACCCTGAGACCTGTGGCCCCTCAGGATCCCAGACACCTTGATCCTTCAGAAGCAAGAGTCCTGGCCTCCAGTTCAGTGTCTGGGGCCCATGTGAAGCAGGATATTTATGCTCTGAGACCCTTGACAGCACCAGTTAGCCTCCTGGGCATTCCAGGCCACCCTTGTTTCAGTTCTTTATTTTGCAGTCTCTTCTGTGAAATGACTAGAGAGAAGCACAGCTTCTTGTTAAGTCACTGTTAGAAAAAGGCCTCAGGACTTACACCTCCTAAAGACAGGGATTTTCTGGTGACCAAAGGGGTTTGGCTAAATACTACAACAAGGCTCAGGGGAGGGTCAGAGGAGCTTCCTAAGGAGATGGTCCTAACAGAAGAAGAGACCCTGTGTGAGGTAGCTGAGTCACGGTGGGTCAGACCAGCAGCACTGTCACCCTGTACCCACCTCCTGTGGGCCCCTTCTCCCAGGGCTCTTCACCCAGGGCTCTCTTTCCTGGAGGAGCCACTCTGGGCTTCAACTGCTGCATGATCAGTGGTGGGTGTTGGGGTCTCCAGGAGCCAGGTATCCCCTCAGCTCTCAGACATGTGGGCCACCAAGTTTCTCTGGAAATGGCACTTTCAAATGCAAACTGAAATGTCATCTACACACTAGAACCAAAATGGTGCCTTGATTTATGCCTTCATAGCAACACAGCCAACTTTTTAAAAGAATCAAGTTTTTATCATAGTATTTTCCCTGGTTAATAAAATTATATATCAAGTATTTGAAGTCTGCTCTTCTGCAGAAGCTGTGGGTAAGTAGAAATGGCCCTGGGCTGCCTCAGGCTTGATGGAGCCACGTTCTGTTCTCTAACAGCAGAGTTCTCTTCTGAACTTTAGAATTCTAGTTTTTGGAATGTCACTGGGGCTTTGGTCTGGGGTACTGGGGTCCCTGACAGATTTTCAGGAGGGTTACAATGACTGAGGTATGTGCCTCCTCACTTCTGCACTCCAGAAAGGTGTGGGGACAAGGTTCAGAATCAAAGTATTAGACATGGGCCATGGAGCAGGCTGCCTCTGGTAGACTGGAAGTCATCTCCACAGCTGTGCTCATCCAGCCTCCTGTTTTCACCAATTGAGAACATGAGACTATGCCTGTTAATGCGTTCTTGTTTCTTATTCCTGCTGTCATAAGTGGCCATGAGCCCTGAGGTTTTTTCCCCCCTTTATTTGTCTGTTTAATTTTATATGTTATGACAGTTTTGCCTGCAAATATGTAAGGGCACCATGTATGTGCAGTGCCATGGAGGTCAGAAGAGGCTGTGGGATCTCCTGGAACTGTAGTTACGGATTGGTTGTTAGCTTCCATATGGGTGCTGGGGACTGAACCGATGTCCTCTGCAAGAGTGAATGCTCTTAACTGCTGAGCCATCTCTCTAGCCCCTAACTGATTTTTATTTTATGTGTATGACTATTCTCTCTGAGTGTGCACCATGCCTGCATGCATGGAAGTGTACACATGCAATGACAGTGGAGGCCAAAAGAGGACATTAGATTCCCTGAAACTGGAATTATGGTCAGTTTTTAGCTGTCATGTGGGTGCTGGGAACAAAACTTGGATCCTCTGCAAGAGCAGCCAGTGCTCTTAACTGCAAAGCCACCTCTCCAGCCCCTGTTTCTGTGTTTATGAAGCCATATCACCATGAGAGCAGGGCTGATTCTCGTGTTTCCCTATCCAGCCTCCCTTTGTAAGCGATGGACAGCTACAGTGATCTGGGCCTTGCCTTACTCTGATGGTTCTCCCTCTCTCCTAGGTGGAGGAGATCAGAAACAGCATAGCCAAAATCTCTCAGCACGTGGAAGATGTGAAGAAGAACCACAGCATCATCCTCTCTGCCCCGAACCCAGAAGGAAGTAAGTTAATCATCTGTCTGTCTTCACCTGCAGCAAGGTGCTCCTTCAGATTGCCTGAGATGGAGCAATGAGCCATGCAGATGACCACACCTGGGTCCCCCTCAGCATTCCACAGTGTATACATGGTATTTTTTTGTATGCATGGTATTTTAAGCTCCCTGAGTGCTCCTGGTGTCTATCTGGGGTGAGGATCACTGCCAGGGAGGATATAAAGGGTATCTGAGAGTGCCCTTCAGAATGCTCGCCATAGCAGCAACCGGACCAACTGTGCCCATTGTAAAGGATGGTGGAGTTTATGTTTGGATGACAGTAACAGACTGATTTGGAAAGCGACATATGCTTGATAGAGGTGGGTTAATGATGCAGACTGAGAAGAGGTTCTGAGTCGAAGGTGGTGATCTCTATAGAGTGTAACATGGGCAGCATCTACTTCGGACAGCACATGGTTAGATCTGCTCACAGAGCAAGGGATTATGGGTAGTAAAAGCTTTATAGGTGAGATAGAGTTTTGAACAAACAGATATTACACATTTTGAGGGAGAACCAATATTCTTTTTCCCTTTTTTTTCCATTTTAAAATGAGCAAATAGGCTGTGGGTTCATTCTGACGTCTTCACATACTCTCTATTTTCCTCGCCCACCATCCCCTTCTGCTGGCCCCTTCTTTCCACCAGTTGCCCCCTCTGCTTCCATGTCACACATTCATTACCCTCTTTTTTGTTGACTCCCTTCAGACTTCTTTTCCCTCTCACGGTCCCCTTTTTAGATTTGTGACTTACACCCCCAGGTTATGTACATATACAAAAATGAAAATCTCAGGGCTCTATTTGGTATTTCTATGTGTATCTATTTGGTATTTTCTATGTGGTATTTCTTTTTTTTTTTTTTGGTCTTTTTGAGACAGGGTCTCCCTGCAGCCCCAGCTGTCCTGGAACTCACTCTGTAGACCAGGCTGGCCTTGAACTCACAAAGATCCGCCTGCCTCTGCCTCCTAAGTGCTAGGATTAAAGGCATGCACCACCGAGCCTGGCGGTATTTCTTTCCCAGCCTGCTTAACGTAATAATTTCTAGTTTTAGGCATGTTCCTGTAAATGTCATGATTTGACTTCTCTTCAGGACAGTATACAACTGCATTGTGTTTATGTACCATGTTTTATTTGTCCAGCCATCTGTTGATGGATCTGCAGGCTATTGTGGATGTTGTAGCAGAAAACAGGATGTGTAGGAGAGGCTGTGGGAAGATACTGAACCCCAGCAGAGGCAGTGCTGGGTCATATGGCCGTTCTAGTTTCTGACTTTCCAGGAATCTCCATACTGGTTTCCATAGTGGCTGCAACCATTCACAGGCCCCTGGGGGAGTACGAGGGTTCCTCTTTGCCCATATCCTCACATTTGTTCTTCCTTGTTTTCTTGATGATGATATGCTGACCTGGGTGAGGTGGACTCTCAGTAGCATTAATTTGCATCTCCTGATGGCAGGGTGTAGAATCTTCTAGTCCTTGATGGTCTATCCCTCTACGGTTCACTTTTTCTGTTTGTTTGTTTGTTTTTGAAAGAGGGTCTCCCTATAGTGCCAGCTGGCCAAAAACTTGCTATGTAGACCAGGCTGGCCTGGACTTCACAGAGATCTGCCTGCCTCTCTTTCCCAGGTGCTGGGATTACAGGTGAATGCCCTTCTACCTAGTTCACTCACTTGATCTTAATCTCAGTCTGTTTTGTTGGGTTCAGGTTAGGTCATGCATGAATCTTGTGCTCTTTTTATTATTTCTAGATAACCCATGTTTTGAGATTAAGCTAAATAGAATCTGCTTTAACTTGCAGATGAGCTGGTGGTACATTTTAATCATCCCAGCAACTCTGGAGGCTGAGGCAGCCAGATCACAGGGTCAAGGTCTACCTGGACTACAGGGTGGGCTCAAGGCCAGCCTGGGCAATTTAGGAAGATCCTGTGTCAAAATAAAAATAAAACAAAGGCTGGGGATTTAGATCAGTGGTACATTGCTCACCTAGTGTGTGAAAAACCCTGGGTTCTATCTCCAGTACTGCCAAGATAAATAAATAAATAAATAAATAAATAAATAAATAAGAAATAAAAGAGAACATATGCTCTTGTCTAGTTATTCTAACAATTTCTTTCTTTCTTTCTTTCTTTTTTTCATTTTTTTTATTGGTGCTTTGTGCATTTCATACATCATTTTCCAATTCAGATCAGGCATATTTCCCTTTCCCTTCCCCCCTACCCCCACCCCATCCCAGATCATGCATTTTGCCATAACTGTCCTGCATCTTTCTCTCAGTTTTTTTTTCATTTTTTAGCTATAAGTAATGATCCATGAGTACAAGCATCCTTCATATGAAACCAATTTACAGGCTGTTGTGCCCAAACCCCCACAGCCCCACCATCCAGCAAGGGGTGAGGGGTTGTATGTTCAATCAAGTTGATTAAATGAGTGTCCAGACTACATTGCTGTAGTTTCACCATTCACCCCAATCGCAGCCCTTACATTCTACCACGCCCCCTCTTCCACAGATTGTTCCCTAGGCTTAGAAAAGGGGCACAGGTGGATGAGAAGCAAAACAGTCCACTCTCTCTGGAGCTGTTGTCTTGGACTCTGGTCAATTCTGGCTGTTTCCTTTCATGGGCTGACAGTTTGTCCAGGAATAACCTTTCGATCATACTAATGAAGCACAAGCAATTAGATATATAGGTATTTAAAGAGCACTAATAGTTATGGTTGGTTACTTTGGTATAGACACATATGTTTGGATGATATGTTAATCCATGAATTACATTTTTTCCTGTTAAATATGACAGGGTCTTACTGTGGCTTATAACATCTCCTAACCTGTAGAGGATGTAAGCTTGTGGCATCAGCCATGGGTTATTCCTCCAAGGAGAGAGCCAATAGCCAATTAGGTTTGGGATATACAGGTATATGGCTGTCTCTGCTGCACAGTATTTCCAGGCAGGTGGGGTGTAGTTGGTGCTGACGGTGGAGTCTTGCTTGACTCAGGGAGACCCATTATTTGCTTTATTGGTTGAGTGGCCTTTGGTAACACTCTCTGGTATTCCAGAAGCCATCTGTACACTTGCATGTGTGGTCTCAATACATCTTTCCCATGTTAACGTCAGGTCTTCGGCAGCAGGGCCTTATCGCCTCTCTTCGTGCAGGTATCCCAGTTAAGAGGCAAGGAGCCTTTACCTTTTGTGGGGCCTTGGATCCCCTGGCCAACATCTCCCTGGTAGAATAATCCATTGCTGATGTCAGATCTCCTGTATTAATATATTTTGCTTAAGTGCATAGCTTAAGGACTTTAGTATTATATTTGGTTCTGAACAGAGAATAATCCTTTTCACAGTTCTTATGTCTATTAGTCAATTAAAGAAGGCAGTTTTACCGGTTTTATAAGAGATTACCTCTATAATAGTTGTCTCCAATTTACAGTTGGAGAGCGACCTCATCATCATCATATTTCTCCTTTTTCTATGGGGGGGGAGGCAAGAAAGTCTCTCATATCAAAACCTTGCGGTACCTAGAAGGTAAGTTTCATTAGGACTCATTATAAATAGTTGTTATAAGTAGGATCCACAGAGGGGTTCGATGTTTATAGCAATCTGAGGCTTTTCTTCCTTTCGATGTTCAGACAGGTCAACCTTTCAGTTGGCACTTTCTGGTACATCCTACTCAATGCAAAGCTGTATCTTTTCTTTCTCAGCCATTAAGTTGGTGACATTTTGTCTTGTTGGGACCCACAAATCTTTTCCTGTAGTTAGTTTTAGGATTTGAATTGCAAGGTTTTTGACAAAAAGGTTTCATGTCTATCTGTATCCCCCCCAATTTTTTTTTTTTTTAACCCATGAATCTCCAGAAGACAGTTGTATTATACGTAACTATAGGGTGGAATCAAGGCATAGATTTCATCAAATTCACTCATGTTGTTTTGGGTGACTATATATGATTAACTTGGGAAGCAAACTTAATTTTTATGTTAAATCATCTTAATGAGAATGCTACAAGGTGATACTGTACAACAGAGAAATTATGGAGAACATTTGTGTGTGCCAATCCCAAAGTTATTGCTCTACACATTTTATGTAAAACAAATGTGGACAACAGCGATTTATATCTCCATTTAACTCAGATGCATTACCGTTTTTATCAGAGTCTATAAACCAATGTTGTTTAATATACACATATTTACTTTTACTAAGTCCTAAGACACCGTGACCTGTAGACAGTGTCTAGGCAAAAGTGGGTACTAATTGAATTCACATCAATTATATATGCATTAATTGAATATACACCCGTGTCCCTCTCCTGTTCCCTTCCCAATTCACCATTTCAGTCCGTTTTCTGATGCAGTCTTTCTGTTGTTGTTCTTTTACTATGCATCCCTCTCCACAAGAAATATTTATATCTGGGTTATTGGTACTAGCATCCACATATGAGGGACACCATTTGTCATTTGTTTTTCTGGGACTGTGTTACTTCACTTAACATAATGTCTTCTAGCTCCATCCATTTACCTGCAAAGTTCATGATGTTGTCCCTCTTTACTGCTGCATAGAACTCCATTGTATACATGTATGTGTATGAATATACTGTCTGCATGTAAGTTTGTGCACCCATCTCGTGCAACGCCGCGGAGGTCAGAAGAGGGTCTCGGATTCCCCTGGAACTGGAGTTCTCCTGGAATTGGAGTTACAGATGGTTCTTAGCCGCCATGTGGGTGCTGGGGATCAAACCCGGGTCCTCTGCAAGGGCAGTCAGTGCTCTTAACCGCTAGGCTATCTCTCCAGCCCCTAACAATTTCTTTGTAGTCTTTGGGATTGTCTCCACCCGTGTGTAGATGGGTATAGGCCTGCAGCAGCATGCTTGGATCCTTGTTCCTGCAGGACACAGGAAAGATGTCATAGAGGAGAACCCCTTCATAACATGATCCTTCTTCTTCAGCCTCTGCTTCCTTGTGGGTCCTTCTGGTATCAGAATGATCTTTCTCCATTCTAGCTTTGCTGATGTCTCTGTTAAGAAGTTTTCAGAGTTGACAACCACTGACAGAAAACACTGGCAAATGAGGCATGGACCGCAGGGCCTCCTCTCATCTCGGGTCACTTCTAAGCATTCTGTGATGAGGGTCTCATCCCCTGTGTGAGGGTCTTCTCTGCCCATGCTAATCTTCCCATTTAAAGTCTGCACATTGGTTGTCCTGAGGGAGTCCCACAGTGAGCCTTTGGCTTTGGCATCCTAGGCTTTTGTAAGTCCTCCCTTTGTCCTTCAGGCTCTGCTGTGCTTTAGTTCCTTGGGTGACTTTCTGTGTTCATATCAGGATGAAAAAAAGACCCTGGGTGGGTCCTCCAGAGCCTCCTTATCTGGTATGGGGGTTCAGACAGTGCTGTGAAGCTTGGTCAACTAACTGCTCTGTTGACCCTGAGAGTAGCTGGGTACCAGAGTTCGCTCTGAGGGTTCAGAGCCTCATCTGCCTGAGAGTGGTGTGCATGGCATGTTGGATGGAGCAGCAAGGTCTGTGAAGATGGAGACTAGCACAGGCCGCTGAGCCCAGGCCCAGGTTCTTCCAGATATGGTGGTGGCAGTCGGCAATGAACTAATTGTGCTGTTTAATCCATTGACTGGGGTGAACCTGCAGTTCTGAGACTCAAGTGTGTTTCAGAGGGCTTATCACCCAGCAGTGTCTGAAGGCACAGTCTAGGGTGGGCTGGAAGTCAGGTGGGGATGAGGCCCCCCCTGGACTGGACATTGGCAGTGGTGGCCCCAGGACCATGCTTAGAGAGGCACTGGACTATACGGGTGCTGTTTGGTTTTAATGTACTGGAAACTACTCAGGCTGAATGCTGCGTTGAGATGCTGTATTCTATCTTTAAAGAAATAAAAGAAGAGCTGGAAGACTTAAACAAAGAAATCAAGAAAACTGCTAACAAAATCCGAGCCAAGCTGAAGTGTAAGTATGTCTTCTTCAGTCACTGGTGGTGGGGATGTGGCTGTCGTTATTTTTCTTCCTTACAATTTTACTATTCTCTTACCTTCTCAGAAATGAAAATTATAACCACTTCTAAATAAATTGCAGTCTGGGCCACTGCTTTGCATCCTGTGCATCACTGTGGAGGGATTTGGCATTTTGGGTGGCACCAGAAGTATTCACAGTGAATCACCAAGTTCTCCAACAGTTCTCTTAGCCAGGACTTTCTAGCTGCCGGGAGTCCTGCCGAGTTCATGTTCTGTGCTCACCTGGCTTGGGTAACCCTTACGCTTTTAGCTCAGGGCTTAAACAGAAGTTGCCTTCCCTGATCTGGGAAAAAGACACATTGTATTAGCCCACAGGACCATATTCAAAGGAACTCATATCTGTACCTTACACCGTCTTCTCAAGAGCACTGACTCCACACTCTGTGATAGGACATTGTGGCAGAGGTGCTGCTACGTGTTTGTGCACATCTGTATGTGTGTGTTTGTGTGTATACGCACCTGTCTGTCTGCCTGTATGTCTGTAAGCAGACGTCTCTATTAGGGATCTTGTTAGGACCAGGTCAGAAAGAAGTTAATCAAAGGGAAAGGGTTAACCATGCAGGAGCAAGTCTCTAGTTGAAGCAGTTCATGGTTCATGGTTCCCAGGACTACCTTAACCACAAGAATACAGTCTGACCCTGAGTTATTAGTTCCCAGAGCTACCTGAGGTCAGGATGAACTTTCCCAGCCCTGAAGCAGTGCTTCCTACCCCCTAAGAAGCCCATTCCTCTCCAAGGGACTTCTCGCTGCTAAACACAACCAATCAGCTCAAAGGTCACCACTGCTTGCATTGTGTTTCTATAGCCTTGTAACTGTGTATGTATGATGTCACCAAGTTCCTCTAGTTTGTGGCTTTGGCTTTAAAAGTTCTCTGTAACAGACAGTCGTCGTCGTCGTCGTCGTCGTCGTCGTTGTTGTGCTCATCCCTGCGTGGAATGGGTTGCGTCCCTGACACATCAACAATTGGCTCCCTTGATGTGTCAGTTTTCTTAATTGGGTTCTGGTGCACCAGCAAATTAAATAAATTTCGTATTAATCTGTGGCCCCTCGTTGGTTAATTTTGTGAGTGTGGCAGTTTGAGTCCAACGATCTGAGGGGTCGTAGACTTCCTCTTGGCAGATGGTCCTTGGAGGGTTATTTTCAGCTGTCACCCACTCTTTAGTTTTATGGGGGAAATGTTTCAGGGACAAGAAAGAATAGGAGGCTGGGCATGGTGGCCCATGCCTTTAATCCCAGCACTTGGGAGGCAGAGGCAGGCGGATCTCTGTGAGTTCAAGGCCAGCCTGATCTACATAGTGAGTTCCAGGACAGCCGGGGCTACAGGGAAACTGTCTCAAAGTGACGAAAGGAAGGAAGGAAGGAAGGAAGGGAGGAAGGGAGGGAGGGAAGGAGGGAAGGAGGGAAGGAGGGAAGGAGGGAAGGAGGGAGGGAACGAACAGGAGTCTGAGGCTCAAGACTACTATTTCTATCTGGAGGTGAACCTGTCCTGCTTCTTTCCAGCCATCGAGCAGAGTTTTGATCAGGATGAGAGCGGGAACCGAACCTCAGTGGATCTGAGAATACGAAGGACCCAGGTATGCTGCTTGCCTTGTGCAGATTGAAGTCATGTGGAGAAGAGCCTTTCCAAAACAGTTTCTTTTTCTTTTCTTTTCTCTTTTTCTTTCCTGTCCTCCTTTCCTGCCCTTTCCCTTCCCCTCCCTTTCCCTTCCCCTCCCCTCCCTTTCCCTTCCCCTCCCTTTCCCTTCCCTTCTCCTCCCCTCCCCTCTCCCTTCTCTTCTCTGGAGACTGAACTCAAGACCTTTTGCGTTTTAGGCGTGTGCTCTAGCACCCACTGACCTGCACCCTCACCACAGCCCCCGCTACATTTCTCTTTCCATGCTGCCTTCTATGCTCCATGCTTTTCTGAGCAGGACAGTGAAGTCAAGGGCAGTCTGCAGAGCTCAGCATCATTGAAAGCACAGAACCTCTTTTTCTCAAAAGAGGAACTGTGGCTGGAGAGATGGCTCAGCAGTTAAGAGCGCTGGCTGTTCTTGCAGAGGACCTGAATTTGATTCCCAGCACATACATGGCAGCTAACAGCCATCCATAACTCCAGTTCTAGGGGGTATGGTACCCTCTTCAGGCATTGCATGACACAGGTGCACTCACATGCATGCAGGCAATACACTCATGCACATAAAATAAAATAAAAATAATAAAATATTTAACAAAGTGGGAACTAGTCAAGCTTGATGGAACTCACTATAATCCCAGCACTTGGCAGGCTGAGGCAGAAGGACCGTGAGTTCAGGGTCAGCCTCTGCTACCACTGAGACTATCTCAAACAACAGGTATGAAAATTTAAAGCATTTTCTTTTTCTCTGTGGCTTCTCTCTCAGTTGTCACAGGGGAGAGGGGATGAGGCGGGAGGGGAGGAGGGAAGGGGAGGGAAGGAAGGAGAGGGGAGAGAGGGGAGGGAGAGAGGGAGGGGAGGGGGAGAGGAGAGCGGGAAGGGTAGGGGAGGGGAGAGGGGAGAGGGAGGGACAGGGGAAGGGGTAGGGTGGAGGGGCGAGAGGGGGGAGAACGGGAGGGGGAGGGGGAAAGGGGGAGGAGGGTGAGGGGGGGGGAGGGGAGGGGAGAGAGTGGGAGGGAGAGAGGGGAGGGGGAGGGGAGAGGAGAGGGAGAGGGGGGCAGAGGGGGAGAGGGGAGGGGGGGAGCAGGGAAAGAGGGTAGGGGGGAGAGGAAACTGAGCCTAGCATGGTTAGCAACATTCCTCTTAATTTTCCCTGATTCTGAAAACAGAGATAGAAGATCTCTTGTTGGAGTTCAAAGCCAGCCTGGCTTATACAACAAGTGCTAGGCCAGCCAGGGCCAGTCAGTGAGACCCATCGTCTAGAAGAGAATGGAAGAGAGAAGGGGAGAGGGAGTGGAAGGGAAAGAGAGGGGAAGGGAAAGGAGGGAGAGAAAAAGAGAGAAGGAAGGATAGAAAGGAAAAGGAAAGGAGGGGATAGGGAGTGGAGGGGAGGGGAGGGGAGGGGAAGGGAAAGGGAGGGGAGAGAGGAAGGAAAGGGAGGGAGGAGAAGGGAAGGGAAAGGGAGGGGGAAGGGAAAAGGGAGGGGAGGGGAAGCGGAAAGGAGGGGAAGGAAAGGGCAGGGAAAGGAGGACAGAAAGAAAAAGAGAAAAAGAAAAGAAAAAAGAAACTGTTTTGGAAAGGCTCTTCTCCACATGACTTCAATCTGCACAAGGCAAGCAGCATACCTGGGTCCTTCGTATTCTCAGATCCACTGAGGTTCGGTTCCCGCTCTCATCCTGATCAAAACTCTGCTCGATGGCTGGAAAGAAGCAGGACAGGTTCACCTCCAGATAGAAATATGTCTTTGAGCCTCAGAACTCCTGTCGTTCCTCCCTCCTTCCCGCCTTTCCCTCCTTCCCTTCCTTCCCTACCTCCCTCCCTCCCTTCCTCCCTTCCTTCCTTCCTTCCTTCCTTTCGTCACTTTGAGACAGTTTCCCTGTAGCCCGGCTGGGTCCCTGGAACTCACTATGTAGATCATTGCTGGCCTTGAACTCACAGAGATCCGCCTGCCTCTGCCTCCCAAGGGCTGGGATTTAAAGCATGGGGCCACCATGCCCAGCCCTCCTATTCTTTCTTGTCCCTGAAACATTTCCCCCATAAAACTAAAGAGTGGGTGACAGCTGAAAATAACCCTCCAAGGACCATCTGCCAAGAGGAAGTCTACGACCCCTCAGATCGTTGGACTCAAACTGCCACAATCACAAAATTAACCAAAGAGGCCCACAGATTAATACGGATTTTATTTAATTTGCTGGTGCACTAGAACCTAATTAAGAAAACTGACACATGAAGGGAGCCAATTGTTGACGTGTCAGGGACGCAACCCATTCCACGCAGGGAGGGATAGCACAACAAGACGACGACTGACGACGACGACGACGGACTGTCTGTTACAGAGACCATTTAAAGACAAAAACCACAAAAAACAAAAAAAAAAAAAAAAAAAAAAAAAAAAAAAAAAAAAAAAAAAAAAAAAAAAAAAAAAAACAATGCAAGCAGTGGTGACCTTTGAGCTCTTTAGCAACGTGAAGTCCCTTGGAGAGGAATGGGCTTCTTACGGGGTAGGAAGCACTCCTACAAGGCTGGGAAAGTTCATCCTGACCCTCAGGTAGCTCTGGGAACTAATAACTCAGGGTCAGACTTTATTCTTGTGGTTAAGATAGACATGGGAACATAACCAGAACTGCTTCAACTAGAGTGTTTCTCCTGCATGGTTAACTTTTCCCTTTTGATTAACTTCTTTCTAACCTGGTCCTAACAAGATCGCCTAATAGAGACGTTCTGTTTACAGACATACAGGCAGACAGACAGGTGCGTATAACACACAAAACACACACATAAGATTGTGCACAAAACACGTAGCAGCACCTCTGCCACAATGTCCTATCACAGAGTGTGGAGTCAGTGCTCTTGAGAAGACGGTGTAAGGTACAGATATGAGTTCCTTTGAATATGGTCCTGTGGGCTAATACAATGTGTCTTTTTCCCAGATCAGGGAAGGCAACTTCTGTTTAAGCCCTGAGCTAAAAGCGTAAGGGTTACCCAAGCCAGGTGAGCACAGAACATGAACTCGGCAGGACTCCCGGCAGCTAGAAAGTCCTGGCTAAGAGAACTGTTGGAGAACTTGGTGATTCACTGTGAATACTTCTGGTGCCACCCAAAATGCCAAATCCCTCCACAGTGATGCACAGGATGCAAAGCAGTGGCCCAGACTGCAATTTATTTAGAAGTGGTTATAATTTTCATTTCTGAGAAGGTAAGAGAATAGTAAAATTGTAAGGAAGAAAAATAACGACAGCCACATCCCCACCACCAGTGAATGAAGAAAGACATACTTACACTTCAGCTTGGCTCGGATTTTGTTAGCAGTTTTCTTGATTTCTTTGTTTAAGTCTTCCAGCTCTTCTTTTATTTCCTTTAAAGAATAGAATAACAGCATCTCAACGCAGCATTCAGCCTGAGTAGTTTCCAGTACATTAAAACCAAACAGCACCCGTATAGTCCAGTGCCTCTCTAAGCATGGTCCTGGGGCCACCACTGCCAATGTCCAGTCCAGGGGGGGCCTCATCCCCACCTGACTTCCAGCCCACCCTAGACTGTGCCTTCAGACACTGCTGGGTGATAAGCCCTCTGAAACACACTTGAGTCTCAGAACTGCAGGTTCACCCCAGTCAATGGATTAAACAGCACAATTAGTTCATTGCCGACTGCCACCACCATATCTGGAAGAACCTGGGCCTGGGCTCAGCGGCCTGTGCTAGTCTCCATCTTCACAGACCTTGCTGCTCCATCCAACATGCCATGCACACCACTCTCAGGCAGATGAGGCTCTGAACCCTCAGAGCGAACTCTGGTACCCAGCTACTCTCAGGGTCAACAGAGCAGTTAGTTGACCAAGCTTCACAGCACTGTCTGAACCCCCATACCAGATAAGGAGGCTCTGGAGGACCCACCCAGGGTCTTTTTTTCATCCTGATATGAACACAGAAAGTCACCCAAGGAACTAAAGCACAGCAGAGCCTGAAGGACAAAGGGAGGACTTACAAAAGCCTAGGATGCCAAAGCCAAAGGCTCACTGTGGGACTCCCTCAGGACAACCAATGTGCAGACTTTAAATGGGAAGATTAGCATGGGCAGAGAAGACCCTCACACAGGGGATGAGACCCTCATCACAGAATGCTTAGAAGTGACCCGAGATGAGAGGAGGCCCTGCGGTCCATGCCTCATTTGCCAGTGTTTTCTGTCAGTGGTTGTCAACTCTGAAAACTTCTTAACAGAGACATCAGCAAAGCTAGAATGGAGAAAGATCATTCTGATACCAGAAGGACCCACAAGGAAGCAGAGGCTGAAGAAGAAGGATCATGTTATGAAGGGGTTCTCCTCTATGACATCTTTCCTGTGTCCTGCAGGAACAAGGATCCAAGCATGCTGCTGCAGGCCTATACCCATCTACACACGGGTGGAGACAATCCCAAAGGACTAAAGAGAAATGTTAGGGGGCTGGAGAGATAGCCTAGCGGAAGAGCACCGACGTTAATTGCCCTTCCAGAGGACCCGGGGTTTGATCCCCAGCACCCACATGGCGGCTAAGAACCATCTGGAACTCGCGGAATTCCAGGGAAGAACTCCAGTTCCAGGGGAATGCCGAGACCCTCTTCTGACTCCGCTGGCGGCACGAGATGGCCTTGTGCACAAACTTACATGCAGGGACAGTATATTCAACACCATACATGTATACAATGGAGTGCTATGCCAGCAGTAAAGAGGGACAACATCATTGAATTTTGCAGGTAGAAGATGTAGCCGGTAGAAGACATCATGCTGAGTGGAGAAACAAAGTCCCAGAAAAAAACAAATGACAAAATGGTTTTGCTCATTATGTGGATGCTAGTACCAATAAACCCAGATATAAATATTTCTTGTGGAGAGGATGCATGAAAGAAGGAACAACAACAGAAAGACTGCATCAGAAACGGACCAAAATGGTGAAATGGGAAGGGCAGTAGGGGAGGGAGAGGGACACGAATGTATATCCGATTAATGTATATTAAACTGACATGAGTTCAACAAATAACCAATTTTGCCCAGACTCTAACTACAGGTTACATGGTGTTTTAGGACTTAGTAAAAGTTAAATATGTGTATATTAAACAACATTTGTTAAACCTTGATAAAACGCTGTTAATGCATCTGAGTAAAATGGAGATAAAATCGCTGTTGCCCACATTTATTTTACATAAANCCGTCTCCCCCTCACCCAGCCATCCACATGGTTCTGTGCTGCAGAGCAGAGAACTAGCCAGATCACTTTGGTGCAGGTGGTTTGGCTGTCCCTTCCCAGGGTTTATGGTGTAGCCAAGAGAAACTTGGGAAACTGAGCATTGCATGGCAGAAGGGAACTAAGCGTGTGGGCTTAGGGCAGCCCATGTGGGTCCCAGCCAAATCCAGCCTCTGTATAGTATCCACCATTGGAGGCCAACCGACTTCTCCAGGTCTGGCTCTGTAGCTGGGTTGTGAAACCTAAGGAAGGTCATGTGCACACATTTTACTGTAGCTTTTCTTGTGGAGAATGCTGTTTTTAATCTTAATTTCTACTTGGAGAAGTAACACAACAGTCTGAGCTTCTCAATTATAATGCTTTTTTATTTTATGTGTGTGTATATATGTGCAACACATGTGTATAGTGCCATGCAGGACAGAAGAGGGTATTGAGTCCCCTGGAACTGGGGTTACAAGCAGTTGTGAGTTGCCATGTGGGTGCTGGGCATGAATCCAGGTCCTCTGTACGAGCAGCCAGTGCTCTTAACTGCTGAGCCATCTCTCCTGCCCCACCTAGAATATATTTTTCCTACCCTTTTCAGTGGAAGGAATGGCTGTTGTGTAACAACACAATGTTGTCTGTTGTGTAACAACACAATGTTGTCTTTGTTACCAGCACTCGGTGCTGTCACGGAAGTTTGTGGAAGTCATGACAGAGTACAACGAAGCGCAGATTCTATTTCGGGAGAGAAGCAAAGGACGCATCCAGCGCCAGCTGGAGATCAGTGAGTAGCGGAGACCCTCTTCCTGCCTCAGTGGTCCACAGCCCCTATAAGTGACTCCATCTCTTTTTCAGCTGTATCACCAAAGGAAAAGACATTTTCTCGTGTCTGTTCCTTGAGTCAACAAACCTATTTTATTCATAGCCTTCAAAAAATTCTGAGTAGACTTTAAGTCACTTAAAATATATATTTTTGACTTCTTTTTTATTTTATGTGAATAAGCATTTTACCCGAATGTATGTAAGTATACCACGTGTGTTCAATGGCCAAGGAGGCCAGAGTGGGTGTCAGTTCTTCTAGAACTGGAATTACAGATTGTTGTTAGCTGCCATGTAGATTCTGGGAACTGAATCTGGGCCCTCTGTAAGAGCATCCAGTGTTCCCAACCGCTGAGTTTCTCTCCATCTCCTTGCTGATACTTTAAGAGTTTTATTCAAATTTGAGAAACTTTTGGTTCTTCACTGCTTCTTCAGGTATTTTTACGTCCTGCAGCTCCTCCTGCCTGGCTAGGAGACAATTTCCCTCTTTTCTACTTATCCACTTGTCACACGCCACCTTTAGCTTAACTTCCTCTGGCCAGAAGCCAGCTGTGAACCTGTAGCCAAGGTGCCAAGGCCTCGGACCAGTGTCTTTTCACAAGTGCCTCTTTGAACACCAGGCTGGAGTTCGTGACCATTCCAGTCAGCACTATCACAGCCCCTCCCCCTCTTCCTAGAGTCTTTTCTGTCTTAGAAAGGTCAGGAACTACTGTTGAGATGTTAAATGGCTCAGTTAGACCTTAGTGGTGCCCTTAGTTGACCAGCCCTGCTGTTGAGCTTGACTGCATCCTGAGTGCAGTTTCCATTGTCCCTCAGCTGGGAGGACCACCACTGATGATGAGCTGGAGGAGATGCTGGAGAGCGGGAAGCCATCCATCTTTACCTCAGACGTGAGTGCAATAGCTGCGTGCACATACAGATGGGCATTTTTGTCATTAACTTCCAAGGCAATCAAAACTTAGGAATGCTGTTTTACTTTGTCTTTCAAAGATCATCTCAGACTCACAGATTACTAGGCAAGCTCTCAATGAGATTGAGTCACGCCACAAAGACATCATGAAGCTAGAGACCAGCATCCGAGAGCTGCACGAAATGTTTATGGACATGGCTATGTTCGTCGAGACTCAGGTAATGAACTATCCTCCATAGATAGAGGCCAGCTATGGAGTCTTACATTTGGAGGCTACTCTGGCCAGGAAAAACATGACTTGGGGTCCAGGCTCAGAATTCAAGAGTTAATTTCAAGAATTAAGTGTAATATTGAACTTGAACTTCAACAGTAGGGGACAGGCTTAATTAAATGAACTGTGCTGTGTTTATGGGCCAACTGGTATATGTAGACAGGTATAGGCAACATGAATTATTTGTTCATGGAGAATATTTAATAAAATGATCAAACATTTGCTGTGGAATTTTAGGTTAAAATAAAAAGATATACCAAAACCTTATATTTGCATACATATGTATCAGTGCATGTGAACATGCACATACTACATGAGGTCAGCATATTTAAAACAATGTTCACAGAGGAAGGAGGTACACCAGACAGCCTGCAGACAGTGGACTGTGTGATGGTGGTCTTTCTCTCTCGATGCTGTTTCCCACAAGGAGCATGTATTACAGGAAGGACCAGGAAAATGCCTAAAGAGTAGCCTCACAGGTACCATCATGACATTGCCCAGAGCTTGCACTCACTCTGTGATGTTCCCATCTGCCCTATAGCTCAGGCATGGAGGACCCCTGAGAGGGCTGGAGAGCTCATGTAATTAAAGATATAAAGCTGAGTGTGTGTATGAATCGTGGTGGTATGTCAGTGTCTGGCTGTTTGCAGTGGGAACCTATGGAGACTGAACCAGGCTTCCCAGGCTTTCAAATCCCTCAGGATAGCATGTAGCCAGCCTCCTGGTGAGACAAACTTTAGTTCCTCTCCATGTGTCCTGGGCAAATTGCTTCTTCTTCTTCCCAACTGCTGCCAGAGTACTTTGGCTGGAGGGTGCCTCCAAGGAGGCTGATAGTTGGTAATGCTCTGTGATTGCCTGCATATGTAACAGGTTTAGAATACCCACTCATAGGCAGAATTCATTCCCATGTGCTCTGCAAGTCTTTCGAAGAATACTATTTATTTTAAGGTGGACATGGTGGAACATGCCTTTAATCTCAGCACTTGGGAGGCAGAGGCAGGTGGATCTCTATGAATTCAAGGCCAGCCTGGTCTACATAGTGAGTTCCAGGTCAGCTGGGGCTACAAGGAGATCCTGTCTCAAAAAAGAGCCCTGCCCCCAAAAAATGAGGGTTTATTTTGTAGAACCTTATCATAAAAATATGTGTGAAAACTGAAGTACCATGTACTTGTGAGGACACTAGAAGCTGTGTGGTGGCAGAGATAGGGATGGATACTGTCAGAGTGAACACAGGGATGGATACTATCAGAGAGAACACAGGGATGGATACTGTCAGAGTGAACACAGGGATGGATACTGTCAGAGTGAACACAGGGATGGATACTGTCAGAGTGAACACAGGGATGGGTACTGTCAGAGTGAACACAGGGATGGGTACTGTCAGAGTGAACACAGGGATGGATACTGTCAGAGTGAACACAGGGATGGGTACTGTCAGAGTGAACACAGGGATGGATACTGTCAGAGTGAACACAGGGATGGGTACTGTCAGGGTGAACACAGGGATGGGTACTGTCAGAGTGAACACAGGGATGGGTACTGTCAGAGTGAACACAGGGATGGGTACTGTCAGAGTGAACACAGGGATGGGTACTGTCAGAGTGAACACAGGGATGGATACTGTCAGAGTGAACACAGGGATGGGTACTGTCAGAGTGAACACAGGGATGGATACTGTCAGAGTGAACACAGGGATGGGTACTGTCAGAGTGAACACAGGGATGGATACTGTCAGAGTGAACACAGGGATGGGTACTGTCAGAGTGAACACAGGGATGGATACTGTCAGAGTGAACACAGGGATGGGTACTGTCAGGGTGAACACAGGGATGGGTACTGTCAGAGTGAACACAGGGATGGGTACTGTCAGAGTGAACACAGGGATGGGTACTGTCAGAGTGAACACAGGGATGGGTACTGTCAGAGTGAACACAGGGATGGATACTGTCAGAGTGAACACAGGGATGGGTACTGTCAGAGTGAACACAGGGATGGATACTGTCAGAGTGAACACAGGGATGGGTACTGTCAGGGTGAACACAGGGATGGGTACTGTCAGGGTGAACACAGGGATGGGTACTGTCAGGGTGAACACAGGGATGGGTACTGTCAGGGTGAACACAGGGATGGGTACTGTCAGGGTGAACACAGGGATGGGTACTGTCAGGGTGAACACAGGGATGGGTACTGTCAGGGTGAACACAGGGATGGGTACTGTCAGGGTGAACACAGGGATGGATACTGTCAGGGTGAACACAGGGATGGGTACTGTCAGGGTGAACACAGGGATGGGTACTGTCAGGGTGAACACAGGGATGGGTACTGTCAGGGTGAACACACGGATGGGTACTGTCAGAGTGAACACAGGGATGGATACTGTCAGAGTGAACACAGATGACAGACATGGACACATGTGCTTTTCAGTCTGGGATTGACCACTCGTCATTCAGTATAGGGAATCTACTAACTTTATAGGACATTACAGAAGTGAAAATAATGGATTGATTTTGTAATGACAAAAGTTTTGTAAAGCTCAGGCTTTAGCCAGTGATTCCGTACCTAGTGTGTGGCATGACACATCCCTTAGACAAGCTCCTGTTTATGGCCTCAATTTCCTGGTTCATTGTAGAAGTCTGTCATTGTGTTAACATTGATAATTCAGATATGCACAGTCACGACTTACTAGCGAGTTTGTCAATAAGTTACCTGTCCATCCTTCTCCAATGCTTTACTATTGGCTGCTGCAGGCTGTCTCCTCCTGGACAGGACCCAGGTAACGTTTCCTCCCATTGTACCATGGGAGTCCTCTCTGTTTCCATTTATGTTCATCAGTTCAGTGTCACCTGGAAGCTGTGCCTAGTTTGCTGAGATTTTAAAAAACAGCAGCAATTTTCTGCCTGTTAGAAACAACATGATCCTTTCTGTGTAGAATGTTTTACATGGCTGTTAAACATGAGACTGACCCAAGCCTGCTGCCTCCCTTCACTGCTCATCTGTGAGAAGCTTACACTTAGGTCACTCTCATCCGTGCCATCCCCTTCAGCTCCTCTTAAAGCAAACTGAATCTGATTGCTTCGTATTGGCACATCTGTACCAGCCTCCCCCACCACCACACCTGTCTGTAAATGTGAGAAAACTAAGTCTCCATCCCACACTTGCTGGCCTCGTGTGAGGCCTCGTGTGGCTGTCTTAAGAAAAATGACTGAGTTACTTGAAAGTTTTCTAAGATGGAAACTTTTGTCTTAAGGGTGAAATGATCAACAACATAGAGAAAAACGTGATGAATGCCACAGACTATGTAGAACATGCGAAGGAAGAAACCAAGAAGGCCATCAAATACCAGAGCAAAGCCAGGCGGGTGAGTCAGGCATCTGTGAACTAAAGCGCTGACATGTTTTCTTTTCATTTGGTCTCTAGCTGCACATTGATGCCAGCCTGTTGAAAGATAGCTCACAAGTAAAAGTACCTTAAATATATGTTTCGTTTTATTATCAGAGCAGTTCTTTGCACACATTTTTTATTGGCTTGTTGTGCATCCTATTTTGTGTTCTAATTAATTAAAACTCTTTACAATCTTAAGTTGGGATGTGTTTGCCTTTTTGATCTCTGCCCCCTGGGACATCAGCTGGAGGGAGGAACAAGCTGATGGGATTGGGGTTTCTCCTAAAAATTGAGGACAGGTATGTGAGGGATATTTGTTCTGTTTGGATAACTTGCTAAGTTAATGGGTGGGACCAGTGTCACACAGCAGCCCTGGAAGGGGCTCCCATAGGCAGACATCCCCTTGCCTAGACCTGTGCCTCATACCAGACTGTCCTGAGAGAATGCTTGGCAAGTGCAGAACTGTGGCACATTCTGCTAACTTGGGTATCTCCCTTATCATCTCTGAAGGGGTTTCAGTCCCAAGTTGCTCCCTGCAGAGGTGTTGACGATGATATCTGCTTGTCAGAAAGTTATAACAGCTTTGACTGAAACTTAAGAGCACCACATGGGGATGAAAGCCCTTCTGGCAATACCTAGGGGCTGAAGAGGACATCACTGCTGGAAGCAGACAGAGGAAGAAGCACTTTCTCAGCAGAGCTGTAACTTCCCAGGCTCCTGACGGGCTCCTGCACAGGAGAGACATAATCCTGTTTGAGTCCATCAGAAACTTGTCCAATTAGTGTGCTCCTGTTCTGCCCTGGTGAAGCCTTGTGTTTTGGGGTTATAGAACAGGTTCTCTCCAAGAGGCCTGACCTCACAGATTAAGTCACTCTGGGAAGTAAAGACCTATGGTCGGGTTTCAGACAAGCCTGTAACAGAGTTTAAAATGAGTTCTGATGATGGCTTTGCTACTGGTGAAGGACACCCTTGACCGTGGCAGTATGCAATCAGCGTAGTGTAATCAGCCTGCTTTTCTTTGACAGAAAAAGTGGATAATTGCTGCTGTGTCGGTGATTGTCATTGCTGTGCTGGCTCTAATCATTGGCTTGTCGGTTGGCAAATGATGGCATGGATGGCGCTGGGTGCTTGCCTCTCTGCCAGGGTGGCAGTAAGTGACTAATCAACTAATTTACTTATTAACCTTTTCAATCAGCCAGTAAGTAGTATGTTTGCCCAATGTTAATACACTTAAAAGTCACAGGGTCTGTCCACTGAGCGCTTTGCGTCAGGTCTTCTAGTGATGTGTGTGTTTACTGAGGTTCCTAATTCAGGCTGGGCAGCCACTCAGCTCTGCACAATGTGTCCTCTGCCCTCTGCCTACAGAGGCTGGTCCTCCATTAAAAACGAACGTAAATGTTGCAATTTAACTTTTAGAATAATGGTAACAACTGAAATTACTTTGTAAAATACACTAACTGCTGGATTCTGTGGACTGAGAGAATGGGGCTAAAGCCCTGGGTAATGGCGGCAAAATCCAACCTCTCACTGCTCTGCGGAGCAGCATCTGCTTCCTTTATAGGCAAACTCTTATTAAAATGAGAAGTGGAGTATTTAACCAGCATGCCTGCTAATTCATAGGACTCTTGACTCTCTACGGTGCTCAGTCTGGAAAGCCTCCTCGTTTTTGTTCTCTTACAAGCCTCACTTTTCCCCGGATTCCAGTTGATTCCCTCTGTTTTCTCCTGTACCTTGAGTCACCTTCCCCATGACACCTGCGTTGGGCGTGGGTGTCTCTGCACTCAGCGGCACAGGGGCCCTTGCTGGCTTTGTTGCTGGTGCTCAGGTGTTACCTGTGGAGCAGGCTGTGCCCACTCCACTCTTCCTGAGCGCTGGACAGTTGGTGGTACATTTTTTTTTTTTTTTTTTTTTTTTTTCATTTTTTTTTTTTTTTTTTTTTTTTTGAGACAGGATCTCATTATGTAGCCCTGGCTGGCATGGAACTCACAGAGATCCTCTTGCCTTTGACTTCTAAGTCCTGGGTTTAAAGGTGTGTGCCACCATGCTCGGCCTGCACTGGGGCTTTAAAGAAAGTCTCCTGTATGCTATGGCTTCCTTCCTGCTTTTCTGCCTGTGGTTTCTTTCATGATGCCAGGGCCTGTCAGGTTTAGCTACCATTGGCAGGAGCTGTGCTCAGGTAGTTAGAGCTGTGACAATGTGCAGGCCACAAGGTCACATGGAGAGTGTTTCTGCCCCTTTGTAGGTGATGGGAAGGACTGCATGTCTGTTGAGCAGGAAGTTTATACGTCTTCCTTAATGCTGAAAACAAAAATGGCAGATAGGACTTTTCTCTGTGAAAATAATAGGATTTAAAAATATTTTCATAATTCTCTCTAAATGTACACATTTCCTTTTTTTTCCCCTGTGGCACAATGTGGTCATTTGGATATGGTCAGAGACAAACAGTGGTAGCATGCAGTGTGGTCAGTGAAGAGCTTTGCTTTCTACAGGTGCCCCGTGGGCTCCTCTTGCTGACACCTAGGAGAACAGGTGCAGTCCTGCACCCTGGGCCAACTGGCTGTTTGCTCTAGTGCCTGCAGTTAGACAACAAACACTCATTCATAATGCTGAGACAAGGTCTCAAGTATCCCAGGGTGGCTTTGAACTTGTGATGTAACTGAGGATGACTTTGAATTTCTGATCCTCCTGCCTCTACCTCCCAAGTGCTGGGGTTACAGGTGTGTACTTGTTTCTGAGGTTTATGTGGTGCTTGAGATGGATCCCAGGGCCTCTTGCATGCTAGGTAAACACTCTACCCACTGAGCTACATCCGTGCCTGTCCTCCAGCTTTAGCGGATACTTGTGCATCCCCCTATCTTAGGGATGGGCACATACAACTTCTAGGGTTAGCTTAGTCCCTAGAGCCCGGCGGCACGGGGAGGTGCTTCACATGAGAAGTTGGATGTGCCATTGTGCTCTCTCCCCCAGGCTGTCACTAGCAGATTCAATGAAAATGGTTGCTCAAATGTGTCAGGAAGCCACACACGTGTGCTGAGGTGAGATGTGGCAGGCAACTAGCTGCCTTACAGCCAGTGAGCAGCAGCCTAGTTCCCTGAGGTCAATCGGAGGGAAGGAGGGAGGAGGCTAGGGGGATGTGAGTGGAGAGGCCGTCCCCAGATCCTGGAGCAGGACAGCGTGGGCAGCAGGAGAGCCTGGCCCAGCCAGCCAGCTGGAAGGATGCTGAGCGTGGAAGCCTATGGGATGCCACGGCTCTGCGGAACTTCTGCGTCCTGCTGATGGCTCTGAGGAGATGGATACCCGTAAGCCACTCTTGCAGCTTCCAGAATTTACCTGGAAGGTTCTTGCAGGCCTGGCCTTGCTGGTTGGTATTAGCCCTGTGCAGTTAACTGATAGCATGGCTCACTATTCAGAGCTGCCTGCGCTTAGCAGACAAGAGTTCAGTTTTTTGTTTTTGCCAGGCTGACATGGAATCCAGGACCCAACACTTGTACACTGGGTGAGGACTTCACCACCCAGCTTCCTCCCGTCCCAGTAGGCTTCCGAGGTGAAGCACAGCACAGGCTGGCAGCTACGCCCCAGAATGAGGGGACTCTGTGTTGAAAAAGAGAGCTAGCAGCCCTTTGCCCATCGCCTGTTTTCCTTCCCCACCCTCAGACTTGTTTTCTGGGGAACAGATGTTTTTAGCGGAAGAGCTTTCAAAGACTCAGGATGCTCCCTTGGGCCCCGTATCTAGTAGCCACCTGGGTCCCGGAAGCCAGAGTTGGTACTTGTTGGTTTCTTACAATATGTGCACAATTAAGTGTCAGGAAGGGAACAGTAGGATTCTTTTTCAGTCAGTAAGAAATACGTTTAATTAGGATTTGAAGATGGCCATCGACAGCTTTGTGCTTCAGTTCAGGGACAGTTCACTGCCTGGAGGTGACCACGTGGTCCCCTCCCTCCAGTGGGAAGCTTCATGGACGACACATACTAAATGAGTGGCCTACTGGGAGCTGTGTAGAAAAGGGTGCTTTGCTCTGTGGTTTCCTGTTCCCTACTTCTCTGTCAGCCAGAGCATTTCTTTCTTAATAATGGAGGAATGTTTAGATTCGGAGGACTTTGGGGAATGACACTGTTGCTGTCTTTCTGATACATTATAAATTCCTGTTTCTCTTTGTCTTGCAGAAGATGATGCTCATTCTTGTTTGTGTAGTTATTTTGCTTGTGATCCTTGGAATTATCCTAGCAACAACATTGTCATAGTAACCACACCCAAGAGCTCTTTATCCTTGGAGACTCCGACCACATCTGCAGTAGAGTCAGCATCCTGTCTCCTTCCAAGAGTGAACCTCAGACCGTGGCTGGTGCTGAGTGCTGATGGTTTTTTTTTTATCAGAGAATGAAGGAAGCGCTGCAGAAGGCCTGCGCCTTGAAAACACCGTGAGCGGTGGACACGCCACGCCACGCCACCCCACATAGCCTTGGTTTCTGAAGAACACACCACAAAGATTTCACAATGTGGCACTTGTTTTGGTGGCCTTGAAATAGGAATGATTGAAAGAATTCAGTTCTTAAAAAAGATTTCAGTGTTAAAAATATATGTGCAGTTTAATTAGGGCGTACTCTATTAGGAAGCTGTGGAGTGCAGGCCTGGGGCGTCCCTCCTTCCCCTTTCTCAGCTAACAAATACTAATTAAGAGACTTTTGTACTGTGCTTAATTTGTGTTACGTCTTGTTTGCAGAAATAATTTTTATTATCACAGAACTGTTTTGTAAGATATCTGTAATTTAAAATATCTATAAATTAATTGCTTAATATATTAACATCTTAACCCCCTTTTCTATGCTAGACACTGCCTTGTGAAGGAGCTAGGAATGGTTAAGACACTGGGTGCAGGGTCTGTGTGGCGGAATGCAGGTTGCCCTTGTTACTGAAAACACAGCCACACAGCCTTCAGAGCCTTTCATTGCCTTCAGGTGACCCTGACCTAGGAAGTGTAAGTGCACCTGACACCCTCTGGAAAGAAAGTCTTGATTGTGTTAGCTCATTTCTACCTGTTCCTGAGGTAATAAACAGTTACCGTGCTGCAAACATGATGCTCTCTTCTTTGTTCACTAGAAATAAGGTATGTTCCCTGGTCAAGCTTCAAGGTAAGACAGTGATGAACTCAAGACAGTGCTCGACAAAGTCAAGGAAACCATTGCCAGTCACAAGAAGTTTTATACAACCTTCTCAAGTACCAAGTTCTCTGTTTAGCCCCCAAACTTTACCAGAATATATGATACTTAAATATTTTGATGGTGTATAGCAGAAAGATGTGGGTTATTTTTACACTTGTAAAATGTATGGCCCAGTCACTGGGTATTTGTTAAGACAGCAGCTTTTCACGAGTGTCTGAAGGACATCAAACCTCGTCAGCTCTGCCAGTTGCTGACCATGTGTATAAACGCTCCCTCCTCCGCTGCATCCTTCGGTCTGAGCTAACAGAGACAGGCAGATTCAGAACACCAAGTATGAGTGATATTGAACCCTTTAGAGTCCAGGGTCCTTACAGTGAGTAGTAATACTGACATCTGTGTGCTGAGAGCTACCTCAGGATGCTCAGCTCTGTCTGTGGCCCAGAGCTAGCCTGAGGCTTCCTCCCTGGATGGTCACTGGAGGCTCTGAAGATGAGGTTGAGTTTGTATGACTTCTACCCGCTGTGTTTTGATGTCACTGTGTTTAGCTGCAGAGGATCCTCCTGCCACAGAAGTCCCCTCCCGCTCATAGCTGCAGAGGACCCCATGGTGCCGAGTTCCCCTCTCATTGCCAGATTTCATCCAGTTCAGCCTGAGTTCTCAGCCTGGTTCTCACATCTTCTCAGGCAGCCCCTTGCTCAGGTGGAGACTGAGTGGTTTTCCAGTGAAGCAGGGGTGTCGGCATTTGAGTCCTCATCAGGATGTGTTTCTATGCAGATCCGAGGTGCCTGTTTACAAACATATTTGCAGATTTACTTGTTATATTAAAAAAAATACTATTTCTTCAAAGATTTTTATATTTACATTAAAAAGTTCCCAGAGAAGCAAAAAAGTAACACTTTCTGCCTGGTCATTTCTGGAGGGGCTTCTGGGGAGATTGCCTTTGCGCGTCTGTTAGTAAATTACTTTGTTGGGCGGCCACCATTGTGTGACACGCACTGTTCCTGAGGAGATGAACAAATGTCTACTTACCCCAGGTAGGTCCATGGTTTAAAACATGCTGCTGTCATGTGTGTCCTTTGAATACATAGAAGCACACGGTGTGACAATGGAATGGGCCTGTGGCTGGGAGTGGGATGCGGAAGCTTGAAGAGCATTTCTTTTTGTTCAGAACAGTATTTCCCATCTTTTGCCTGCAGGCAGGGAAAGTCTACAGTATTTATTTTGTTTCTGTTTTACTCTGAATTTGTAAGTCTTTAAGTAGCTTACATTATTATTATAAGGGAAGACAAATGACTTTCTTAAAGTTGTATTTGGTATTCTTTCTGATTTCTGTATTTTAGAATATTGAAATTAAAATCGTATAACTTCTGTCTGGAAAAACAGAAACAAAAACCATGGTGCTGTGTAGCTGTGTCCTCCACTGAAGCAGAGCAGCTGAGATTCGCACACAAGACCCTCTGCAGAGCAGGCCGTTAACACGAAGAGCTGGGCCTCACCCACCCATTTCTGACCCTCGCTCTTCATGGTAGACTTGTCTTCTTTTTTTTTTTCCTAGAAAATAAAACTTTTACAATTCATTTAATGGCAATTGATAAATCACAAAACTTCCCTACAGTGGCTACATGTTCTTTAGACAAGAGAGCAGATTAACACTTCTAACTGTGAATTATTACAGTAGCCACACTGTCACTTTTCTTTTTTCTTTTTTCATATGTGTATTTTTGACATAGAGTCTCTTTTTAAATCTTTTTATTTATTTTTTTATTATGTGTATGAGCGTACTGTCTGCATGTAAGTTGGTGCACCCGTGTCGTGCAATGCCACGGAGGTCAGAAGAGGGCATCGGGATTTTCCCTGGAACTGGAGTTAAAGATGGTTCTTAGCTGCCATGTGGGTGCTGGGAATCGAACCTGGATCCTCTGTAAGAGCAGTCGGAGCTCTTAACCGCTAGGCCATCTCTCCAGCCCCACTGTCATTTTTCAAAAGACAAAAAACAAAACAAAAACACCTTAGACTCTTAGCCATCCTATGATCATACAACCTGGTTTGTCACCAGCATTTAGAAAACGAGATGGCCTAGCGGTTAAGAGCGCTGACCGCTCTTGCAGAGGACCTGGGTTCGATCCCCGGCACCCACATGGCGGCTAAGAACCATCTGTAACTCCAATTCCAGGAGAACTCCAGTTCCAGGGGAATCCGAGACCCTCTTCTGACTGCGGCATTGCATGACATGGGTGCGCAGACCTACACGCAAACAGTGCATTCATACACATAAATAAAATAAAAATTAAAAAAAAAAAGAAAATGAGACCTAGGCAAAGAACCAGGTCTGGGGACACATGCATGGTCCTCCTATAGCAAATGTTTAGCCTGTCCTGATTATTACAAAATCAGAACAGCAAGAATATTCGCAGTTGTCTTTGTTCTTTAAGTGCTATAGAATTTACCATAATTTATCCACAACAATTTTCCAATCCCCGAACTACCAACCTTCTTTCTGCCAGTTTCAGAAATTTCCCATCACCCCCCAAATCCTTCCATGTCCCTTTGTGGTTAATCCTGAGCCCACATCCTCTGCTCCCAGCAGCCATTGTAACACGTTCTCTCCATAGAGCTGGCTTTTCTGGTGATTCACAGGCATGACATCAGATACAGAGCAGGCTGGCTTCTGCCTCGTCCTAGTGAGGTCCAGCCATAGGTGCCTAAGTTCTTGGTGCTTTTTGACTGCTGAGATTCCCTGTGATAGGGATTCCATAGGCTCTTGGAATAGGATTTGGCCAGGAGAACCCTGCTGCTCTGTGTCCCTTCAGGCCTTGGGACAGTAGGCAGTTCCCGCCATGGCCTTCTGGGGACTCAGTGAACCTCATCCACTTCTCTCCTGTCATGAAGTCCACCTTGCAGACTCCAGTGCAAACAGGAGGATCCTTGTTGGACTTGGCGGGGCTGTTCAGTTGGTGGTAAGACCATTGCTAGAAGAGTGTCTGCTAGTGACTGATGACGGTGGGTGGGAGGTGCCTGCTAGCCACAGAAGTCGAGGAGTCATGGCAGCTGTTGGGACATGTGTGGTCAGAGCTGTGGAGAGACACAATGAAATAAAATTCAGAAATGTCAGTCTGGAGATGGTACTTGGAATTATTGGAGCAGATGCCAGTGGGTGGGAATGTGTGTATGGAAGAACATCCTAGGCCAGGGACCTAGAGCTGCCAGAGACCACTGAGAATTACAGCAGGAAGGGAAACCAGCCAGGTCTTCCAGACCAGGTGGAAGAATATTTTAAGAGTGTGTATGTGTGTGTGTGGGGGGGGCAGTAGGAGGTTACTTGTCTATTATGTGTGAGGTCCTGGGTTCCTTCTTTTCTACTTGGAGGAGGAGGAGGGCCCCTGCTCCCTGTGGAGGACCCCAGAGTATGAGGGGGAAGGGAAGGAGGAGCCTTAAGTTCTAAACACTGGCAAGGCCTGAAAGATTGCTTTGACATGGATAGTATGTTTTAGGGGATGCTGGGTCAAAAACAAGCGTGTGGGCCCCTCTTGGTCCAGGTATAAAGGGAAGGAAGAACCCCTACTCATGTCACATCAAGTCATTCCTGCCTATTGCACAAACCAGAGTGTTCAAGTCCCTTTCCACCTGGGCAGGCTCCACAGACTGTGCTTCCTACAGGAAGGTTCCCCCCTCTTGTGTGTGCGTCTTAATGAAACACCACAATATTCTTCCCTTCTGCAAAGAAATATGCATCTCCCTGCTCTTTTCCATGAAGCGAGCTGCTCTCATTCCATAGATATCTGCACAGAACCATCTGTAAACCCAGCAAGCCCACCATGTTGGGTACTGCAGAAGAATCACTCAGGTAAAGTTCTGGGCCCTGGGGCCTGTGGTCCAGAGGAGAGGGGCAGGCAGCACAAAGTAAGATGCTTAGTGCGCTATGAGATGAGGAAAGTTTGGAGAAAAATACATCCCTGGAAGGCAGTGCCTGGTTTGTAGTACTTTTCTCTGGGGGAAAATCTCATAAAAGTTAACATTTGTGTGAGGAAACAGGTGAGGGTATGGTACAGTGGACTGGACGGAGTGCTCCAGGTGAGGACTCAGTGCGTACAAAGGTCCTGGGGTGGGTACATGCCTGGTGGGCTCAAGTTCATGAGAAGGCCAGTGTCTGTAGTGCAGGGGAGGTCAGAAGAGGGACACAGTGAGTGTCCTTGGTGGAAGGTGAGGAGCCAGGTGAGGCCATCACCTCTGACTGACAGATGGTTCACTCACAAAACTAAAGGTATTGGCCTGAGTCCTGTGTTGTCTGTGGGTGAGCAATGAGAGAACACTCTTTTTTTTTTTTTTGGTCTTTTCGATACAGGGTCTCCTGTAGCCCCAGCTGTCCTGGAACTCACTCTGTAGACCAGGCTGGCCTTGAACTCACAAAGATCCGCCTGCCTCTGCCTCCCAAGTGCTAGGATTAAAGGTGTGCGCCACCACGCTGGGCTTTAAGGAGAGAACACTCTTATGAGGTTGCTAAGGCCGCCTAAGTGGAGGATGCTGGTGACACAGGAGGGATGGGAGCTATGGACAGGCAAAGGGGGCCAGACACCTGTCCTTCACTTCCTGTGCCTCTTCAATTTCCTGCTTTACTTCCCATTCATGCCTCACTTCCTGTCCTCCTTTGCTTGTTCCTGCCTCATTGCCTGCCCTGTTTGACTTTCTATTCCTACTTTACTTTCTTTTCCCACCTTACTTCCCCTTCCTGCCTCACTTCCTGTTCTGTCTTCTTGTTATGGATAAGAAACCAAGCATACCAATGCTGGAAAATTGGAAGTGAGTTTTATTTAGGTTGGCTTGACTGTCCCCCAGTCTAGAGTAGAGGCAGCAGGGTAACCTTGGGGTTTGGGGCTATATATCTTGGGGCTATATATCATTGCTTTTACAAGGGCAATGTTTAATCAGTTTTAAGCAAGCATTTTACAGAGCAGAAGTATTTGATTAACATATCAAGCATTTTACAAAAAGCAGAAGTATGGTTAGTTAGCTAATCTTACCACACCTTAAGACTTTTTGCTTGAGAATAGGCCCTGATGCACTCCTGAATTCTGTGGCGTAAGAATTTCCCAAACCTGCCCAGTGTGGTAGCCCATAAGAGTTTCCCCAACCAGCCCAGTGTAGTAGCCCACGTCTTTAATCCCAGCATGCCTTCAATCCCAGCACAGCAGAGGTTTATGTTAAGGTCAGAAACAAAATAGATTTCTGAACAAAATGGAGTTTATCTAGCCCACCTTATGGTCTGGCCCATCTATTTTTCATCCCTATACCACTTCCTTTCCCACGTCCAGTACCTGTTTGGCTTCCTGTCTTTAATGAGCTTTCTTCTTCAGTTTTCAGCCCTTCCTTCTCTTCCTGCTCTTGTCTAGTCCACCCAGTGTAGCTGGCTCTGCTGGAAGTCATTAGGTTTTTTTCGTTTTTTGTTTTTTTTGGTATTTTTTGAAACAGGGTCTTCCTGTAGCCCCAGCTGGCCTGAATCTCATTCTGTAGACCAGCTGGCCTTGAACTCACAGAGCTCTGCCTGCCTCTGCTCCCAAGTGCTGGGACTACAGGCATGCACCCCCATGCCCTCCCAGCCATTATGCCTGGCTCAGCCATTAGTTTCACTTGGAGCTCTGAGGCCTTTCCATCAGGTGCACCAGCAGGGCTGCCGCAGAGACTGGGGCTGGGGATGCTCCGACCCACTCCAGCCTCACCCTGTGTTTCCATCAGGTGCACCAGCAGGGCTGCTGCAGAGACTGGGGCTGGGGATGGTCTGACCCACTCCAGCCTCACCCTGTTTCCATCAGATGCACCAGCAGGGCTGCCGCAGAGACTGGGGCTGGGGATGCTCTGACCCACTCCAGCCTCACCTCGTTTCCATCAGATGCACCAGCAGGGCTGCCACAGAGACTGGGCTCACCCTATGTTTCCATCAGGTGCACCAGCAGGGCTGCCGCAGAGACTGGGGCTGGGGATGCTCCGACCCACTCCAGCCTCACCCTGTGTTTCCATCAGGTGCACCAGCAGGGCTGCCGCAGAGACTGGGGCTGGGGATGGTCTGACCCACTCCAGCCTCACCCTGTTTCCATCAGGTGCACCAGCAGGGCTGCCGCAGAGACTGGGGCTGGGGCCGCTCCGACCCACTCCAGCCTCACCCTATGTTTTCCCACTGGGCTGTGCTGCTGTGCCCCGAAGCTGCTGCAGTTCCCCACTAACGGCTCATAGTCCATTGCAGAAGATTCTCTGTCCAAATAACAGGTGCCTTTTCTGTCCCATGAATGGAATGAAACCCTGCAACTAAAGCCAAAAGTGGAATCACAGAACAGCAGAGAGCAAGGTTGCCTGGGGGTTGAGGAAAAGGTGGAGGAGGGGAGCCAGAGGACAGAGATGCTAAGCCACCCTGGAGCCTCTAGCCCTGAGCCTGGGCCTCCTAGTCCCACTCAGGCTGCCGGTCTTTACCACTGGCAGGAAGGCCGTGCCTTGAACAGGGATTCTGCTGTGTAGCTTTTAGGACACATTAGTTTTGAGGAATGAGTCTGACATAGGCAAAGGAGGCCTTGGTCACATTTCTGGGCTGAGTAGCCACCACACCCTGGGCTTCTTGGAGGTGATGGTCAGGTGCTCAAAGGACAGTTTGCTTTGAATATCTTTTAAAGTTCTGGGATGGTGTTCTCTGTGAGATGTCCATATGGCTTACTCCTTCCCTGCTCGGGCCCTCAGCTCTAAGGCTACCTACTCAGAGAAGGGCCACCTTCCTTCAAAGAGCCCCATTCTCCATTTCTTTGCCTTGCTCTGTCTCATCTCTCTGACTCGTGTGCACTCTCTGGCCATCACCACCCCCCAAGTCACCATTTTTCACACTGCTTTCTGCACTTGGCCACAGTTGTGTGAACAAAATAGTTAAGGCTCAGAGCAGGAGTCACTATCTCTAGTGTCTGCTGGTGTCCTTGCATTGAAATCATGCAGCTAATAGAGGGTCCTTTGGTCAAATGTGGGCAGGTATGGTGGCACCCTTTAATTGAGACTTTGGCATCCAGAATATGGAGAGGTCACAGAAATGAGCTTTGCTCAGAAGAGGTGTGTTAGATCTTTAGCTGTCAACCTGACACAAACCTGAGAAGCCACCTGGGAAGAGGGAACCTCAGCTGAAGATTTTCTCAGATCAGATTGACAGTTGGCCATGCCTGTAAAGCATTTTCTTGATTGCTGGTGGATGTGGGAGGCCCAGCCCACTGCGGGCAGTACCGTCTCTAGATAGGAGCCTGGGCTGTATAGAAAGCTAGTTGAGCAAGCTGGTAAGCAGCATTCCTCTGTGGTTTCTGCTTTAAACTCTTGCTGTGAGTTCCTGCCTCGGCTTCCCTTAATGATGGACTGTGACCTGGAAGCCAAATACACCCCTTCCTCCCAAACTGCTTTTACACATGGTGTTTCTTTTTTAAAAAAAAATTGTTATTTTTTATAAATATGAGTGTACTTTCTGCAGGTAGGTTGGTGCACCCGTGTCGTGCAATGCCACAGAGGTCAGAAGAGGGCGTCAGATTCCCCTGGAACTGGAGTTAAAGACAGTTCTTAGCTGCCATGTGGGTGCTGGGAATGGAACCTGGGTCCTCTGCATCTGCAGTCAGGGCTCTTAACCGCTGAGCCATCTCTGCAGCCCGGACATGGTGTTTCATCACAGCCACAGAGAAGCAAATGAGAACAGCTTCTTAGTGCTATGATAAAAATACATAGGGAGTAGGGGACTTCAATACCACACTGAGTCCTTTGAACAGGTCAGCAGGACAAAGAATAAACAGAGAGACATCTGAACAGAACGATATGATACACCAAATGGACCTCATAGACCTCTACCGAATATTCTACCCTAATACCAGAGAATACACTTTCTGTTCAGTGCCCCACGGAACATTCTCCAAAATTGACCACATACTAGGACACAGAAGAAACCTCCACAAATACAAAAAGATTGAAATAATTTCATGCATTCTATCAGACCACAGTGCAATAAAGCTCAACATCAACACCAGGATAAGCCTTACTACCTACAAGAACACATGGAGACTAAACACACTCTTGAATAATGAATGGGTCAAGGAAGAGATAAGAAAGCAAAGCATTCCTGGAACTGAATGACAATGACAATACAACACAACAAAACCTATGGGATACCTTAAAAGCAGTCCTAAGAGGGAAGTTTATAGCCCTGGGTGCCTACATTAGAAAAACAGAAAGAGCCTGGCGTGGTGATGCATGCCTTTAATCCTAACACTCCAGAGGCAGAGGCAGAGGCAGGTGGATCTTTGTGAGTTCAAGGCCAGCCTGGTCTACAGAGTTAGTTCCAGGACATCTGGGGCTACAGGGAGACCCTGTCTCAATAAGACCAAAAACAAAACAAAACAAAACAAAAAAACAGAAAGAGCACAAGTGAATGATCTAACACTGCAGCTAAAAGCACTTGAGAGGCAACAACAGATGAACCCTAAACGCAACACACAGGAAGAAATAACAAAAATCAGAGCAGAAATCAATGAAATAGAAACAAAGAAAACAATACAAAAAAAATCAATGAATCCAAAAGTTGGTTCTTTGAAAGAATAAACAAGATAGACAGACCTCTAGCCCAGTGTGCTGGATAGCTTTAGTGTCAACTTGACACACCTGGGTTGAGGGAGCCTCAATTGGGGAATTGGCTCCATTGGATTGGCCTGTGGCCACGTCTGTGGAGTATTGTCTTGGTGGTCGAGCAGTGTGGGAGGGCCCAGCCCACAATGAGTAGTGCCACCCTGGGCAGGTTGTTGTGTACTGTGTAAGAAGGTGGGCTGGGCATGAGCCAGGGGAGCAAGCCAGTGAACAGCATTCCTCCATGGCCTGTGCTTCAGCTCCTGCCTCCAGGTTCCTGCCCTGAGTTCCCGCCTTGGGCTCCCTGAGTGATGAACTGTGACCCAGGAGATATAAGCTGAATAAACCCTTTCCTCCCCAAGTTGGTGTCGGTCAGAGTGTTTTATCACAGCAATGGAAGACAAAAAAACCAGCTAACCAAAAGAAAGAAGGAACAACTCCAAATCAATACAATACGTGATGAAAAGGGAAATATCACAACAGATAAGGAAAGGATCCAGACAATCATATGGGAATACTTCAAAAACCTATGCTCTACCAAGTTTGAAAACCTAGAAGAAATGGTTGAATATCTGAAATCCTGGGAATCACCAAAGCTCAACCAAGAAGAGATCAACTGTTGGGTCTGCTTTGCCTTGGCCCATGAGGCCCTCGGCAACTTCTTGAGAAAGGAAGTAGGGCAGCCGGGCCAGGCTTGTTTACAACTGAGGGGCCCTTATCAGCTGGCCTTAAGGAAACAAGACCTTGGCCAAAGGAAGTAAGGTAGGCGGGCCAGCTGGTCCTAAGTAAACAAGAGGGGACTAAAGGAAGTAAAAAAGATGGGGCTAAAGGAAGTAAGGTAGGTGTAGGCAGGGTTGTTTTGAAACTTCTCCCATTGGCTCTAGCTATTTGACCTTTAAGATGATTGCTGTTCCCTTGTGGTCTTAGCCTTTATAAGCCACTGCGTGATGCAATAAAGTGAGTTCTTGCTTTGACGAGATTCCCGACCCCCCGTGTGGTTCTTTTCAGGTTGTCGACACTCACCATCCCGCTCAGCCAGCCCCGGAGGAGAGACAAGCTGGCCTGACTCTCCTCTCTGCCCTACCTGCCAGAGGACTGGCGCCCAACGTGGGCCCCATGGGGCCCCACGTGAGGACGGTTTCCTTCTCGAAGTTCGCTGACAGGCCAATCAGTCTGTGAGTGAGTGTACCTCCATAAATTATGTAGAGTTCTCCTTCCAAACCTAACCCCACCCTAGAATCCCTCTGAGTTCAAGAGTAGGGACTTAAAAAGGAGAGATCCCTCCTCTGGGGGCATTCCCCGGCAGTCAGAAACAGGATGGGAATGGCATCCCCTCGGGCCTGCCTGGACCCTGAGGACACTACGCCGCACCCCCCTCGGCCTCCAGAAAAGGCCTTGGAAGGTCTGCCTCCAAGGGAGCCAGACATATCAGGCCTCCTCTGGGGGCACTCTCAGCCCTGAAGTGTTGCTTCCTCCCTCAGCCTCCAAAAAAGGCCTCAGAAGTAACTCCAGACAGGGTGCCTGAGCCCTTGGCAACCCCAACCCCTTTATCCTTCCCTCGTAGTATCCCCAAATCAGTGAAGGCATGGACTAAGGATGGATATTCAGAGAAATTGTGAGAGGAGAGCTTCCTCTCCCGTGCTCTTGCCCTCTAGAGGTCTTGAAATGGGTTCAAAGCCTGCCCTGCAGCCTGGGATCCAGCCCCTAAGAGAAGCCCCAGCTTCTGCCTTCTGGCCACAGTTCAGGTGGTGAAGGTCACAGAGGCTGGATGGACGGGCTTGCCCATGGAGCAAGCAAGCTCGAGCTCTTTTTGTTGCAAACCTTCCACAGAGGCGTTCATTTGCACCTTTGCATAGGCAGGCTTGGGTTGTAGAGGCAACTCTAATGTGCTTTTAAAAAGTCCTCCTTAAAAATTTTTCTGTAAATAGTGTAACATAGTGCTTAATTCTGCTGAAGTTTCCTTTTGT
Source organism: Rhizomys pruinosus (assembly GCA_009823505.1). Taxonomy (NCBI): domain Eukaryota; kingdom Metazoa; phylum Chordata; class Mammalia; order Rodentia; family Spalacidae; genus Rhizomys; species Rhizomys pruinosus. Next base: position 560,511 of record VZQC01009135.1, on the reverse strand, counting down.
CTGCTAAACTTCCTCCAAGATCTTTTCTGGAGACCAGTCTTGTAAATTCCAGGCTTGTAGAGCCTGGCTTGGTGGCCTAGGCCTTTGATCCAAGTGAATGCCTGTGAGTTCAAGGCCAGCCTAGTCTACCAGGCTGGCTCCGACTGTGGGCAGGCTCTGCCTTGAAAAGACCAAAGGCAAAATATGAAGCTTTTCAGTGTGTAGCTGTTTGTAAATACTCTGGTTTATCTAGTCCAATGTTTGTTCTGTGCCCCTTTCCTGCTAAACGGTGGATGACTAGTGGGGGAGGGGCTGGCTTTACAGTATTCTGTGTTTCACCAAGAAGCATAAAGTCTCAGACAGTGCTTCATCTTTCATTGTGTTTTAAAGCTGCAGCCTTGATTCCAATACTCAGGAGACAGACTGTGGAAATGACCTTTTCTCATTGAGTATAAGACAATAATGTAACTTTCTTCCCACAGATTGTTCTCTTGACTTTTTTTCCTTTGTACATATGTTTGTGTATGCTTGTATGTATGTGTGCATGCACTCATGTGTATGGATGTATGAGTATTTTGTTTTAACCCCCATAACTTTCTAAACTTCTGTGTTTTAAAAAGGTCAACTATAATTCACCTTACAGATTCAACCTATACAAAACTTGGTTTATACCTTTTGGTGTTAATCTTTAATTGGATTTATGTAAATGTTGATATACATTTATACAATTCTACAAAGCCTCCGAGCTGGAACTGGCCCCTCCAACTTGGACGCAGCTCTATTAATTAAACTTCTATGTTCATTTGTGTAATTTACTTGTCTTGGTTAAAAAATTACTGATTGTGCCGGGTGTGGTGGTGCATGCCTTTAATCCTAGCACTCAGGAGGCAGAGGCAGGTGGATCTCTGTGAGTTCAAGGCCAGCCTGGTCTACAGAGTGAGTTCCAGGACAGCTGGGGCTACAGGGAGACCCTGTCTCAAAAAGACAAAAAAAAATTACTGATTGTACAAATGCTGTTACAGTTAGCTACTTTATGGGTGTATGGTACCACTATCAACTACACTCCCTCAACATCTGAGACAAAAACTAACGTTAGTTCTAAGCAATAATCTTATTTTAATTTATATATAAAGTATGGTTAAATGTGTATTGTAAAACATTTAACAACTAAGTAAAGCATCTTTAAAACAGGGTTTTGTGCCAGGCCTGGAAAAAACCACCTCCAAGGACTGAAAGGAAAATGCTTGTTATAAACCCACTTTATAAGATTTATAGTGATATGTTTGAAATAAGTATTATATGTTTATATAGAGGTATTTCAGTAAAGATTTATACAGAAATACAAATAAATAGATATAAGTTAATGGACTTGATTTCTCTGAAGTCACAGTCTAGTAAAAAAAGTTTAAGGAAATTCTTGCTGTTGTCCTAACACTAGACTCTATACCCGAGCCCTTTAACCTGTTCTCAGATAGCCTTTATGTGGTCAACTCACTGGCTAACTTGGTAGAAGCTCATATTAGGCTGGATTAACAAAGAACCAGCCCCATCTTCCTCCAGCATCTTAGCCTGGGTTCCTTTCAGATGGCAATAAATTAGCCGACCAACTAGCTTCCATACCCCAATGCCATAATTTAATGGAAGTGACCCAATTCCACCAACTCACACATGCTAACTGGAGGGGACCTCAAAAACAAATTTCCCCATGTGCCTGTTCAAGATCTAAAAAAAAAATTATTTGCACTTGTAGATCCTGTCAACCTTTTATGCAGATTCCTCCACTTCAGGCCCCTGGGAGTAACCCTCAAGGCCTTCGGCCTAATCACCTTTGGCAAATAGATGGTCACACACTATGCTCCCTTTGGAAAACTTAAGTATATCTTTGTGTTTGTGGACACCTTTTCTCGTGCCTGCTGGGCATCCGCACACATGGGCGAAAAGACTAAACATGCTATTAACCATATGCTCCAATGCTTTGCTACCCTCAGGTTACCTGATTAAATTAAAACAGACAATGGCCCATGTTTCATAAGGAAATCTTTTATAAAATTCCTCCAAACATGGAAGATCTCACATTCTACTGGTATCCCCTATAATCCTCGGGGACAGGCTATTGTGGAAAAATTTAATCAAACCCTCAAGGCTCAATTACAAAAACAAAAGGGGGAGTCCATGCCCCCACATGATCACCCTAAATATTTTAAAATTTTCCAAAATATTTTAAATTTTTCCAAGGAAGACAGGCATACATCCCCTTTTCAGAAACACTGGTCCTCATTTGTCGCCTATAGCTAATACCTCCCCCAACAGGAGACAATGATAATGATCCCTCCAGGGAGTGTTTCACCCCTGAGGATGGCCCCTCTGTTCTTCCCTCAGGAGCAGCCCAGGATGAAAGTGACATTGCTCTTCCTACTGCTGGCTCTTGTCCCGCCCAGTGATGGAGGACTCAGAGTCCCCAATGTGGCTAGACAATGCCTGGAGGCTAGATCTGGAATTGTCGGAAACAAAATCAAAGAACTCAGCTTCCTGCCCTACCTCCTTCCTCTGCTTGGACCCCTTCTTATACTCTTCCTAATTCTTACCCCCGGCCCTATGTGCGATGGACCAACTGAGTCAGGAGCGATCAGTCCAATGGGAACAGGGAGAAGAGAAGGTGGACAAGGGATTCAGCGAAGGGAATGACACACAGACACAAGCAGGCTTGATCTGGGTGCAACTTTACTTTCAAAGTCTCAGTGATTTTGTACACTAGTTTCATGCGGAAGGTATGTGGTTATTTGATTATATTACAAGTTTACTAAGAATAGAGCAGTTAACATTTTAATAGGAAGACTGAAAGAACATTGGTTTCTAGATCATTAGTTTTCAGGAAGTTATGCATTTTTAAGTTTGTCAAGTGATAGACAGTGATTGCCATCTGATCAAGTTTCCTGAAGAGTTTAATAATTTGGCTTGCTTACTTATCTAGTTGGTGGCCCTCTTATGTCTGATCATAAGTACTTGCATAATTTCAGGCAAATCAATGACTAAAGGAGGAAATGGTGTGGTATCATTATCTAGGTCAGTATCCGGACCATGTATCCTGCTAAGAACAAGGTAACACATTGATACATAGCCCCAAACAGTCATAGCACAGAGAACAGTAACGATTAACAAGGTACAGCCTATTCCAAGAAAAAGGCTGAGGGCACAAGCTGCTCCGGGGAGGCAAACTTCCTTGAAGCTTCTGCCTCACTCTGGTGATCATGTTATTCAGATTGAACAGAAGCTGCTGTGGCACCTATGTGATTAACAAAATCACTCAGTTTATCCAGGGAAGGCTAGATACAGTAAAGTTACATCAGGTTGAGGTCCATTATCACAGGCTCACCAGCCAGGAGCCAGGGCCTTATGAATGGCCATCTTCATATGATCACCCGACTCCTGCCCTCCATGTGGCCAATGATGGGTAAGACCCCAGGCAGACTGGGGCATCCTAAGACAGGACATGGAGAGGTTCTTTGGCAGACCAGAGTCATAGCACCCAATGACGGGCAAGATCTTTCTGCAGTCAGTCAATCTAAGACAGGGGCCAAACCTAAGCTGTTTGTATCCCAAAGATGGGTAAGACTGAGTTTGCAAGAATAGACAACCTAAGACAGGGGCTATGTTTCTCCTCCTGCATTACAAAAAATAAAGGGGGAATTGTTGGGCCTGCTTTATCTTGGCCCATGAGGCCCTCAGCAACTTCTTGAGAAGGGAAGTAGGGCAGCCGGGCCAGGCTTGTTTACAACTGAGGGGACCTTATCAGCTGGCCTTAAGGAAACAAGACCTTGGCCAAAGGAAGTAAGGTAGGTGGGCAAGCTGGTCCTAAGTAAACAAGAGGGGACTGTGATGGTTAATCCTGGGTGTCAACTTGACTGGACTAAGGAACAAATAGGAAAAAAAGGGTCTTCTGATTGGACCGCCTCAACCCGGATGGCCCACCCCAAATGTGGGTGTTACCTTCTGCCGGCAGGCGTATTAAGGCCCACGGCAGAAGGAGCTGGTCCCTTTTTTTCTCCTGCGGTTTGCCTCTCTCATCTGGTGAGTTTGTCTTGCTGCTGTGATCAACCTTTCGGATCCCAGCGTGTACTGAGACGGGCAGATCTCCTGGAATCCATTCTGGCCTTCAGCACTTGATTGGGACTCTGAGACATCCAGCCTTGCGGACTGAGCAGTTCCCTGGATTCTCTCCTCTTCCAGTGGTGGTGCAGCTACTGTTGGACTCCTTGAACTCTGTCACGTGAGCAAAATAAAATAAATTGTATATAGCTAATATATTCATCCTGTTCTTCGTTTCTTTAGAGAACCCTGACTAATACATATTTTGGTACCAGGATGGTTCTAGAGAAACGAATTGAAAGGATGAATTTCTTAGTGGGCTTGGTAGCCTCTGGACCAGCTCTCCAACCCAAATGAAGCCTAGAGTTACTGAAGGCTCTCTGGTGGCATGAAGAGGAATGATAATCCTTGGGTGCAGACTATTTGAACTAATTATGAAGATAGATCCATTTGACTCACCTAACTCACCTCTTGTGAGAAGCAAGAATTTAGCGACTCTATATATAAAACGTTCGAGAAATTGGGAAAATCAGGAAAATAATGATGTTGCCTTGTTGCTCCTAGCATGTCTGATAAACTGATAGAGGAAAAAAAGGAGCTCGGTGATAAAAATGACCAGCTCCGGATTCAAAACAACATTTTAAAGGTTTCCAAGTTGCTCTGGAAGAGATCTTCTCCTCTCAGCAGCCAAAGAGCTAAAGCAGAAAATCAAGCTGGAGCCTTATTATACGTTTGGCTGATTACAACGCAAATTTAATTCCCACCACGAAAGTGTCAGCAGTTAAAGTGAGAGCACTGGTGGGGAAAGGGTGGAACCCTGAAACTTGGATGGAGATGTGTGGGAGAACCATGATGATGAGGATTTTGAACCCTCAGATTTGAGGGATTTTTCTTATCTGAGGAATTAATCTCCCCACCCTCAGCAGAGAATCCACACCCTGCAGATCCCTCCCTCCCACCCTTGCCTGAGGAAATTAATCCCCCCTCCCAAGTGGGAGCTGATGTCCCTCAGGGCCCAACAATTGTTGCCTCTAGACCTAAAACCAGATGAAGTCTAAGCAAGCCCCTCAAGGTGAGATAGAAAGTGTGGTCCACGAGGAGGTGCTTATACCACTAAAGAAATTAAATGAGTTTGTGATTCATTCTGGCAGAACCTAAGGAATATGTGTGGTTAATGGGGAAGAATATAAAATTGATCATACTGAGTTTATCGATATGAGCCCACTGAGTAGAGATTCAGGTTTAACATGGAAGCTCGAGCTGTTAAAAAAAGTGTTAAAAGTTTATTGTGAATGGTTGGCTGATGTATTTTATAAAACATGGCCTACTAACAGCAAGTTAGAGTGCCTGATATTCTTGGCTTAGATTGATGAAGGGATTGTGAGGGTCAGGCAGATGGGCATGCTCGAGTGGATTCGAAGTGTAAACCACATTCTCCACAATATGAGGACCAGAGGACATGCCATTCACTGAATTATAAGATGGAAAGTACTGAGAGAGAGACACCAGAACATTTGAAGAGCTTTGTTTGTTCTATTTCTTATGCCAGATCTTACAGTTAGAGAAGTTGTTGCTTGCTTGCATAAATTAAATGTACACGTAATAGGTTTAACAGGACCTCAGGGTAGCGTCAGGTGCAGCACGAATCGCCAAAGGCCAGATGAGCTAGTTACCGTAATTATCATAATGGGTGGCAAGGCAAAACAATACCTATAATGGCATGACCATGAAATGATCTTTGGAACTGCTAATTAATCATGGGCGTTCCCAGGAACCAAATACATAAGAAAGCCTACTAAGTTTTTATTTGATCTGTATTAATCAGAAAAGCTCTAGAAAAATGACAGACGAAGTCAACATTTATTTTAGGAGTAGCGAATCCTGCCCAGTTGACCGGTTTCCAGACTTGAGACAGTTCACAGACCCAGAACCCCTTGAATGCAGGGGTGGCTGGGTTCCAGTGAGGAAGGACCTTGTCAAAATCCAAAGAGTTATGCTGTTTGTCCTTCCTCCTGTCCTTCCCCAGAGGGACCTGAGCCTTTTACTAGGGTAACTTACACTGGGGAAAAGGAAAATAATCAGACTTTTCGAGGCCTTTGGATACTGGTTCTGAGTTGCACTGATCCCAGGAGACCCTAAAAAGATTGTGGCCCTCCAGTTAAAGTAGGGGCCTATGGAGTCAGGTGATAAGGAGTTTTGGCTGAAGTCTGACTCATAGTGGGCCCAGTGTGTCCCAGAACCATCCTGTGTTATTTCCCATCCCAGAATGTATAATTGGGATAGATATAATTAGAAATTGGCAGAATCCCCACATTGGTTCCCTGACCTGTGGAGTGAGGGTATTATGGTGGGAAAGGCCAAATGGAAACCATTGGTGTTGCCTCTACCAGGGAAAATAGTGAACCAAAAACAGTATCGTATCCCTGGAGGGATTGCAGAGATTAATGCCACCATCAAGGATTTGAAAGATGCAGGGGTGGTGATTCCTACCACATCTCCATTTAACTCTCCAATTTGGCGCTGTCAAAAGACAGATGGATCATGAGAATGACAGTTGACTATCGAAAACTCAACCAAGTAGTGACACACCAATTGCAGCCGCTGTACCGATGTGGTGTCCTTACTTGAGCAGATTAATATGTCTCCTGGTACCTGGTATGAGCTATTGATCTGGCCAATGCTTTCTTCTCAATATTCCTAAGGACCACCAGAAGCAATTTGCTTTCAGCTGGCAGCCAACAGTATAACTTTACTTCTCTTACCTCAAGGGTTTGTTAATTCTCCAGCGTTGTGCCATAACTTAGTTGAAGATATTTGATCACCTGACTCTTCCACAAAATATTCACACTGGTCCACTATATATGATGTTATGCTGATTGACCAGTGAACAGGAGGTAGCAGCAGCTAGATTGTTGTTGGTAAAGCATATGTTCATGAGAGGATGGGAAATAAATCAACTAAAATTCAAGGGCCAACTACCTCAGTGAAGTTTCTAGGAGTTCAGTGTGTGGAGCATGCAGAGACATTCCTTCTAAGGTAAAGAATAAGTTGTTGCACCTGGCCCTCCCTCCACCAAGAAAGAAGCACAACGTTTGTGGGCCTTTTGGATTCTGGAAGCAGCACATCCTCATCTGGTGTGTTACTACACGACCCATATATCAGGTGACTCAGAAGGCAGCAAAATTTGAGTGGGGCTTGGAACAGGAAAAGGCTCTTCAACAGGTCCAGGCTGCAGTGCAGGCTGCTCTGCCCCTAGGCCATATATCCAGCAGACCCAATGGTGCTTGAGGTATCAGTGGCAGATAGAGATATTGTCTGGAGTCTGTGGCAGCTCCCATAGGGAATCACAGTGGAGGCCTTGGGATTTTGAGAAGGCTCTACCTTCATCTGCAAATAACTATTCTCCTTTCGAAAGACAGCTTTTAGCCTGCTATTGTGCCTTAGTGGAAACTGAACTTGACAATGGGCCACCAAGTCACCATGGACCTGGGCTGCTCATCATGAGCTGGGTTTATCTGACCACCAGACCACCTAAAGTAGGACATCCAGCAACAGTCCATTGTCAAATGGAAGTGGTACATATGGGACAGGGCCCGAGCAGGCCCTGAGGGCACGAGCAAGCTACATGAAGAAGATGCCCAAATGCCTATGGTTCCCACTCTTTTACAATGCCTCCTGGCTAAGCATGCACCTATGGCTTCTGGGGTTTGCCCTATGATCAGTTGACTGAGAAGAGAAGACTAGGGCCTGGTTTACTGATGTTCTGCATTGCTATGCAGGCACCACCCAGGGGTGGACAGCTGCAGCATTAAACCATTTCTGAAACAACCCTAAAGGACACTGGGGAAAGAAAGTCTTCACAGTGGGCAGAACTTCGGGCAGTGCACATGGTTGTGCATTTTGCCTGGAAGGAGAAATGCCAGAGTTAATTATATACTGATTCATGGCTTAGCCAATGGTTTGGCTGGATGGTCAGGGACTTGGATGGAGCATGACTGGAAAATTGGTGAGAAAGACTTTTGGGGAAAAGAATATGTGGTATAGCTCTCTGAATGGTCAAGGATGTGAAATATTGTGTCTCATGTAAATGCTCATCAAAAGGTGATCTCAGCAGAGGATGAGTTTAATAATCAAATACATGATGACTCTTCTGTGATAGTCAGCCTCTTTCTCAGCTATCCCTGTTGTTGCTCAATGGCCCATAAACAAAGTGGTCATGGTGGCAGAGGAGGTTATGCATGAGCTCACAGCATGGACTTCCACTTACCAAAGCTGATCTGGCTAAAGCTGCTGAGGTCAGAGTGCCAGATTTGCCAACAGCAGAGACCAACATTGAGTCCCCTATATGGTCTATTCCCCGGGTGACCAGCGCAACCTGTGGCAGGTTGACTACATATGGACCACTTCCATCATGGAGGCGACAGCGTTTTGTCCTTACAAATAGATACTTATTCTGGTTAAGGATTTGCCTTTCCTGCACAAATGCTTCTGCCAAAACTACCATCCAGGGACTTACAGAATGCCTTACCACCTCATGGTATTCCTCACAGCATTGCTTCTGACAAAGAACTCACTTCACAGCCAAAAATGCGACTGTGGGCCATTGTCATGGTATCCACTGGTCTTACCATGTTCCCCACACCCAGAAGCGGTGGCTTTGATAGAATGATGGAATGGCCTCTGTAAGACACAGTTTACACACCAATTAGGTAGCAATACCCTGGAGGGCTGGGGCAAGGCTCTCCAGCAAGGCAGTAATGCTTTGAATCAGCGTCCACTATATGGTACTGTTTCTCTAAGCCAGAATTCATGGGTCCAGGAACCAAGGGGTGGAAGTGGGAATGATTCCATTCACTATCACCCCTAGTGACCCAGTAGGAAAATTTTGCTTCCTGTACCCACGACCTTGCATTCTGCTGGTCTAGATGTTTGGCTCCAAAGGGGGGAGTTGCTTTGCCAGAAGCTAAGACTTCCCCCTGGCCACTTTGGGCTTCTACAGCCTTTAAGCCAACAGGCTAAGGAAGAAAACAGTAGTAGATGAGGAGTGATGATCCAGACTACCATGGGGAAATTGGACTTTTTCTCCACAATGGGGGCAGGAAGATTATGTCTGGAAGGGCAGGAAATGCTGTAGGGTGCCTTCTGGTGCTACCATGTCCTATGATTAAGGTCAATGGGAACTCCAACAACCCAAACCAGATAGGACAATAAATGGACCAGACCCTTCAGGGATGAAGGTATGGGTCACTCCTCCAGGAAAAGCCAAGACCTGCAGAGGTGCTTGCTGATGGTGGAGGAAATACAGAATGGGTAGAAGAAGGTGGTCATAAATTTCAGCTGAGGCCACTGGGACCAGTTGCAGAAACATGATTATAATAGATTATAACTTTTGTCCTATTTGGTTAAATGTGCTTGTTCCATTATATATGTGTATATAGTAATATACATATATATATATATATGATATATGTATATTAAGTGGATACTTGTGTTGTTCCCTTTTGAATGGTGCAACGGAAGATATGTTAAGTATTGTAATAGATGTTATTAGATACTGAAGGACTAAGTTCTTCTCAAGGACATACCATTACCACCTACTCTAAGATTATAATTGCTATTGCACATGAGATACTATAACATGTTAGGTGGAATTAATACCCTGCCATCGTTGCAATTGACATTTAAGCATAACATAAGGAGAGGCTATTTATTGGGTGTCAAGTGACAAGGGTGTGGATTGTGATGGTTAATCCTGGGTGTCAACTTGACGACTAAGGAACAAATAGGAAAAAAAGGGTCTTCTGATTGGACCGCCTCAACCGGATGGCCCACCCCAAATGTGGGTGTTGCCTTCTGCCGCAGGCAGTATAAAAGGCCACGGCAGAAGGAGCTGTGTCCCTTTTTCTCCTGCGGTTGCCCTCTCATGTTGAGTTGTCTTGCTGCTGTGATCAACCTTTCGGATCCCAGCGTGTACTGAGACGGCCAGATCTCCTGGAATCCATTCTGGCCTTCAGCACTAGATTTGGGACTACTGAGACATCCAGCCTTGCATTCTGAGCAGTTCCCTGGATTCTCTCGGCCTTCCAGTGTGGTGCAGCTACTGTGGACTCCTTGAACTCTGTTCACATGAGCAAATAAAAAATAGTATATATGTATATAGTCTCCGTACTCTTAAAATTTTTATTTTATTTATTATTATTATTTATTTATTATTTATGTTAGGAATGTCTGTCTGCATGCAAGTTTGTGCACCCGTGTCGTGGCAATGCCGCGGAGGTCAGAAGAGGTCTTGGATTCCCCTGGAACTGGAGTTTCTCCTGGAATTTGACGTCAACGGTTCTCAGATCTGGTGCGGGACGAACCCGGATCCTCTGCCAAGAGCAGTCGGCACTCTTAACCGATAGGCCAGTTACTTCTTTCTTTTAGAGAAACGACTAATACAGGGGATCATAAGGAAGTAAACAAGATGGGGCTAAAGGAAGTAAGGTAGGTGAAGCCAGGGTTGTTTTGAAACTTTTTCCATTGGCTCTAGACTATTTGCCTTTAAGATGATTGGCTGTTCCCTTGTGGTTTTTAGCATTTATAAGCACTGCCTGACTCAGTAAAGTGAGTTCTTGCTTTGAGGAGACTCCTGACTCCCCCATGTGGTTCTTTTCAGGTCGTTGACACTCGCCATCCCGCTCAGCCTGGAGGAGAGACAGGCTGGACCGACTCTCCTCTCCCTACCTGCTGGAGGACTCCAGCAATTGACACCTTAACAGACCCATAATACATGAAGAAATTGAAGATGTAATAGGCTGCCTCACAACTAAAAAAAGCCCAGGCCCAGATGGTTTCATGGCAGAATTCTGTAAACATTCAAAAGAGACTACAAACATTTTGTTATGAAATTGTTTCAAATGGATAGAAACAAAGGGAATTTCCCAAATTCCTTCTATGAAGCCAGCATCGCTCTATTACCAAACCAGGCAATGATACAACCAAAAAGGAGAACATAGACCCATCTCCCTAAAGAACACAGATTCCAAATCTAACAGGATACTGAAAATCCATTACAGATGCACATCAAGAAGATCATCCATCATGACCAAGTTTGGATTCATACTAGAGATTCAGGGATGGTTCAATATACGAAATCAATAAACATCATCAAACACATAAAATGGACTAAAAAGACAAAAACGACACCATACATGTCCAGAGTATGTTGAAAAGCTCTTTGACAAAATCCAGCATCCCTTCATGCTTAAAGTCCTAGAGGGAATTGGATTGGAGGGATCATTCCTCAATGTAATCAAAGCCTATACAGGGAACCACAGCCAGATATCATCAAATGGGGAAACGACAGAAGCATTCCCTTTACAGGTAGGAATTGGCAAGGCTACCCCCTGTCACCACCCCTCTCAATATAGTGCTTGGAACATCACTGAGCAATAAGGCAAGAAAAGGAAATTAAAGGAGTAACTAATTGGAAAAGAGGAAGTCAAGCTATCCCTTATTGCTGATGATATGATTGTTTACTTAAGGGATGCGAAACACTCCACCAGAAACTCCTAGAAATGTTTAAGAGCTTCAGCAAAGTGCAGGATACAAAATTAAACTAAAAAAAATCAGTGGCCTCTTTTACACCAAGAACAGCAACTGGAGAAGAATTGAGGAGACCTTTCCACTCCATAGCTCAAAAAACAATAAATACCTAGGACCAACCAACCAAAGACATAAATCTCTACAAAAAAAAATTTTAAACCCTTAAAGAAGGAAATTGAAGAAGACATCAGAAGATGGAAAAAATCCCTCTCATGGGATTGGGAAAATTAACATGTAAAATTGTCCATTCTACCAAACTCTTGTATAGAATGTAATGCATCCCAATTAAAATCCCCAAGAGTTTCTTCACAGGCTTGGAAAAACAAAGTCCTTAAATTCATCTGGGAAAACAAAAGACCTGAATAGCCAAACAACCCTGATGAAAAGGTAACAGGGGGGGGTCTCTATACCAGACTTAAACTATAGGGCAGGGCTATAGTCATAAAAACAGCCTGGTACTGGCAAAAAACCTTCGTGACCAATGGAATAAAACGAAGACCAACTTGAGCAACCTACAATTTCTGCCATTCATAATTTGACAAGGGGGCCAAGAAGACACAATGGAGAAAGAACAGCATTTCGCAATGGTTTTGGCAAAAACGGATCACCATTTGTAGACAATGAAATTAACCCCTACCTCTCGCCCTGTACAAAAAGTCAATCCAGATGGATTAAAGACCTCAATGTAAACCCCAAATTCTGAAGGAATAAAGACAAGTTGGCAGCAGATACAAGACAAGGTTGTGGAAAAGGCTTCCTAAATCAGCAGCTTGCAAGAATAAGGTGGACAATTGGTCAAATGGGACCTCATTAAAACTCAAAAGCTTCTGTACATCAAAAGAAACAATCAAGGAAGTGAAGAGAAATCCCAAAGAATGGGGAGGAAACCCTTCACTGAGATACATCTTGACAAAGCATTGATTTCCAGAATATATAAACTACTCAAAAAACAAAAGAAAAAGAAAACAATGACCCACTCAATAGATGGAGCAAAGAACTGAACAGAGACTTCACAAGATGAGGAATTAGAGATGTCTGAGAAACACCTTAAGGAAGTATTCAACATCACTAATCATTAAGGAAATGCAAATGAAAACACTTTAAAGATATCATCTTACTCCAATAAGACTGGCTAGGATCAGAAAACAAATGAACCAAGTGCTGGAGAGGTTGTGGGGAAAGGGGAACACTCATGCCACTGCTGGTGGGAATGTTAACATCCGTACAGCCACTATGGAAAGCAGTGTGGAAGAACCCTTGGAGACTTGAAGAACTTGCCAGCCCGACCCACCATGCCCAACCTCTGGGGCATGTACCCTCAAGATCACACCTACCACAGAATATACATGCACAGCCAATGTTTATGCAGCCTCTCACAATAGCTAAGCTGAACCAACCCAAAGGCCCCTCAANTGCCACTCAACTGAGAGTGAATAGAGAAAATGTGGTCATCTACACAATGGAGTTCTAGGCAGCAGTAAAGAAAGATACATCATGAGCTTTTGCAGGAAAATGGCGGAGCTAGAGGACATCATGCTGAGTGAAGTAACACAGTCCAGAAAAACAAATGATGAATGGTATCCCTCACTGTGGATGCTAGTGCCAATACTAGTTGTAGTATTTCTTGTGTAGGGCCCCCTGACTTTTTGTCCAAAGCAATTGGGTGAATGCATATTGGAAACAACAACAAGAACAGCAACAACAATAACAGAAAGGACTGCATCAAGAACTGATGAAACAGTGAACTTCGGCTAAAAACAGTCCAACTTCCTCATGGAGAGTATTGAGAAAGACTGAGAAAGAGTGGTAAAGCATTTTGGCAGACTGCATGAGCTCTGGCGGGTGGGGGAATGGGCGGGAACACAGGTTGTTAAAAAAATAAAAATAAATTTATGTTGAAAAAAAAATGATACCAAGTGCTGGAGAGGATGTGGGGAAAGGGGAACACTCATCCACTGCTGGTGGAAATGTAAACTCATACAGCACCATAGAAAGCAGTGTGGAAGCTCTCAGAAGAGTTGGAATGAACTTGCCACCTGACCCAGCCATACCACTCCTAGGCATGTACCCTCAAGACTCACCCCACTGCAGAGATACATGCACGGTGTTGTAGTTTGTCTTCCATTGCTGTGACAAAACACTCTGGCCAACACCAACTTAGGGAGGAAAGAGTTAATTCAGCTTATATCTCCTGGGTCACAGTTCTCAGGGAGCCCAAGGCAAGAACTCAGGGCAGGAACCTGGAGGCAGGAGCTGAAGCATAGGCCACAGAGGAATGCTGTTCACTGGCTTACCCCCTTGGCCATGCCCAGCCTGCCTTCTTAGGCGGTACACCAATAACCTGCCCAGGGTGGCACTCGACTCATGTGGGCTGGGCCCTCTACATTGCCTGACAATCAAGACAATACTCCACAGAGGGGGCCACAGGCCAATCCAATGGAGCCAATTCCCCAATTGAGGCTCCCCAAACCCAGGTGTATCAAGTTGGCACTAAAGCTATCCAGCACAATTGACCCTTGTCAACTTGACACACAAACACATCATTATTAAACCACACCTTTCCAGTTCTATCCCTCAAAGTATGATGTTTAACATAATCACAACCTAAGACAGTACAACCTTAAAAGCCCCACAGTCCTTAAAATGTCCAATGCTTAAAAGTTCAGTCTATAAAAGTCTCTTAACTGTGGGCTGCTGTAAAATCCAAACAAGTACTGTCTATTTCAAAGGGAAGAATCAGGCACTCTCAAACAAAACCTAAGTCCAGCAAAGTAGCTCAAGGCTAACACCTGGGATTCACTCATATACTTCTGGGCGGTGGGCCAGCTGGTCCTAAGTAAACAAGGGGGGCTAAAGGAAGTAAGGTGGGTGGGCCAGCTGGTCCTAAGTAAACGAGAGGGTGCTAAAGGAAGTAATGTGGGTAGGCCAGGTGGTCCTGAGTAAACAAGAAGGGGCTAAAGGAAGTAAGGTGGGTGGGCCAGCTGGTCCTAAGTAAACAGGAGGGGCTAAAGGAAGTAAGGTGGGCGGGCCAGCTGGTCCTAAGTAAACAAGGGGAGCTAAAGGAAGTAAGTTGGGCGGGCCAGCTGGTCCTAAATAAACAAGAGGGGGCTAAAGAAAATAAGGTAGGCGAGCCAGCAGGTCCTAAGTAAACAGGAGGGGCTAAAGGAAGTAAGGTGGGCGGGCCAGCTGGTTCTAAGTAAATGAGAGGGGTCTAAAGGAAGTAAGGTGGGTGGGCGAGCTGGTCCTACGTAAACAGGGGGGGCTAAAGGAAGTAAGGGAGGGGGCCAGCTGGTCCTAAGTAAACAAGAGGGGGCTAATGGAAATAAGGTGGGTGGGCCAGCTGGTCCTAAGTCAACAAGGGGGGCTAAAGGAAGTAAGGTAGGTGGGCCAGGTTGTCGTAAGTAAAAAACAGGGGGCTAAAGGAAGTAAGGTGGGTGGGCAAGCTGGTACTAAGTAAAGAAGAGGGGGCTAAAGGAAGTAAGGGAGGTGGGCCAGGTGGTCCTAAGTAAACAAGAGGGGGCTAAAGGAAGTAAGGTAGGTGGGCCAGCTGGTCCTGAGTAAACAAGAGGGCGATAAAGGAAGTAAGGTGGGCGGGCCAGTTCGAGCTAAGTAAACAAGGGTGGCTAAAGGAAGTAAGGTGGGTGAGCCAGCTGGTCCTAAGTAAACAAGGGGGGCTAAAGGAAGTAAGGTGGGTGGGCCAGCTGGTCCGAAGTAAACAAGAGGGGTCTAGAGGAAGTAAGGTGGTGGGCCAGGGGGTCCTGAGTAAACAAGATGGGGCTAAAGGAAGTAAGGTGGGCGGGCCAGCTGGTCGTAAGTCAACAAGAGGGACCTAAAGGAAGTAAGGTGGGTGGGCCAGCTGGTCTTAAGTAAACAAGAGGGGGCTAAAGGAAGTAAGGTGGGTGGGCGAGCTGGTCCTAAGTAAACAAGGGGGGGCTAAAGGAAGTAAGGTGGGTGGGCCAGCTGGTCCTAAGTAAACAAGAGGGGGCTACAGGAAGTAAGGTAGGTGGGCCAGCTGGTCCTAAGTAAACAAGAGGGGGCTAAAGGAAGTAAGGTAGGCGGGCCAGCTGGTCCTAAGTAAACAAGAGGGGGCTAAAGGAAGTAAGGTAGGCGGGCCAGCTGGTCCTAAGTAAACAAGAGGGGGCTAAAGGAAGTAAGGTAGGCGGGCCAGCTGGTCCTAAGTAAACAAGAGGGGGCTAAAGGAAGTAAGGTAGGCGGGCCAGCTGGTCCTAAGTAAACAAGAGGGGGCTAAAGGAAGTAAGGTAGGCGGGCCAGCTGGTCCTAAGTAAACAAGAGGGGGCTAAAGGAAGTAAGGTAGGCGGGCCAGCTGGTCCTAAGTAAACAAGAGGGGGCTAAAGGAAGTAAGGTAGGCGGGCCAGCTGGTCCTAAGTAAACAAGAGGGGGCTAAAGGAAGTAAGGTAGGCGGGCCAGCTGGTCCTAAGTAAACAAGAGGGGGCTAAAGGAAGTAAGGTAGGCGGGCCAGCTGGTCCTAAGTAAACAAGAGGGGGCTAAAGGAAGTAAGGTAGGCGGGCCAGCTGGTCCTAAGTAAACAAGAGGGGGCTAAAGGAAGTAAGGTAGGCGGGCCAGCTGGTCCTAAGTAAACAAGAGGGGGCTAAAGGAAGTAAGGTAGGCGGGCCAGCTGGTCCTAAGTAAACAAGAGGGGGCTAAAGGAAGTAAGGTAGGCGGGCCAGCTGGTCCTAAGTAAACAAGAGGGGGCTAAAGGAAGTAAGGTAGGCGGGCCAGCTGGTCCTAAGTAAACAAGAGGGGGCTAAAGGAAGTAAGGTAGGCGGGCCAGCTGGTCCTAAGTAAACAAGAGGGGGCTAAAGGAAGTAAGGTAGGCGGGCCAGCTGGTCCTAAGTAAACAAGAGGGGGCTAAAGGAAGTAAGGTAGGCGGGCCAGCTGGTCCTAAGTAAACAAGAGGGGGCTAAAGGAAGTAAGGTAGGCGGGCCAGCTGGTCCTAAGTAAACAAGAGGGGGCTAAAGGAAGTAAGGTAGGCGGGCCAGCTGGTCCTAAGTAAACAAGAGGGGGCTAAAGGAAGTAAGGTAGGCGGGCCAGCTGGTCCTAAGTAAACAAGAGGGGGCTAAAGGAAGTAAGGTAGGCGGGCCAGCTGGTCCTAAGTAAACAAGAGGGGGCTAAAGGAAGTAAGGTAGGCGGGCCAGCTGGTCCTAAGTAAACAAGAGGGGGCTAAAGGAAGTAAGGTAGGCGGGCCAGCTGGTCCTAAGTAAACAAGAGGGGGCTAAAGGAAGTAAGGTAGGCGGGCCAGCTGGTCCTAAGTAAACAAGAGGGGGCTAAAGGAAGTAAGGTAGGCGGGCCAGCTGGTCCTAAGTAAACAAGAGGGGGCTAAAGGAAGTAAGGTAGGCGGGCCAGCTGGTCCTAAGTAAACAAGAGGGGGCTAAAGGAAGTAAGGTAGGCGGGCCAGCTGGTCCTAAGTAAACAAGAGGGGGCTAAAGGAAGTAAGGTAGGCGGGCCAGCTGGTCCTAAGTAAACAAGAGGGGGCTAAAGGAAGTAAGGTAGGCGGGCCAGCTGGTCCTAAGTAAACAAGAGGGGGCTAAAGGAAGTAAGGTAGGCGGGCCAGCTGGTCCTAAGTAAACAAGAGGGGGCTAAAGGAAGTAAGGTAGGCGGGCCAGCTGGTCCTAAGTAAACAAGAGGGGGCTAAAGGAAGTAAGGTAGGCGGGCCAGCTGGTCCTAAGTAAACAAGAGGGGGCTAAAGGAAGTAAGGTAGGCGGGCCAGCTGGTCCTAAGTAAACAAGAGGGGGCTAAAGGAAGTAAGGTAGGCGGGCCAGCTGGTCCTAAGTAAACAAGAGGGGGCTAAAGGAAGTAAGGTAGGCGGGCCAGCTGGTCCTAAGTAAACAAGAGGGGGCTAAAGGAAGTAAGGTAGGCGGGCCAGCTGGTCCTAAGTAAACAAGAGGGGGCTAAAGGAAGTAAGGTAGGCGGGCCAGCTGGTCCTAAGTAAACAAGAGGGGGCTAAAGGAAGTAAGGTAGGCGGGCCAGCTGGTCCTAAGTAAACAAGAGGGGGCTAAAGGAAGTAAGGTAGGCGGGCCAGCTGGTCCTAAGTAAACAAGAGGGGGCTAAAGGAAGTAAGGTAGGCGGGCCAGCTGGTCCTAAGTAAACAAGAGGGGGCTAAAGGAAGTAAGGTAGGCGGGCCAGCTGGTCCTAAGTAAACAAGAGGGGGCTAAAGGAAGTAAGGTAGGCGGGCCAGCTGGTCCTAAGTAAACAAGAGGGGGCTAAAGGAAGTAAGGTAGGCGGGCCAGCTGGTCCTAAGTAAACAAGAGGGGGCTAAAGGAAGTAAGGTAGGCGGGCCAGCTGGTCCTAAGTAAACAAGAGGGGGCTAAAGGAAGTAAGGTAGGCGGGCCAGCTGGTCCTAAGTAAACAAGAGGGGGCTAAAGGAAGTAAGGTAGGCGGGCCAGCTGGTCCTGAGTAAACAAGAGGGGGCTAAAGGAAGTAAGGTAGACGGGCCAGCTGGTCCTAAGTAAACAAAGGGGGGCTAAAGGAAGTAAGGTAGGTGGGCCAGCTGGTCCAAAGTAAACAAGAGGGGGCTAAAGGAAGTAAGGTGGGTGGGCCTGCTGGTCCTAAGTAAACAAGGGGTGATAAGGAAGTAAGCTGGGCGGGCCAGCTGGTCCTAAGTAAACAATGGGGCTTAAAGAAGTAAGGTGGGTGGGCCAGGTGGTCCTGAGTAAAGAAGAAGGGGCTAAAGGAAGTAAGGTGAGTGGGCCAACTGGTCCTATGTAAACAAGAGGGGACTAAGGGAAGTAAGGTGGGCGGGCCAGCTGGTCCTAAGTAAACAAGAGGGAGCTAAAGGAAATAAGGTGGGTGGGCCAGCTCGTCCTAAGTAAACAAGGGAGGGCTAAAGGAAGTAAGGTAGGTGGGCCAGCTGGTCCTAAGTAAACAAGAGGGGCTAAAGGAAGTAAGGTGGGTGGGCCAGCTGGTCCTCAGTAAAGAAGGGGGGCTAAAGGAAGTAAGGTGGGTGTGCCAGCTGGTCCTAAGTCAACAAGAGGGAGCTAAAGGAAGTAAGGTGGGCGGGCCAGCTGGTCCTAAGTAAACAAGAGGAGGCTAAAGGAAGTAATGTAGACGGGGCCAGCCGGTTCTAAGTAAACAAGGGGGGATAAAGGAAGTAAGCTGGGCGGGCCAGGTGGTCCTGAGTAAACAAGAAGGGACTAAAGGAAGTAAGGTAGGCGGGCCAGCTGGTCCTAAGTAAACAAGGGGGGCTAAAGGAAGTATGGTGTGTGGGCCAGGTGGTCCTGAGTAAACAAGAGGGGGCTAAAGGAAGTAAGGTGGGTGGGCCAGCTGGTCCTAAGTAAACAAGGGGGGCTAAAGGAAGTAAGGTAGGCGGGCCAGCTGGTCCTAAGTAAACAAGAGGGGGCTAAAGGAAGTAAGGTAGGCGGGCCAGCTGATCCTGAGTAAAGAAGAGGGGGCTAAAGGAAGTAAGGTGGGTGGGCCAGCTGGTCCTAAGTAAACAAGAGGGGGCTAAAGGAAGTAAGGTAGGCGGGCCAGCTGGTCCTAAGTAAACAAGAGGGGGCTAAAGGAAGTAAGGTAGGTGGGCCAGCTGGTCCTAAGTAAACAAGAGGGGGCTAAAGGAAGTAAGGTAGGTGGGCCAGCTGGTCCTAAGTAAACAAGAGGGGGCTAAAGGAAGTAAGGTAGGTGGGCCAGCTGGTCCTAAGTAAACAAGAGGGGGCTAAAGGAAGTAAGGTAGGTGGGCCAGCTGGTCCTAAGTAAACAAGAGGGGGCTAAAGGAAGTAAGGTAGGTGGGCCAGCTGGTCCTAAGTAAACAAGAGGGGGCTAAAGGAAGTAAGGTAGGTGGGCCAGCTGGTCCTAAGTAAACAAGAGGGGGCTAAAGGAAGTAAGGTAGGTGGGCCAGCTGGTCCTAAGTAAACAAGAGGGGGCTAAAGGAAGTAAGGTAGGTGGGCCAGCTGGTCCTAAGTAAACAAGAGGGGGCTAAAGGAAGTAAGGTAGGTGGGCCAGCTGGTCCTAAGTAAACAAGAGGGGGCTAAAGGAAGTAAGGTAGGTGGGCCAGCTGGTCCTAAGTAAACAAGAGGGGGCTAAAGGAAGTAAGGTAGGTGGGCCAGCTGGTCCTAAGTAAACAAGAGGGGGCTAAAGGAAGTAAGGTAGGTGGGCCAGCTGGTCCTAAGTAAACAAGAGGGGGCTAAAGGAAGTAAGGTAGGTGGGCCAGCTGGTCCTAAGTAAACAAGAGGGGGCTAAAGGAAGTAAGGTAGGTGGGCCAGCTGGTCCTAAGTAAACAAGAGGGGGCTAAAGGAAGTAAGGTAGGTGGGCCAGCTGGTCCTAAGTAAACAAGAGGGGGCTAAAGGAAGTAAGGTAGGTGGGCCAGCTGGTCCTAAGTAAACAAGAGGGGGCTAAAGGAAGTAAGGTAGGTGGGCCAGCTGGTCCTAAGTAAACAAGAGGGGGCTAAAGGAAGTAAGGTAGGTGGGCCAGCTGGTCCTAAGTAAACAAGAGGGGGCTAAAGGAAGTAAGGTGTGTGGGCCAGCTGGTCCTAAGTAAACAAGGGGGGCTAAAGGAAGTAAGGTGGGTGGGCCAGCTGGTCCTAAGTAAACAAGGGGGGCTAAAGGAAGTAAGGTGGTTGGGCCAGCTGGTCCTAAGTAAACAAAGGGGGCTAAAGGAAGTAAGGTGTGCTGGCCATCTGGTCCTAAGTAAACAAGGGGGGCTAAAAGAAGTAAGGTGGGTGGCCAGCTGGTCCTAAGTAAACAAGGGGGGCTAAAAGAAGTAAGGTGGGTGGCCAGCTGGTCCTAAGTAAACAAGGGGGGCTAACAGAAGTAAGGTGGGCGGGCCAGCTTGTCCCAAGTAAACAAGGGGGTCTAAAGGAAGTAAGGTGGGTGGGCCAGCTGGTCCTAAGTAAACAATGGGGGCTAAAGGAAGTAAGGTGGGTCGGCCAGCTAGTCCTAAGTAAACAAGGGGTGCTAAAGGAAGTAAGGTGGGTGGGCCAGCTGCTCCTAAGTAAACAATGGGGGCTAAAGGAAGTAAGGTGGGTGGGCCAGCTCGTCCTAAGTAAACAAGGGGGGCTAAAGGAAGTAAGGTCGGTGGACCATCTGGTCCTAAGTAAACAAGAGGGGGCTAAAGGAAGTAAGGTGGGCGGGCCAGCTGGTCCTAAGTAAACAAGAGGGGGCTAACGGAAGTAAGGTGGGTGGGCCAGCTGGTCTTAAGTAAATAAGGGGGGCTAAAGGAAGTAAGGTAGGTGGGCCAGGTGGTCCTGAGTAAACAAGAGGGTGCTAAAGGAAGTAAGGAGGGTGGGCCAGCTGGTCCTAAGTAAACAAGGGGGGCTAAAGGAAGTAAGGTGGGCGGGCCAGCTGGTCCTAAGTAAACAAGGGGGGCTAAAGGAAGTAAGGTGGGTACGCCAGCTGGTTCTAAGTAAAGGAGAGGGGGCTAAAGGAAGTAAGGTGGGTGTGCCAGGTGGTCCTGAGTAAACAAGAGGGGGCTAAAGGAAGTAAAGTGAGTAGGCCAGCTGGTCCTAAGTAAACAAGAGGGGGCTAAATGAAGTAAGGTGGACAGGCCAGCTGGTCCTAAGTAAACAATGGGGGCTTAAAGAAATAAGGTATGTGGGCCAGCTGGTCCAAAGCAAACAAGAGGTTGCTAAAGGAAGTAAGGTGGGCGGGCCAGCTGGTCCTAAGTAAACAAGGGGGGCTAAAGGAAGTAAGGTAGGCAGGCCAGCTGGTCCTAAGTAAACAAGATGGGGCTAAAGAAAGTAAGGTGGGTGGGCCAGCTGGTCGTAAGTAAACAAGATGGGGTAAAGGA
This sequence comes from Rhizomys pruinosus, assembly GCA_009823505.1. Taxonomy (NCBI): domain Eukaryota; kingdom Metazoa; phylum Chordata; class Mammalia; order Rodentia; family Spalacidae; genus Rhizomys; species Rhizomys pruinosus. The sequence continues at coordinate 539,121 of VZQC01009135.1, read as the reverse complement.
AGTAAGGTGTGTGGGCCAGCTGGTCCTAAGTAAACAAGGGGGTCTAAAAGAAGTAAGGTAGGTGGGCCAGCTGGTCCTAAGTAAACAAGAGGGGGCTAAAGGAAGTAAGGTTGGTGGGCCAGGTGGTCCTGAGTAAAGAAGGGGCTAAAGGAAGTAAGGTGGGTTGGCCAGCCGGTCCTAAGTAAATGAGAGGGGGCTAAAGGAAGTAAGGTGGGTGGGCCAGCTGGTCCTAAGTAAACAAGATGGGGCTATAGGAAATAAGGTGGGTGGGCCAGCTGGTCCTAAGTAAACAAGAGGGGGCTAAATGAAGTAAGGTGGGTGGGCCAGCTGGTCCTAAGTAAACGAGAGGGGGCTAAAGGAAGTAAGGTGGGTGGGCCAGCTGGTCCTAAGTAAACAAGGGGGGCTAAAGGAAGTAAGGTAGACGGGCCAGCTGGTCCTAAGTAAAGAAGAGGGGGCTAAAGGAAGTAAGGTGGGCGGTCCAGCTGGTCCTAAGTAAACAAGAGGGGGCTAAAGGAAGTAAGGTGGGCGGGGCATCTGGTCCTATGTAAACAAGAGGGGGCTAAAGGAAGTAAGGTGGGTGGGCCAACTGTTCCTAAGTAAAAAAGAGGGGGCTAAAGGAAGTATGGTGGGTGGGCCAGCTGTTCCTAAGTAAACGAGAGGGGGCTAAAGGAAGTAAGGTGGGTGGGCAAGCTGGTCCTAAGTAAACAAGGGGGGCTAAAGGAAGTAAGGTAGGTGGGCCAGCTGGTCCTAAGTAAACAAGAGGGGGTTAACGGAAGTAAGTTGGGCGGGCCAGAAGGGGCTAAAGTAAGTAAGGTGGTCGGGCCAGCTGGTCCTAAGTAAACAAGAGGGGGCTAAAGGAAGTAAGTTGGGCGGGTCAGCTGGTCCTAAGTAAACAAGAGGGGGCTAAAGGAAGTAAGGTGGGTGGGCCAGCTGGTCCTAAGGAAACAAATGTTTCTAAAGGAAGTAAGGTAGGTGGGCCAGCTGGTCCTAAGTAAACAAGAGGGGGCTAAAGGCAGTAAGTTGGGCGGGCCAGCTGGTGCTAAGTAAACAAGGGGGGCTAAAGGAAGTAAGGTAGGTGGGCCAGCTGGTCCTAAGTAAATAAGAGGGGGCTAAAGGAAGTAAGGTGGGCAGGCCAGCTGGTCCTAAGTAAACAAGGGGGGCTAAAGGAAATAAGGTAGTTGCAGCCAGGCTTGTTTTGAAACTTTTCTGATTGTCTCTAGGTATTTTACCTTTAAGATGATTGGCTTCCTGTTTCGTGTTGTGAGTGGGTGTTCCCTTGTGGTTTTTGCCTTTATAAGAGTGCTTGCAATAATTGAGATCCGGCGTGATTGACTCCCCATCTGTCTGAGTGTCTCCGGACACGGGAGGCTGTTAGGTGGGGTAGAGTACACACCTGTCTTTCTCCTTCCATCTGGTTGTCTTGCGGGGCAGGACCATGCAACTAACAGCTTTTTTTCTCATATATGAGTCATGAAGTTTGCTACCTCCCAGTATTCAACACTCCTTCAACTTGCCAGAACATGGACACTTTTCATGAGATTTAGGGGAGAGGGATGAAATTCCTCACATCTCTTGTTTACTCAGGATGTAGCAATGAATAAACGAGTGGGTTGGTGGGAAGATATGCTAGCTGTAATAAATATTTGGAATAAGAAAGATTTAAGGGTTTCAGAAAATCATTTCAATTTCTGTGCGGGGGGGGTTGCTTTTTATGGTACAGACTACATGTTATTACTTATTTTGGTTTCGGTTTCTGTGATAAATACCATGACCAAGAAGCACCNAAAAGTTAGTGAAACATTTAGTAGATTCAGAGACATTGTTTAATAAGTTTAATGATGGTTAGGGTACCCAAAATGTTAAGGCCTTTGAATGCATTATCAAAATATTCATATTTATAAATATACACATTGTGGGAAGTTGTCACTTCCAGGGGGAACAAGCAGAAGAGAATACACATGTGGGGTTACTCCAGTAAAATCCCAGGGAACACATCAGAGGGTGCGACTCTGTTTATTTTATGCAACAGGTAATGAAAACTGCATCAGAAGGAAAGACAATTTTAACTTATTTTTCTATTTCTATACTGTATTTGTGCTCTTACAGCTCATGCATTTCCTTTATGGGTTTGGAGGAATTTTATAAATGTCTATATGGATGATATTTTCAGTAATAATTTATACAAGAAGAAAATAGTCCTCTGACATTAGTTAATATTTTATATGACATGACAGTGTTAGGTTCATATTGAGGGGAGACCCAGTGAAAAAGTATACAGGACTTGGATAAAGAGAACCCAGGTTTTATTTAGGGTGTGACACTGGCATCTGACACAGAAGCAGGACAGCCAGCAGCTATATGGCGCTTTGTGGAACTTTTTAGGAGTTATGTAGTGAAATAGGTAATGGGGCATGGGCAATAGGGTGTGGGCATAGTAGGGTGTAGGTAATAGGGTGTGAGAGCTTTAGAGGAGTGGGAAATAGGATGTAGGAGCTTTAGGGAAGTAGGAAATAGGGCATGGGCACTTTGTGATCAGTATCAGGACGAACAGCTTGAGAAAAGCAGGGCATTTTACTCTCTCACAGCTGGCCATGTGCATTTATTACAGTGACCCTTTTCCTGGAGTGGAGGATGGTGGTTAAGGTGACCACTTTTTGGGATTTCCAGGTCTAGGTTGACTGAGATCTTATAGTTTAATTCTTTTTATGGTGTTCTGGATCATTCCATGGACTTGTCCATTTTACACATGTACTGTTTCATACAGTATTGGATATAAATATTAAGTCTCATCCAAACTTTATGAAAGGTCTTTATTTGAGAAGACTTACCATTTGTTACAAAGGTAGCAATGAATATTTGAGAAAGTTTCCTGTGCATTTAATTCCCATAAATATTTTATTTTTTTATTATTTTATTTTACTTTGTAAAGAATATTCTTTTTTAAAAAAACTTAATTATTTTATTTATTTATTTATTTATTTATTTATTTATTTATTTATTTATTTATTTATGTGTATGAATGTACTGTCTGCCTGTACGTTTGTGCACCCGTGTCATGCAATGCTTCAGAGGTCAGAAGAGGGTGTCAGATTCCCCTGGAACTGGAGTTCTCTTGGAATTGGAGTTACAAACGGTTCTCAGCCACCATGTGGGTGCTGAGGATCAAACCTGTGTCCTCTGCAAGAGCAGTCGGCGCCCTTAACCGCTATACCATCTCTCCAACCCCAAGAATATTCTTTATGATATGCTTTTCTCTTGTGTATGATAAAGTACATGCTCATTACACCTTAATTTCTCTGATTACTTCATCATAATGGCTTAAAATGTACCACTTGGTAATACAAATGTTTGTGACCATATTTGTAGAATAATTAGTGCAGTCATTCTTAAGGTGTGTGTTTGTGTGTGTGTGTGTGTGTGTGCATGAGTGTGTGTGTGTGTGTGTGACTACATGTATGTTAGTGTTACTACTGAACCATGGAGTCTCAACTTGTGCAAAGTCTGCCTTGGAAAAGGAATTCTTCATTCTTTTTTGTTTTTTTTTTTTAATTTTATTTATTTTCGTATGTGTGTGAATGTACTGTCTGAATGTAGGTTTGTGCACCTGAGTCATGCAATGTCGCAGAGGTCAGAAGAGGGTGTCGGATTCCCCTGGAACTGGAGTTAAAGACAATTTTCAGCCGCCATGTGCGTGCTGGGGATCGAACTCGGGTCCTCTGCAAGAGCAGTCGGTGCTCTTAACCGCTAGGCCATCTCTCCAGCCTCAGGAATTCTTCATTCTTGTATTCAGGCCCATGTACTAGGAAACATGTACATGTTCTTGCTTATGATTCTAAAATGTGCTACACACTGACTGCCTGTTGTAGCTCAAAGATCCTCATACTTGTCCTCTTGGCCAGTGATCATAATCCTGTCCCTGATGTACTCACTTTTTCCCTGTAACAAGTATCATTAAGATCTGACAGCAAGTGTGCCCCTCAAAGATTGAAGTACATACTACATGTCCATATACAGATGAAACTTGCCCCATTTGAGGTAAGTAGACCCTATAATGGTAAGACTGGAAAGGGCTACACAGGCCTTTATTATATTCTAATCCTAATTTCAGCACACACAGATGTATTTGGCTGCACCAGCACTCATCATGTTATTTCCATGTCTCCATCTTTCTTCATACCATTCGAACTAGTACTGTAATGGGAGTCACAAGCTACAGACAGGGACTGCAGCTACACAATGACAGCTGGACTTCCTGTCACCACTCTTCTTTTTTCCTCATCTCATACCAAAGGTGCCCCTTTTCCCCAGTTACCCAAAACTCAGTAATTAAAACACAAAGAGGACATGCAAGATGACTTAATGGGTCAGAAAGCATGTTACCAACAAAGCTGATGAGCTGAATTCAATTCCAGGACACCACAATGGACTATAGAAGAAGAGAAAAGAAAAGAACTGATTCCTGAATGTTGTCTTCCAACCTTTGCCCATGTATCCTAGCATGTTCTCTCTCTCTCTCTCTCTCTCTCTCTCTCTCTCTCTCTCTCTCTCTCTCAAAATTTAAGAGTAAATAAAGGCCAGGTGTGGAGGCACATGTCTTTAGTCCCAGAACTCAGGAGGCAGAGGTAGGTGGATCTCTGTTTGAGAATAGCCTGGTCTACATGAATTCCATGCCGTTTAAGGCTACATGCTAAGACCCTATTTCTAAACAAATAAAATGAATAAATAATATAAAGCATATATTATTTTATAAATGTCCATTAATATTTTATTTCAATGAATTCCTTCAACATTTTAATTAAATGTTGTAAATAGTATTTGGTATGAAATTTCAGATAAATTCAGTGTATATTCAATGCACTTTTGTTATGCTGACAGGCTGGTTGCTCTTCTTTTACCTCCCAGAATATAGATCTGTCCACCAATACAGTCCTGTGGGAGAGAAAACTACATATTCTCTAAATGAGAGTCTTTATACTGACCGTATGCCTTAGTGGACAAGGATGCCAGAAGTTCCTTTCATGGTAAATAGGCTAAGTCATCTGTCCGTTAAGGTTCTGGCTTCTCATGAGTGCAAGGAGTTACCAAATTTGGAGATTCACCATCTGTCATGGTATTTGTCCAAGATCATTCTAAGTGTGTTGCACTGAATATGACTGAATGGTAGAGGAGTAGGGACGGTGTAATCTCTCACAGCTTGTACATGTGGTCTGAAATGCAGAGGGCTGAAGTCAGTGTTTACCATCTGCTGCTTCTTCTGGTCCCTTGAGGTTCCTATTTGGGTTTCAATTAATTTTTATTGAGGAAGTGCCTATAGAGTCTGGATAATACCCCAAATCCTTTTCCTCATGTTTCTTTGGAGGACTGGATCTGAGTTTCCATATTTGGGGCCATTCTCTGAAGTGTTTTTGGAAACCTGTGAAGATCTTTTCCCTGAGGCCAGAATGTACAGTTTGAAGTGTTGAAAACAAAACTTGGCAGGCACGTGAGTGGGCTTGCATTCAGATTAGCACAACCTTTTACTAGAGGCACAGGTGGCACAGCACAAGTGTCTTGATGGGAGACTCGAGACTATCTTAAAACCAAACATCAGACCTGTGGTTTATCTGTTTGGCCACTAGGATAGAATCTTGATTGGCTGCAGCATGGAGTTAGTCAGTATGTTCATATTCTGTCTTTCAGCCATTGCCTGAGTTGATTTGTAGCTCAATTTAGGTTGTGTGTTGGTTGGCTTCCGTTGTCAACTTGACACACCTGGGAAGAGGGAACCTGAATTGAAGAATTTTCTCCATCATAATGGCTTGTGGCCATGTCTGTGAAGCATCCTCTTAATTGTGCCTAGCCCACTATGGGTGTTGTCATCCCTGGGAAATTGAGCCTGGGTAAGAAAAGTAGCTGAGAAAGCCTTAGTGATCAAGCCAGTAGCACAAGTACTAAATGGTCTCTGCTTCAGTTCCTGCCCTTGCGTTCCTGAGTTGGGTTTCTCCCCAGTCTTCTGTCAATAATGGTCTGTCATGTGAAATAAAACTTTTCTTCCCAATTTGTTTTGGTCAGAGTGTTATCACAGTAACAGGAAACAAACTATAACTGGTGGTATGTAAAGGCTATTTGAAGCAGATGAGTATCACCTCAGATTTCTTGAAAGTAAACTCTTACAAGTGTGGGTCTTGGAGGGTTCCAAGGAGGAATGTCTGATCTTGGGAACATGAATTTAAACGTGAGCACTGATTATCCCATGAATCCAGAAGAGAGCTCCATATTTCAGTGCTTTTAGATTTTGGAGCTCAAAGGAAAGAACTCTTCTTTTAGGCTTACTTGGTATTGCGTCGTATGTCTTCTGTAATTTTTTCATTGCATGTTTAGGTCTTACATAATATGTTGTATTCATAGTAATTAAAGTTAACATGTAGTTTACGAGCTTCTGAGTCTCTAAATCAGGGAAGTTCTACAGAAGCTACCAACTCCATCAACTGATTTCAACACAATAATGGTCATATGACACAAGTTAAGTATTGATGTAAACAGATTTGCCTTTTATAGATGCTAGATTGGGGCTTATTTTAGCTTAGAAAACTGAGTTTTAGATTTTTCATTTTCTTCATAATATCTGTATCATACAGTTAACTCTTGATCCAACCTGCATAAAATCTTGATAACTTGATTCCTAGAAGGGTTTGATGATACCTCAGATACCTGGCCTTCCATGGACCAAAATAAAGGAGACCAGTCAGGAGCTTAGTTTTCTTGAAATCACCTGATCTTAAAATCATTATTCTTCTGATCAGGTAGTATTTTTCACTTAACTACAATTACATATGTGCACATTGTTTACACAGAAGGTGATTTTATTTAATATCTAAGAACTGATCCCTAAGATTATGACAACTTTTGCCTGCTAAGAAAGATTTGATCTTACAGTCTTTAAAATATTAATTATAGGAACAATGAAGACTGTTGCAGTCAGTTACGTCTGTGGATGATCAAACTGAGTGTATCTAGGATTTCATGAAGATATTCCAGTCAGATGTCAGCAAGCCTACACACACCATATTGTTCAGAACAGCTTAGCATGTAGTTTCTTACTTTTGGCTATGGAGTATCTGGGAAGAGAGAATTTGAACACACACTTTTCCTGGGGTCTTATAACAGAAGTTTCTTTATATCCCTTTTACTAACTGAAGGGGCATGAGAGGCAACAACATCCTAAAGATGGCACCTAAAGGAAGTAAGGTAGATGGGCCAGGCTTGTTTACAACAGAGGGGCCCTTATCGGCTGGTCTTAAGTAAACAAGACAGCAGCCTAAAGGAAGTAAGATAGAAGGCACCTAAAGGAAGTACTGTAGGTGGGCCAGGCTTGTTTACAACAGAGGGGCCCTTATCCGCTGGTCTTAAGTAAACAAGACAGCAGCCTAAAGGAAGTAAGATAGAAGGCACCTAAAGGAAGTAAGGTAGGTGGGCCAGGCTTGTTTACAACTGAGGCACCCTTATCGGCTGGTCTTAAGTAAACAAGACAGCACCTAAAGGAACGAAGGTAGACAGGACCAGCAGGTTCTAAGTAAACAAGATGGGGCTAAAGGAAGTAAGGTGGGTGGGCCAGCTGGTCCTAAGTAAGCAAGAGGGGGCTAAAGGAAGTAAGGTGGGTGGGCCAGCTGGTCCTAAGTAAACAAGGGGGGCTAAAGGAAGTAAGGTGGGTGGGCCAGCTGGTCCTAAGTAAACAAGGGGTGCTAAAGGAAGTAAGGTGGGCGGGCCAGCTGGTCCTAAGTAAACAAGAGGGTCTAAAGAAGTAAGGTGGGTGGGCCAGCTGGTCCTAAGTAAACAAGAGGGTTAAAGGAAGTAAGGTGGGTGGGCCAGCTGGTCCTAAGTAAACAAGAGGGGGCTAAAGGAAGTAAGGTAGGTGGGCCAGCTGGTCCTAAGTAAACAAGAGGGGGCTAAAGGAAGTAAGGTGGGTGGGCCAGCTGGTCCTAAGTAAACAAGGGGGCTAAAGGAAGTAAGGTGGGTGGGCCAGCTGGTCCTAAGTAAACAAGAGGGGGCTAAAGGAAGTAAGGTGGGTGGGCCAGCTGGTCCTAAGTAAACAAGAGGGGGTTAAAGGAAGTAAGGTGGGTGGGCCAGCTGGTCCTAAGTAAACAAGAGGGGGCTAAAGGAAGTAAGGTGGTTGGGCCAGCTGGTCCTAAGTAAACAAGGGGGGCTAAAGGAAGTAAGGTGGGTGGGCCAGCTGGTCCTAAGTAAACAAGGGGGGCTAAAGGAAGTAAGGTAGGTGCAGCCAGGCTTGTTTTGAAACTTTTCTGATTGTCTCTAGCTATTTGACCTTTAAGATGATTGGCTGCCTGTTTTGTGCCGTGGGTGGGTGTTCCCTTGTGGTTTCTACCTTTATAAGAGTGCTTGCAATAAATGAGATCCAGCTGTGATCGACTCCCCATCTGTCTGAGTGTCTCTGGACACGGGAGGCTGTTAGGTGGGGCAGACTACGCACCTGTCTTTCTCCTTCCATCTGGTTGCCTTGCAGGGCAGGACCCCGCAGCTAACAGCTTTTTTGCTCATATATGAGTCATGAAGTTTGCTATCTCCCAGTATTCAACACTCCTTCAACTTGCCAGAACATGGACACACTTCATGAGATTTAGGGGAGAGGGATGAAATTCCTCACATCTGTTTACTCAGGATGTAGCAATGAATAAACGAGTGGGTAGGTGGGAAGATATGCTAGCTGTAATAAATATTTGGAATAAGAAAGATTTAAGGGTTTCAGAAAATCATTTCAATTTCTGTGCGGGGGGGGTTGCTTTTTATGGTACAGACTACATGTTATTACTTATTTTGGTTTCGGTTTCTGTGATAAATACCATGACCAAGAAGCACCTTGGGAGAGCAAAGTGTTTGTTTTGCCTAGAGTTCTGTTCCACAGTGCATAACTGAGGGGGCTTAGGTCAGGAATTCAAGCAGCAACCTGGAGGCAAGAATTGAAGCAGAGGCCATGGAGGAACTCTGTTTACTGGCTTCATAAGTTACCATTCTTGTATAGCCCAGGCCAAACTGCCTAAGCATGGCACTACCCACAGTGGGCTTAATGATTATATTAATAATTAAGAAAATGACTCATAGGCATGGCCATAGGCCAAATTGCTTCAGTCTCTAGTTTAAAAGTCTTGCCAGTGGCCGATCATGGCTACAAGATACTCCAGTATGTGGATAACAGGCTGCTGCCTGGGTGAATGCAGGAGGAACCTCACCCTCCTGTGGGAGGCTGGCTACAAGGATTAAAGGAAATAGCTACACATCTGCCAAGAAAAAAAATCAAATACATAGATTTTTCACTTATCCCAAGGGCAGTGTCAACTTGGCCCAGGCCATATGTTTAATCCTAGTTCTATCAACTCAATGCCAGTTTTGAAAGTTCCTCAGGGCCATATGTTTCTGCAGAATCTGAATACTTAACTCTTCTATCTTAGAAAACACACCATTTGAAGCCACAAATTTATGATAAGAGAGTGAGTATAAGACACGCCTCAGTGCCAGCAGAGAGCCAGAGCTCCATGGAGGTGGTGGCGGGTACCGGGTGCTGGCTGCTCTGAGCTGAGCATCTTGGGTCGCCCCAACTCCTTCCTTCCCCTTCCCTCCCCCCTTTTTGTTTTCTATTCCCCTTCCCCTCCTGGTCCCTGTCCCCAAGGCCTGGATCCTGAGGAGGTGGCTGGGGTGGCAGCTGCTGCACTCTTGGTGAAGGCTTTTCATTTCTACCATCCCCTCCCCTCCCCACCCCATCCATTAATATTATTTTTTTGAAGATTCTTCATTGTCAAACCGCCAAAGTGGAGAGTGCGATTGCAGAAGGGGGTGCTTCTCCTTTCAGTGCTTCTTCGGGCAGAGGAGGAAGTAGGGGTGCACCTCAGCACTATCCCAAGACTGCTGGCAACAGCAAGTTCCTGAGGAAAACCCCAAGGCAAAACGCTCAAAAATGGATTCCTGCACGAAGCACTAGACGGGACGACAACTCTGCAGCAAACAACTCCGCAAATGAAGAAGAAAGACAGGATGCAATCTTCAGGAAAGTAAGAGGCATACTAAATAAGCTCACTCCTGAAAAGTTTGACAAGCTATGCCTTGAGCTCCTCAATGTGGGTATAGAGTCTAAACTCATCCTTAAAGGGGTCATACTGCTGATTGTGGACAAAGCCCTAGAAGAGCCAAAGTATAGCTTACTGTATGCTCAGTTATGTCTGCGATTGGCAGAAGATGCACCACACTTTGATGGCCAAGCAGCAGAGGGTCAGCCAGGACAGAAGCAAAGCACAACATTCAGACGCCTCTTGATTTCCAAATTGCAAGATGAATTTGAAAACAGAACCAGAAATGTTGAGGTCTGTGATGAATATGAAAATCCCTGCCTCCCTGAGGAGGAGGAACAGAGAGCCATTGCTAAGATCAAGATGTTGGGGAACATCAAATTCATTGGAGAACTCGGCAAGCTTGATCTTATTCATGAATCTATCCTTCATAAGTGCATCAAAACACTTTTGGAAAAGAAGAAGACAGTCCAACTCAAAGATAGGTGAGAGGATTTGGAGTGCCTCTGTCAGATAATGAGGACAGTGAGACCTAGACTAGACCATGAACGAGCCGAGATCAGTACTTTGCCAGAATGTGTGCCTTAATGTTAAGTAAGGAATTGCCAGCAAGGATTCGTTTCCTGCTGCATGATACTGTAGAGCTGGATTCCTCGCAAGGCTTTTCTTGACAAGGGACCAAAGATGATCAATCAAATCCATCAAGATGCAGTAAAAGATCTAGGAGTGTTTATTCCTGCTCCTATGGCCCAAGGAAGAAATGACTTCTTTCTGGAGGGATGGCTCATGCCACCCAGGATGAAAATGGAAAACCTCTTTGGAGGGGTCAGTTTCCTATCACTTTATCTACCCTTTCTTCAGTGAAGGTGGACAAGATGTTCCCCTGGATTCACCATAGTGGAGTGAAACTTATTTCTCAAATGTGGGAGTGCATATTTGATCCATCAACATCATCCAAGGTAAGTTGTGACTCCAGAGACCCCAGAGGAAGATAGCCATGCTTTAGTCACTCTGGAGGCTATCTATGCACAATGGATGTTTGAGGAAACAACTGATAATGGGATAAGCAAGCTGTTTTCTCTGTCAGCCATCAAACTGTAATGAGTGTTACATTCCCGCACCATACTCCACCTCTGTTTGTATCCATTGGTGTGATTTTTCACCCTACTATTTGCCATACATTTGACAAAAGCCCCTCCAGTTGATTGGACTTGTGATGAAACATTTTCTATTTTGAACTCCCTTGAGCAGGATGCATAGCTAATATTCTCTGCTTCTTATCTGACCCACTTTTGTGGTTCAAATACCTTCCTCTTGCGACCCAGGTATCCATAAAACTGGACATGAATAGGATGTCACCACAAGCTTACTTTGCCTCATCCATTTCTCTGGCCAAGGCAAGTTTTGGGGACTTCCAAACATAATGTAACCACCTGTTTTTATCTTCCATCAGGAGGATCCATACACTTGTTTTGACCCACAGTACCCCCATGAGGCAAGGAACAGCTAGAGGTCTGAAACTGCCCAGCACAGGGAGAAGACATGGAAAGAGGTTGATTAATTAACAAAGCTCAACCCGTTTAATAGAATAGCTAGGGTCAATAGATTTTGCTATATGTGGTGCCATAGATCATAGCTGGACAGCTTGACTTTTGCTGTGCAGAGGTGTAGGTTGGGAACAAAACTACAGGTTCAAATATATACATGTGTGAATAGCTCTTGGTCCAGGCTAGCTATGCTGCTAATTCCTAGTCTTACTGTCCCTCCAGGGGAGGTACTTCATGGGCCATCTCTAAGGATAAAGATAAGCAGCAATTTTTTTTTTTGGTATTTTTGAGACAGGGTCTCCCTGTAGCCCCAGCTGTCCTGGAGCTCACTCTGTAGACCAGGCTTGCCTTGAACTCAAAGAGATCTGCCTGCCTCTGCCTCCCGAGTGCTGGGATTAAAGGTGTGTAAGCAGCAACATTTTTTCCGACCTAAATTTATTTTTATTTTTTTTAACAAATCTAGACCTGTGTTCCCACCCATTCCCTCACCCCGCCAGAGCTTATGCATTCTGCCAAACATGCTTTTCATCTCTTTCTCAGTCTTTCTCAATATTCTCCATGAGGAAGTTGACTGTTTTGAGCAGAAGTTCACTGTTTCAGTCAGTTCTTCGATTCAGTCCTTTCTGTTGTTGGTGGTGCTGATGGTGTTTCCAATATGCATCACTCCCAACTGCTTTGGACAAAAGCTCAGGGGGCCCTACACAAGAAATACTTACAACTAGGTAATTGGCACTAGCATCCACAGATGAGGGATACCATTCATCGTTTGTTTTTCTGGGACTGTGTTACTTCACTCAGCATGATGTCCTCTAGCTCCAGCCATTTTCCTGCAAAGCTCATG